>JBBDGP010000139.1:4205000-4532500 GCA_037952835.1 Lithobates septentrionalis | reverse complement strand
GAAATCTTTTTGTATCCAAATCCAGCTTTAAACTTCTCCACAACAGTATTACGGACCTGCCTGGTGTGTTCCTTGGTCTTCATGATGCTCTCTGCGCTTTCAACAGAACCCTGAGACTATCACAGAGCAGGTGCATTTATACAGAGACTTGATATATACATATATATATATATATATATATATATATACATATACGGAATATACATATATATACACGGTATATATATATATATACACACACACACACACGGTATATGTATATATATATATATATATATATATATATATATATATATATATATATATATATATATATATATATATATATATATATATATATATATATATATATATATATATATATATATATAACAGAAGAGAACTCCCTAGGTTAACTCAATCTTTGAGCAGCTACAACATTGTATTGGTAGTACATGTCTAGTTGCAGTGCACTATGTATAACACAATGGAGAACTGTCTTTAAAGAAGAAGCTCTCCAGTTACTGTGTGAAACTTTGTCACTGACATGCACCAATAAACTTACATTATTTGTGATATACACATATTAATCAGGAGAAGCTACATTTGGAATACTGCACCTTACAAACAAGCAGGACAAAGTAAGAACAAGTTACTCTGTAGCACTCAGCAGAGAATGTTGCTTTAGAGTCCATCAATAATGATTGTGTGCAAAGTAGCTGGTAAGATTAAAATGTGACTTATTACAAGAACATGAGTGCATAGCATCTCACTTTTATCACTTCCTAGAACTTTCATTTCATGCAAAATAAAATGTTACACGATAGTTTGAGTATAAAAGAGTTTTTATAAAAACACTTACCCGCCTATAATTCCTGCACTCTATGGCTCAGTCATCTATGCATGTACATTGTAATGTAAAAATGTGAGATCGTTACGACCACAGTAACCTTCAAATTCAATGAAAGCAGAGGAAAAAAAAAAAAAAAAAAAAAAGAATCTTGGTTCTATGAGCATGATCACAGCACAGCAATTTAATACACCTTATCATGTGGTCTGTTGCTATAGCAATTCTGAATCCAGCAACTCCCGTACAGGCAAATGACAAAGGGCCCCCCCACCTCCTTTTTTTCTGTGGTGCAACGTAATCTGTCGCCTCTTCCAACCAGGCAGATCTACATCACCTTCCTCTGCCTAAAGACTTTACAGCTTACACTGGAACTAGAAGTCTGTATCACAAGATTAGTCTAGGTTTATACTGAGAAGGTTAGGGTTTTATAATGCTATTAAAGCTATATTCACATAACATTGTTACCATTTTCAGCCAAAACTATGCATGTGAAATCTATCCGTAACAATCATGACTCTGACATCATATGTCTTTCATAGCAAAGTATCATGTGTCATTGTAAACCTGTCCCAAACCCTGGCCATTCAAATAGAGCACATGAGAAACAAATGTATAAATTGCTGCTACAAGCAAAGAAACCCACAAATCAATCTGTAGATTGAGGCCTTACCACTGCACAGGGGCACCAGGCACCCCTATATTATCATCAGCAGGGTGGGTGACCGCACAGAGAAGGTATATTTTAATGGTGAGGGTACAAATAGTTCACTATATCCCGACAATCATAAATGTCAACATCTGTCCCTCAGGACAGAGAAGAGGCATATGGGATTTCTAAGGTGTATTATCTCTCAAAGAATCAGTATACCACAAAGACCAACTACCGTGATCGATTCATGGCTGAGATGACCCCTCGTCTTAGATGAGGGCTTCCCCCAGTCATGCATTCTCTTCGGAGAATGTACCTTTTGTTATTAAGAATTATAGTCATAGCCCAAAATTGCTTTATACAGGTTCCTTAGCGACCAATGGTGTATGTCACTAATGTTCTCACATACTGGTATTTTTCTATACTGAATTGTATGGTTTTCTATCTGTATGGTTTATAACCTTAAAGTGATTGTACGTTCGTTTTTCAAAAAAAATAAATAAACATATCATACTTGCCTCCACTGTGCAGCTCGTTTTTCACGGAGTGGCCCTGAACCTGCTCTTCTGGGGTCCCTCGGCGGTTCTCACGGCTCCTCCCCACATCAGAAGCACTCTCCCAGGGGGGGTACCTTGCGGGCGGGGTCCCGAGTCCAGCATTCGGTGTCCATAGAGGCTGAATGTAGGACTCGGCCCCACCCCCCGCGTCATTGGATTTGATTGACAGAAGCGGGAGCCAATGGCTGCGCTGCTATCAATCTATCCAGTCAAGAGCCGAGAACCCCGGGCAGAGAGACAGCACATTCCTGTGTTCCTGTCAAGTTCTGGGGCTCAGGTAAGTAAAATAGGGGGGGGGGGGGCCTTGGGGGCCGGTCTCTGCCTGGTGTTTTATTCACCCTAATGCATAGGATGCATTAAGGTGAAAAAACACATAGGTTTACAACCCCTTTAAAGTGGATGTAAACCCACCCTAATCCTTACAAACTACTGCCATAGTGGTTATCTAGAAGGATACACATGCCTCCTGCATGTATCCTTACCTGTCAAATGTCTCCCCTCTGTCTGTTATGAGACCTAAGCTCGGTGGGGGGAGTCGTAATGTCAGTAGACTCCCCGCCCACCTCTACACTCCCCTTGTCAACATGCATTTTCTACTGTGTATTTCTTACACTGAACTTCTGCTATGATCACTAACATCCAGTCAAAACCCAGAAAACTCACCACATGACTTCAGAATGCCCAATCATACTGAGGTCTGGAGCGGCCAATCCTGGGCGAGCTGGAGAAGAAAGGAGGAGGGGATCTGCAATACACAGAATGTCTCTCTCAGGCTTGTGCATGAGATATGTAAATCGCCTGTCACTCACAGCAAGGGGGAGAAACAGACTCCTATTTCTCTGTCTGTCCATTTTATATCTCACTTAAAAAAAAAATAAGAGGACTGCTCAGAGCTGGATTAACTCTTTGTGGCAAGACTGGGCACAGATGACATGAAATCCTATACTGTTCAAAGGTGCAAGCTTTCATTAACTTTTTTTTTCGGGTTTACATCCACTTTAATAAAAATGATTGGAAAAGAATCAGTATACATGAAATGTGTTCAAATACAAAGTTTATTGTAACAATTCACCCTAACATCAGGTTGATTACATTATAAAGGCAGGGGTCGGCCACATCCTTGACTAAGAGTTTTATCTTTCCGACACTTTTTAATGACTGTTTGGCATATCTCACTTTTGTTTGTTTTTTTTATACAATCTCCCTATTTCTTTTTTCATGTATTCCTCACATACACTGTATTATCAAAAGTTTTGGGATGTTTGCCTTTACACGGACATGAACTTTAGGGCCTGGTTCACATCTATGCATTTTTTAGCGTTTTTCAGTTTTGCAGAAACACACTACAGTTCATTTAACATGGTTTCCTATGGATGTAGTTCACATCTGTGCATTTTATGGAAAGGGCCAGGGACTTTTTTTCTGATTTTTGGTCTCATAGACTTCAATGGATGAAAAGCATGTATTGAAAAACGCAAAATGCACCTGCACTATGCAAACTGCAGCCTGCATAGGTGTGAACCAGGCCTAATGGCATACCAGTCCATAGGGTTCAATATTGAGTTGGCCCACACTTTGCAGCTATAACAGCTTCAACTCTTCTGGGAAGGCTGTCTACAAGGTTTAGGAGTGTGTCTATGGGAATGTTTAACCATTCTTTCAGAAGCGCATTTGTGAGGTCAGGCAATGTGGATAAGAAGGCCTGACTCGCAGTCTCTGCTCTAATTCATCCCAAAGGTGTTTTATCCAGTTGAGGTCAGGCCAGTCAAGTTTCTCCATCCCAAACTCCCCAGCATGTTATCCTATGGGGGTTATTTACGAAAGGCAAATCTACCTTGCACTACAAGTGCACTGCAAGTGCACTTGAAAGTGCACTGAAAGTGCACTGAAAGTACATTTGGAAGTGCAGTCGCTGTAAATCTGAGGGGTAGATCTGAAATGAGGGGAAGCTCTGCTGATTTTATCAATAAATCATATACAAGCTAAAATGCTGTTTTTTATTTTCCTTGCATGTCCCCCTCAGATCTACAGAGACTGCACTTTCAAGTGCACTTGTAGTGCAAAGTGGATTTGCCTTTAGTAAAAAACCCCCTATGTGTCCATGCACACAGGCTGTTATAAGCGTTTTTTGGCAGGGGCATTTTCTGTCTTGAAAAAAAAACAACAGAACTAGTGGGTTTTGAGAAGTCTTTCAGCTGTAAAAACACTCTAAATCTGATAAAAGCTTAAAAACGCTGAAAAATGTGGATATTTAGTGTATATCAGTTTTTTTGAGCCATAAGCTGCAAAACTCATTCTACAGCTAACGCTACTAGCATTTTTATAACGTCCAGTGTTCAAGAGGCCTAACCAGGCAAATCCTTAAATAGGTACCAGATAAGCCAAAGTTTGCAAAACTGAAATAATAATACCTGAAGACGAGGCTCTAGTTTCTTCTATGGCATATAAAGAATCCATTTTGTACAATCAATCTTTCACCAAGGGGACTGAACTCAATTTCCAATGTAAAGGAATCAATGTTTTGGCCAAATTGAGAAGCTGGACAGTTATTGAACTTCTATAGTAGTATGTTGTGGTATATTAGAAACATGTAATCTTCTGTTGGCACCAGATTTAAAGTGGTTGTAAAGTCAGAATGTTTTTTATCTTAATGCATTCTATGCGTTTCGATAAAAAGCCTTTTGTGTGCTGCAGCCCCCCTCATCCCCCCTAATACTTACCTGAGCCCCATCTCTATTCAGCATTGTCCACGAGTGTCTTCCCCGTCCGAAACTCTCCCTTCGGATTGGCTGAGACACAGCAGCAACATCATTAGCTCCCGCTGCTGTCAAAGTCAGTTAGCCAATCAGGAGAGAGAGGGGGCGGGGCCGAACTGCAGCTCCTTGTCTGAATGGACAGACGGAGCTGCAGCTCGGTTTGGGTCCCCCACAGCATGCTGCTTGCTGTGGGGCACTCAACAGGAGGAAGGGGCCAGGACCCGAGAAGAGGAGGATCTGGGCTGATCTGTGCAAATCCACTGCAACAGAGAAGGTAAGTATAACATGTTTGGTATTTTTATAGAAAAAAAAAATTACACTTTATAATCACTTTAAGCCTCACAGGCCTGCCTGTGATAGGTTTTTCCATATGCCTCACTAACTGCCATTAGTGTTTCTGAATGTTGACCTGCCTGTAATGCGACTCTGGCCTGTTCTCCCATCCTCATACCACGGACGAGGATGAGAGAATGTCCTTGATAGGCTGTACACTGACTGCCTATCACAGACGAGGAGGCGCGGCTTTTGAACAGTGAGAGCCACTGCCGAGTGTAATGTAGCACACGCTGGCCGCCCTCTGCCTGCATGACACGTTGATCATGTAGGCAGACGGCGGTGACTAGAGTATAAGTCGAGGGGGGCACTTTCAGCCCCAAAAAAGGGTCTGAAAAATTCGACTTATACTCGAGTATATACGGTACTTGTATGAAAAAGTATCCTGTTCTCTTTCTACTGCTTCCTGTGTGTGAAATACCTGGTGTTTTTGCCAGTCCCTTTGCTTTCCTATGAAAAACTGACCACACTAAGCACAGTGTGGCCAGTTCTCTAGTTGTGCTGAAAACTCAGTCCACTCTCCAGTGATCAGACTTGTCCTGACATGCCGCCTCCCCCTGTACAGCCATTCACTGAGAAGACCAGAGTACTGCTGTTTCTCCTCCCCCAGCTCTCTGAGCTCCTTATACAGCTGAGAACACGTGATCACTTATTAAAAAGGGGAAAAAATATATTTATAATGTTTTTATAAGTATACAGAAATGTTTTGCCTTTCATTTCTATTTTAAAATGAATGTTGTTTTACAAGGTGAGGGATTACATACACACATATATACCTAATACCCAATCTAAGATTGCCTCTTCATTTTTGGATAATGTATAATAACTGTTCTGCTGATTTTTTGGAGTGATCTGAAAGAATTAGCTGCCATACTAGTGTCATTCCCTGGCAAAACATTCACTCAACTATCTTATATATACACACCTTTAGGATCTGCTGCCCTCTACTGCCTGAAACTGTAAATGTCAAAATATATTATGTATGCACTCCCTGTACCTGGGTTGTTCGCTTTGAAACCCCAGAAGGAGGAAGTGCAGAGAGAGATAGAGAAAGCCTTATGCCCCGTACACACGATCAGAAATTCCACCAGCAAAAGTCGTATGTGAGCTTTTGGTCAGAAATTCCGACCGTGCGTATGCTCCATTGGACTTTTGTTGGCAGAATTCCAGCCAGCAAAAGATTGAGGGCAGGTTCTCTATTTTTCAGTCGAAAAAAGTTCCTATCCGAAAATGCGTTAGTCTGTATGCAATTCGGACGCGCAAAAAATCACGCATGCTCGGAAACAATTCGACGCATGCTTGGAAGCATTGAACTTCATTTTCTCGGCTCGTCGTAGTGTTGTATGTCATACGTCACCGCGTTCTTGATGGTCAAAAGTTCAGAGAACTTTTGTGTGACCGTGTGTATGCAAGCCAAGCTTGAGCGGAATTCCGTCGGAAAAACCATCCAAGTTTTTTCTGACAGAATTTCTGATAGTGTGTATGGGGCATTAGGCACATGTCCTGTCCATGTTGCTAAACCATATGCCAGAAATGACTATTATGCAAGCATTCCTAATTCTAATAATTTAACTGCAGCTGCTGAGTGTATATCTATATCCTTGTGACAGAGTATTTCTGTCCTATTGTTATTATTTCACATCCACAGTGTTGTCCATTCTGGTCTGGGATTCTATAGCTAGTCTTAGTTCAGGGCTTAGTAACCAGCATAGGCATCTCAAGGCCACTTCTTGTAATTAGAGATCCGGTTGCACGTCAGATTAGAAACTACTAGGGAGGGAATAAAGTGCAAAGAAGATAGTCTGTCTATGGCGTTTTAGTGCCACACCAGTTTCTGCATTTGAGAAGCCACGTTCTAAGCTGGTTGCACAATAGTTGGAGGATCTTCCCATCACTGCTGATCTTGTCTTTAGGTCTCCAAACACAAAGACAGACACTACATTGCGATCATCCTCAGGGGCCTTTGAAACTGAACTTTGCTGAAACAATCATCTGGAGGTATCTCTATAAAAAACTATATATACGTGCACACTTCACCAGGATGCTTGTTGGGGAATTCGCTCTATTCACGGAGGTCCTGTACTGGGTGGAGGCTCTCTCAACTTTAGTAGAAATCCCATTCTTCCACTTGGCAAAGGTCCTGTTTCTCTTATGATAAGAGAGAGAGCGCACCAGCCTAGTGCATTATCCTAGATAAAGTTCGAACGCGTTTTGAAGGTGTCCCTTCTTCATCAGAGCTCTGATGAAGAAGGGACACCTTCGAAACGCGTTAGCCAGCAGCAGTCCGTACGTTCTCTTCCTAGGACCTGGAAAACTGCTACCAGTGGACCAATCGCTTCTGTGACTGTATACAATGCGATTTTTTCTCCTACCTTCGTGAGCAGATTTTAATCTTGGTTTTAACTAATAAATTTATCTAGGATAATGCACTAGGCTGGTGCGCTCTCTCTCTTTCTTATCATTATTACTAGGATAATCCCATCCTGGAGAGCAGCAAGGCCGAGACCCATAGTCCTTCCTGAACCCTTGGGATCATTCAGCCAATACACCTGTGCGCAAGAGTATTTTGCTTCTATATCCTGTTTCTCTTATATCAGGGCAATATCCTGATTTCCTGTTTGGGGAGGGCCATTTCTCACCCCCCCCCCCCCCCCCCCCCAAGAAAAGGGCTACATACCACATTAATTTCAGACAAACAGGCTGCATTCACACTTGAGCAAAACTACAAAACCCTTAGGTGTAAATGGGGCCTTAGGATTTGTTGTATAGTTATATTCTTTATATATTTTATGCTGTCCCTGGTGTAAAAAAACTGATGATTCCATGGGCATAATTGAGATTTTCAATAAAGTCTCAGCACACACAGGCTGATTCTGATGATCTCACAACTTCTATATATAGCTGTCCTACTTACATAGTATGCAAATGGCCTTCAGTATTTATTGTATATTTTGTAAGATAATTTACACGAAGACATAAGGAGTACACACTAAAAGGTTTAGCAATTGCTTTTAGCTTATAACTTTGCTATACAAAAATCAGTGTTTAACCAAACACCACAATGACTTTCATTGTTAGAGAGAAGTTTATACGTGTGTTTTCCTGAATACCCCAGCATGTTTTACCATCACTGAGCTGATAAATGTGTAGCTTCCTGTGGGTTGAAATATAGGTTGCTCTCCATCGGTCACCTGAAAATACTGGACTATGTCCAATAAATAAATGATGCACGCAGAAATGTTTTTGCATATAAAATTTGACTTGTTATTTTTATTTTCATAACGGAGATCTTGAATTATCTTGTTAGTAAGTGTGTACCTGCACAATCTCCCAGGAACAGTTAACACAGCATTAAAACGCTACAAAGACCATCAAACTAAACCACAGATGTCAAAAAATAAAATATATCCAAAGGTAAAACTTGTTTATGGTTTAGAAAGAATAGATAATGGTTAAAACCTCTGTTAGACAGCAAATAAAAAAATAAAAGCATTATTGGGGATAATTTCCTTTACTTTCTGTCCCAGGATGTAAAGGGAATTTAAATTGAAAGTTAATGCATGTTAAATGAGTGAAAGAAGTATTTTATCCTCTATCAATCAGCAAGATTTCTGGCTCCCAGGTGTCCTCTATACAGGTAATGAGCTGAGATTAGAAGCACTCTCTTAGGCTGGGTTCACACTGGTGCGACACGACAGCCGTCCTACTTTGGATCCGACTTTGCCCTGCGACATGAAGCCGGCATGTGTCCGACTTTCAATGAACGGGGATCCGACTTGGATCCCCGCCAATGCCCGGCACTGTGTTTGGTATGAATCTTAAAGGGGGAACTCTGCGCCAAATTTTAAATAAAAAAACGGCATGGGTTCCCCCTCCAAGAGCATACCAGGCCCTTGGGTCTGGTATGGACCTCAAGGGGAACCCCCTACGCCGAAAAAACGGCGTGGGGGTCCCCCCCAATCCATACCAGACCCTTATCCGAGCACGCAGCCCGGCCGGACAGGAATGGGGGTGGGGACGAGCGAGCGCCCCCCCCCTCCTGAACCGTACCAGGCCGCATGCCCTCAACATGGGGGGGTTGGTGCCTTGGGGGAGAGGGGGGCGCGCTGCGGGCCCCCCCCACCCCAAAGCACCTTGTCCCCATGTTGATGAGGACAAGGGCCTCTTCCCGACAACCCTGGCCGTTGGTTGTCGGGGTCTGCGGGCGGAGGGCTTATCGGAATCCGGGAGCCCCCTTTAATAAGGGGGCCCCCAGATCCCGGCCCCCCACCCTATGTGAATAAGTATGGGGTACATCGTACCCCTACCCATTCACCTAGGGAAAAGTGTCAATAAAAAAAAAAAACACAGTACACAGGTTTCAAGATTAATTTATTGGGCAGCTCCGGTATCTTCTTCCGACTTCGGGGGGGAGGGGGTGTCTTCTTCCGACTTCTCCCGGTGTTCCGCCTCTTCTCCTGGGCCCCGCCGCTATCTTCTTCCAGCTCTATTGCCAGCGAGGGGCCCGGTCCGCTGTCTTGTCGCCGCCGTCTCGCCGCTTCTTCTCTTCATCTCTTCTTCCGATGTTGACACGACGCTCTCTCCGGCTAGAATGCTCTCTGTGCGCTCTGCTCTGACTTATATAGGCGGTGACCCCGCCCCCTTATGCCGTCACAGTCTCTGGGCATGCTGGGACTGTGACGGCATAAGGGGGCGGGGTCATCGGGTGATGACCACGCCCCCTAAAACGTCACAGTCCCAGCATGCCCAGGGACTGTGACGGCATAAGGGGGCGGGGTCACCGCCTATATAAGTCAGAGCGGAGCGCCCAGAGTGCATTCCAGCCCCAGAGAGCGTCGTGTCAACATCAGGAGAAGAGGGCAGAAGGCAGAAGATTGAAGACCGGGCTCCTCCGCTTTAGCATAAGAGCGGCAAAAGAGCAGAAAATAGCGGAGGAACCCGGCAGAAGATCCGGAGAGCGCAGAGAAGAACCGGAGAGACCCCCGAAGAGAAGAAGGCAGCAGACCGGGTTCCTCTGCTATAGCAAAAGAGCGGCAAAAGAGCAGAAGATGGCAGAGGAGCCCGGGAGAAGACCAGGAGAGCGCGGAGAAGAACCGGAGAGACCCCCGAAGTCGGAAGAAGACCCCCGAAGCTGTCTAATAAATTACTTTAAAAATCTGTGTAGTGTTTTCTTTTTTTAATTGACACTTTTTCCCTAGGTGAATGGGTAGGGGTACGATGTACCCCATACTCATTCACATAGGGTGGGGGGCCGGGATCTGGGGGCCCCCTTATTAAAGGGGGCTCCCGGATTCCGATAAGCCCCCCCCGCCCGCAGACCCCGACAACCAACGGCCAGGGTTGTCGGGAAGAGGCCCTTGTCCTCATCAACATGGGGACAAGGTGCTTTGGGGTGGGGGGGCCGCAGCGCGCCCCCCTCTCCCCTAAGGCACCAACCCCCCATGTTGAGGGCATGCGGCCTGGTACGGTTCAGGAGGGGGGGGGGGCGCTCGCTCGTCCCCACCCCCATTCCTGTCCGGCCGGGCTGCATGCTCGGATAAGGGTCTGGTATGGATTGGGGGGACCCCCACGCCGTTTTTTCGGCGTAGGGGGTTTCCCTCAAGGTCCATACCAGACCTAAGGGCCTGGTATGCTCTTGGGGGGGAACCCATGCCCGTTTTTTATTTAAAATTTGGCGCGGAGTTCCCCCTCAAGATCATCTGAGCACAAGTCGCGTGCCGAAGTCGGATCATGCAAGACAGCGATCCGACTTTGATCCGACTTCAATGATAGTCAATAGGCTGAAGTAGGATCAAAGTAGTACAGGGAGCATTTCTAAAGTCGGAACGACTTGTGTCGGACAAGTTAGGACGGCTCCCATAGGGAAACATTGGATTTCACACGTCATGCGACATGAGCTCCCAATGTCGGAGCGTTTGTCGGACCAGTGTGAACCCAGCCTCAAAGGAAGTGTTTCTAATCTCAGCTTGTTACCTGTATAAAAAGACACCTGTCCACAGAAGCAATCAGATTCCAATCTCTCCACCATGGCCAAGACCAAAGAGCTGTCCAAGGATGTCAGGGACAAGATTGTAGACCTACACAAGGCTGGAATGGTCTACAAGACCATCGCCAAGCAGCTTGGGGGAGAGGGTGACAAAAGTTGGTGCGATTATTTGCAAATGGAAGAAACACAAAATAACTTTCAATCTCCCTCAGTCTGGGGCTCCATTAAAGATCTCACCTCATGGAGTTTCAATGATCATGAAAACGGTGAGAAATCATCCCAGAACTACAAGGGAGAATCTTGTCAATGATCTCAAGGCAGCTGGGACCATAGTCACCAAGAAAACAATTGGTAATACACTACGCCGTGAAGGACTAAAATCCTACAGTGCCCACAAGGTCCCCCGCTCAAGAAAGCACATGTACAGGCCCCTCTGAAGTCTGCTAATGAACATCTGAATGATTCAGAGGAGAACTGGGTGAATGAGTTGTGGTCAGATGAGACCAAAATCAAGCTCTTTGGCATCAATTCAACTCGCCATGTTTAGAGGAGGAGGAATGCTGTCTATGACCCCAAGAACACCCTCCCCACCGTCAAATATGGAGGTGGAAACATTAAGCTTTGGGGGTGTTTTTCTGCTAAGGGGACAGGACAACTTCATAGCATGAAAGAAAATGGACATCATAGAATGATAGAAAATATGTGGAGGGAGCTGAAGGTTAGAGTTACCAAACGTTGCCTCAAAACTTTAAAGACTTGGAGAGGATCTGCAAAGAGGAATGGGACAAAATCCCTCCTGAGATGTGTGCAAACCTGGTGGCCAACTACAAGAAACATCTTACCTCTGCCAACAAGGATTTTGCCAGGAAGGACTAAATCATGTTTTGCGAAGGGGTCAAATACTTATATGACTCATTAAAATGCAAATCAATTTATAACTTTTATGAAATGCATTTTTCTGAATTTTTTTTTGTTCTTAATCCGTCTCTCACTGTTAAAATAAACCTTCCATTAAAATTATAGACTGATCATTTCTTTGCCAGTGGGCAAACTCACAAAATCAGCAAGGGATCAAATACATTTTTCCCCTCACTGTACAAGCTTTCACCAGACACTCATAGAAGTCATAAGACTGCTCTATACTGCTAATGAGAAAAGGTATTTAGCAGTTTATATTTACTAAAATAATTGCATTTCCATGTACATGTGGGAAGACCAGATAGTAAATCCAGGACCCTGCATGTAATATAACACTTTAATGTTTGTTGTGCTCAGCAAATGAACTTAAAGCACTCCGAAATATAAAAAAAAAATAAAAAAATGATATGCACCATTTTTGGCAACACATTGCACCACAATGCACAGTAGTGCATTACCATGAGCTGCATTGCATGTGTTCGAGCCGTGTTGCCTTTGTGCATCGATATGCCATTCGAAATGGCAAACCAGACCAGAGGAAGACAGACACATCCACGGAGGGCAAGTGTTTACAATGAAGTGCTGCAGGGAGTTGCTTTACTAGGAAGTTCTGCCAGCATGTGCAAATATGGTGTGCTTACATGCACAATATGGCGTAAAGCTCCTGGGGGCCCAAAATAATTAATTCATTCTGGCATTTTCCACTTTGAAGTCCAACTACCACCTATCTTTTCTGGAAGTCTTCAGGGCGATCATATGACGCTGGGGCCTCTTCACCAGAGGTGGGTGGTCCTCGATGATTCAGAGAGTTATCACGTCAGCACCATTTTTGTCATCATTACTCTAAGTGGGAGCAATGTAATAAAGCCACTTTAGGGTGCAGGCTTATGACTCACTGCTCCTACAGTATTTCTGACTCAGAAAGCAATGACTGCAGGGGACAGTGCCAAAGAGGAGACGTGTATTACAGCCACAGCTCTGTTCATTTTTCTAAATATCTGCCCAGGGATAGGCTTTAAAAACTAGAGGTATAAAAAAATTAACCATTGTAAGTATATATACACACACACATATATACATATTCAAAATAAGGATTAAGCACCGCCATTTACTTTGTTCTTAAGTTTATTCTTTGTTTCGTCAGGTCATACATGGGACAATCAGAACTACCGTTTCGGGTGTCCTTTCTCAAGTTCACAAGCATGAATGGCCGTGTCTTATTCTTTATATGCTGCTCACTACTTTTTGGGGATACATAAACTCTCACAAAAATAGAAAATGCATGGCAAAATAGACAGGCCACATCTTTCCACGCAGCACCACACAATGCACTGTAGTGTGTTACCATGCCTTGTGGTGCATGAGTTGCGTTGCATGTCAGAGCTGTGTTGCCTTAGTGCACTGAGGTGCCATTCACAATGAGGACCCATGTAATGTGCAATGGAATTTAAGTATAAAGCCTCGTACACATGATGAGAATATCGGACGAATGATCTTTTTTTTTTTTTTTTTTGGAGGTATCGATATATCGAAAATGAAGAGGATTCTAAAGTTACAAAAATTCTCATACAAAAGAATATACTTCAGAAGTGATGTAATCTGTTGTATTGTATTGTAATGCATTCTTTAGCTTCCGAGCATGTGTGGTCTTTGTTTTCCAATTTATTTTTGGATGAATACTGCACGGATAAAAAGAAAATAGTTCGTTCTGGTATCGTACGAGAAAAAAATTTGTTTGTCCCTTCGGATAATTTTGCAGAAACTGCTGTGATCGGCTCTCGAAATCTCTATACTAATGATCAGATCACTTCAAAAGCGGTATTTTTTGTCCGATTTTCTGATCATATGTACTAGATATTAGGCTACACAAACAATTATCTCTTTATTACTGAGAGATATCATTGCCCATCATCTCATTTGCAACACATGCTTTCACCGAGTTGCATCTAAGGTTACTTCCAATGAGAAGTTAAATCTGTTAGCAACAAAAATATTACCATGTTGAGCCCCAAGCCCTATTGTGCGTTACTACACTTTTTTTTTGTATTGTTTATAGGTCACACTCAAACACTAAGGCCCTTTTCACACATATAGACCATTCAGGTCTGCCTGTCAGTTTTTCAGGTGGACCTGAACAGACGCTCCATTCACCTCTATGGAGCGATGGATGTCAACGGTGACATGTCCGATGACATCCGATCTGCTCCGATCCGCTAAATGCAGACGGATGGAAACCCTATTTTCTATTCGTCTGGCAGATCAGATCAGATGAAAAACAGACAAGCGGTCCAGTTTCATCCGAGAAGAGCGGGGCTCTGAAAGGTCCGTCTCTGCACAGTGAGCAGACGGACCTGTCATCCGCCGGCTCAACGGGGATCAACGGATCGATCCCTGCTGAGCAAGCGGAGTCCGTCAAAAACTGACATTATGTGTGAAAGAGCCCTAAGCGTTCACACTGCTGTGATCCAATTTGCAGAGCAATTATATAACGCAACTTGGATGTGGTTTGCACATTTTTTGGGGCAAAAATCGCACTAGAATTTCACCAAAAGTAGTGCAGGATCCTTTTCCAAAATTATGCCATGCTGAATCGCATTAATAGGAATGAGCACCATTGAAAACAATACGATTTCCATTGTCATGCGATTCTGTTCGAACCAAGTTGCATCTGAAATCAGACCCAAAATGGGCACAACATTATCTATATGCGGTTTATCTTGTAATTAGCATTATCTCAGCATTTGCTCAGCTAGGATGCTGACTGCACCCTCTGACATACAGAGAAAAGGTAGAGAGGGAGACAACATATCTGAATGTAAAAAAATAGCATTTTGAAAATATGGTGCAGCTACTATGTAAAATGTTTACCTTTAAACTTGTTTATTGAAGGTTTTCAAGAATTACAGACATCAGAGGCCAGCATGAATTATATCCAATTAAGCATATCGTAGGGTATACATCACATAAGCGTGAAATATAAGGCACAAAATGAAACACACAATAAAGAAAAAGAATAGCAACATAAACACAGACATAATTATCTGCATATTTAAGGATATATTCAAAGCCATCTAGTGCTGCACCAGAGCCAGCCAAAAGCCATTCAGAGATGGACTTCCATCCGGCATGTATTAACAGTGATATTACAGATATAAGAAGAGGAAAAAGAAGCAAGACAAGAGAATCAAGAAGAGGAAAAGGGAAAAAAAGAGAACGAAAACAACAAAAAGAAAGGGGGAGGAAGAAGGATATGGAGGGACAAGACATCCATGGGAGATCATCTAAGTTGACAAGGTCTTCACAGTGGTTTAGAGACATAAGAGTTAAAATTGGAAGATCAGAAGTAGGACTAAGCCATTCATGTACGGTTATACAATTCAGATTTGTCCTTGTCCCATGCGATCATATGCTCTACATGATCAATCCTGCCCATTTCACAAACCCATTTGGTCAACTATGGAACCTCAGTACTCCGCCATTGTCTAGCTATCACGGAGTGGGCCACTGTAATAAAATGTCTACTGGACAGTACAGTAAATCAGGGGTTTGTTCGGAAGTTTAATTCCAGCAAGTATAGCGAGTATTTTTGGACCAAAATGTGGATCATGGTGCCAGCAGTCTGCAGACAGCGCCAAAATGTATCAGGAACAGAGAGATCAACTTTGTGTATTATGGGGTAGCAATATCACCTTGAGAACATGATAATTGCGCTCTTGCGCATGGGAAGAGATTGGCATTTTGTAAGACAGTAATTTTGTCCCAGTCCATATCTTCTGTTGACACTTGAAGCTCTTATTCCCACTTCAACTTAAATTGAGGTGGGTCAGGATATGACTTCCTCAACAAGATACGGTAGATATGAGATGGTGAGCAGTCAGGTCTAGAAGATTGCGAAAGTAAAGATTCAAAGTCCGTGACAGGTCTCGTCAGGGAATCCATGAAAGACCGTTTTCCCAAGTAATGTTTCAGTTTTGTATACTCCAACCATGCACTAGAATTGTGACAAGTGGGTAGTAATCTAGAGAGGGGGATAAGGGTTCTACCACAAAGAGCCTGACACAAAAAGGATTATTTCTCTGTTGCCAAGCAAGGAAATTAGTGCCAAGTAACGTTGGGGAAAAAGGAGACATTGCCAAACATTGGGGTTAAAGGGCTCGGTCTAGAAGAAAAATATGCAAACATGCATCCCGAACCTGCAAAATAGTGTGAACGGTGAGAGGTAGGTTTTTCGAGGGCCAATGGGCAGGATCTGTCAAGGGCAGGGAGGTAAGCACTAAGGGGATACAATCCTGCTCTATACGGCCCTACAATTTAGTATGTTAGCCATAATACAACCCACCCTAATCAGAGAAACTGCACAGAAATACAAGGACATCTGGGGCAAAGCTACTCCCCCTGTTCTTAGGTAAAGACAAAACAGTATGTCTGATTGTAGACTTCTTATGTTGCCGCACAAAGGCCTGGATAGCCTTATTCAGCGCAAAGAAAAAAAAAGGGGGTGGAGGGACAGGGATAGCCTGAAAGGAATACAAAAGTTTTGGTAATATGTCCCTTTTAACAGCGGTAATACAAACCACAATATATTCGGTTTAACATATGCCTTGAGACAAGAACAGATCTTTTGTAAGAGGGGTGTATAATTAAGGTCTGCGATGTTGAAAAGTGAAGATGGGATGTGAATGCCTATATATTTTATAGCCGTTTCTGCCATTTGAACATACAATTTGTTCCAAGTTGAGATACTGTTGACTGGGGTAAGGAAACACTTAGGTCCTCAGTCTTATTATAGTTCACTTTCAAGCTGCTCACCGCCCCAAATTGCTCAAAAGTTCGTATGAGGGAAGGAAAGGAAATATGTAGGTTTTCGATATAAGGCAGAAGATCAGGGTGAAAGTTTATATTGATGTTTATATTGATGCTAACCTAAAGTGAGACTGTGGATATCAGGATTTTGTCGTATGGCTATCACCAGATGCTCCATGGTAACAATATATAGTAACAGGGAAAGAGGGAAACCCCGACGGGTGCGGTTATGGATGCAGATAGGGTCTGATAGTAGGCCATTGGAGAAGATTCTCACTGAGGGACAACGGTACAGGGCCATGATTTTATTCAGAAGATTAGGGCCCAGACCTATTTGCAGAAGAGTTTGCCTAAAAAATGACCAGTGAAAAATGCTTTTTCTGCATCAACCCGAGATCAATTAGGTCTGGATACAGCGTTTGAGGCCGGTCCCCGCCGATTTTGTGTCATCGGAGCGATCGCGGCAATTGCCACGGTCGCCGCCGACATACACAGCCATGGGTAGATTCAAATATGGCGCCGAGACTGCAGGGATACTTCGAAGCCGAGATACACATACCCGAGTGTTCTCTGCTTTTTTCGGCGCCGCTCACAGTCACGCTCAGTCCCGCATAACACAGGTCCAAGGGCGGGACTGGGCGTGACGGCGCCGCCGAAAAAAGCTGAGAACACTCTGGTATGTGCATCTCGGCTCCGACGAAGCACTGCAGTCTCGGCGCCATATTTGAATCTACCCATGGCTGGACTGGGGCAAAGCTGCACTGGGGCAAGGCTGCACTGGGGCAAGGCTGCACTGACAAGGCTGCGCTGACAAGGCTGCACTGGGGCAAGGCTGCACTGACAAGGCTGCGCTGACAAGGCTGCGCTGACAAGGCTGCACTGACAAGGCTGCACTGACAAGGCTGCACTGACAAGGCTGCACTGACAAGGCTGCACTGACAAGGCTGCACTGACAAGGCTGCACTGACAAGGCTGCACTGACAAGACTGCACTGACACTGAAAAGGCTGCAGATGGACAGATAAGGCTTCATTGATGGGCATTTTAATGTAAGTTTTTTTTTCCTTAACCACCTCAATACAGTGCATTTTCGCCCCCTTCCTGCCCAAGCCATTTTTCAGCTTTCAGCGCTGTCGCACTTTGAATGACAATTGCGCGGTCATACAACACTGTACCCAAATGAAATTGTTATCATTTTTTCCCCACAAATAGAGCTTTCTTTTAGTGGTATGTGATCACCTCTGTGGTTTTTATTCTTTGCGCTATAAACAAAAGAAGAGTGAGAAGTTTTAAAAAAAACACAATAATTTTTATCTTTTGCGATAATAAATATCCAATTTTTTTTTCTTTAAAACAAATTTTTTTCTCAGTTTAGGCCGATATGTATTCTTGTACATATTTTTGGTAAAAAAAAAAATCACAATAAGCGTATATAGATTGGTTTGCGCAAAAGTTATTGCGTCTACAAAATAGGGGATAGATTTATAACATTTTTATTTTTTTTTATTTTTTTACTAGTAATGGCGGCGATCTGCGATTTTTATTGTGACTGCGATATTGCGGCGGACACATCGGACACTTTTGACACATATTTGGGACCATTCACATTTATACAGCGAACCGTGCTATAAAAATGCATTGATTACTGTATAAATGTGACAGGCAGGGAAGGGGTTAACACTAGGTGGTGATCGAGGGGTTAACTGTGTTGCTAGGGAGTGATTCTAACTGTAGGGGGAGGGGACTCACTAGGGGAGGAGACCGATCGGTGTTCCTCTGTGCTGGGAACACACCATCGGTCTCCTCTCCTCTGACAGGACCGTGGATCTGTGTGTTTACACACACAGATCCACGGTCCTGCTATATTACCGGTAATCGCGGGTGCCCGGCGGACATCGCGGCCGCCGGGCACGTGCACCGGGTGCCTAGTGACACGGCGGGCGCGTGCGATCGCCGGCGGCGCCCCCTGGTGGCCTAGGAATACGAGGCCGTCATATGACGCCCGCCCGCAACGAGAGCTGCGCCGCCTGGCCGTCAATAGACAGCCGGCGGTCAGCAAGCGGTTAAACTTCCCTCCTAAACGTTTTTTTTCCTTAAAATTCCCTCCTAAACTTGGGGTGCCTGTTATACGCCGGCGCGTGTTATACGCCGATAAATACGGTATATACACACACACATACACACACATATACAGGCAGTCTCTGTGTTTACGAACGAGATAGATTCTGTAGGTTTGTTCTTAAGTTAAATTTGTGTGCAAGTTGGAACAGGTACACTTTTTAAGTGTACCTCGAGCCATAAAATAATTTTTTACGTTTTGGATAGCAGAGGGGAGGGTTAACTGGCCATGCAGTGATGTGGGATTGCCTACAGATCTGCTGGACAGTAGGTGGCAGCATGCGGTGAGAAGCAAGATGGCTGCTCGGCAGTTTCCAGGACCAGTGTGACGTCACACTGCCTCCATGTGGAGGGTGCCCAGTCTACACCTGGCAGGATGTACAGGTTAATGATTTAGTGTAAACACAATTTATGAAATGAACAGTTATTTTGTTATCCACAAAATGCAAATACCCACAGACAGACATTTTAAAGCAAGTATGATTATAGACATACAATCCAATAATATGGAATCCTCAACATAAAGGGCAATACCAGTCAAACAGCTAGGTGCACAGCTGAATCACATATACAGAAAGCGTTGATCTGTGAAAACATGTTGAAGTTTAGCACCCCCTCCCTTTTCCCCAAAGTGCTATATGGCTGCATGGAGTTTGCATCTTAATAGACTAGACTGTCATACTGGTGAAGCACATCACATTCTCTCCATCATGTAATACCAACTGCCTATTCTCCTACCCATTAGCAGCCACTTATACAAGTGTGGAAATTCAACATGTAGATGATATACCCCCCTATAACCATGCTAGCCAACATAACAATTTTTATAATGTGCAAAGCATTTATGAAAAAAATATTATATCCACATACACAACAAATATACAATGTTGCAAAGTCCACAATCTTTCTGTGGAACTATGTTTTATTCACTACATAAAAATTGTCCCTGCAAATGTATCCACCACATTCAGTTAGATTTTCCACAACACTGCGGGCCACTTCACACCAGAACATGGTGCAGGAAAGGCACATTTTGTGTGCGTTTCCCACACCACACTCGAACGCCTTGCTTTTGCAATCTGCAATGGAGTCTAAAGCATTGGTATTGGCACCCCAAATGCAGAGCATAAATGCAGTGCGATTGCAGGCACCAAAACGCATGGTACCACAGTACCATGCCAATAGGTGTGGTGTGCTTTTTGAAAAGTAGTGCATGCATTCCTTTTTAGCATTCTGGTGCAATTGGAGCCCAAACAAATGGGCTGTGAAATCCTGCCGCATTTCTGTGCGATCCTGGTGTGAAGCAGCCCTGCATGTGTTCTGAACTCTGCATCAAATGGGCTCCAACTGTGCTATTCACCACCATCTTCAGAAAGGCTTACTTTCCATATTGGATGGACGTCAAATTATAAAGATCAGATGCATTTTTTCATTATTATCTGCAGATCTTTTTTGGAAAAAAAAACATCCAGATAAATATACCCAATTAGTTCATAAAAAATCTTTTTTCCATCAATGCAACTCAATCTCCATAAATTCTCCCAATGTGGGAATGATATAAAGATAAAATATAAACAAGTAGTGTAAACTGTTTATTAAAAAGCTGAATAAAAATATACAGTAAAATTACATAAAAGTGCATCACGATAAACATATATAACAATATGGGATTCAAATGGGTGCTCCAGTACACTGATGTCTGCCTAAAGTGAATGAGTGCAAGTATGGAAGGTTGTAGCATACAGTTGCTCTATTACATTAGAAATCATGCCTTAACTGGGGAAAGGTTACAAAAGATCCAGCATGAATTTGTCATCCTGCTGTGTTGTGTTAATTCAGCCCATTCAAAATAAGGGCTGCCAGCCCCAAAACATTCAAGGAAGGGCTCCATTTTAGGCAAACATGTGCAACACAATGCATGGTAGTGTGTTACTTTATGTTGCTGCTGTGCTGCAACCCATTGTGAAGGGGCTTTGCTGCCAAAGTACATAGGGAAGCCATTCAAAATGAATGGCACCACTTACAAAAGTAATGTACATTAGATGTTGTGTTAATGTGCATGTTATTGCAATGCACCACAGTGGAAAAAGGTGTTTAAGCCCTAAAAGACTGACACAACAGGCATGCCACCCATAAGTGACGCCTTACACATAAATCAAACCTTTTGCACTAAATCAATCCTTGATCTGCTATATCTTGGGTACACCAACAATCCCTGTGTTTTTAAAGTTTTTCCTATTTGCCTGAGAATTCTAAAGCCTCGTACACACGAGCGGAATGTACGACAGAAAAGTTTTTCGAAAATTCTGATGGACCCAGAAATAGAACATGTTCTAAATATTTACGACGGAACCAATTCCTATCAGGAAAACCGCTAGTCTGTATGCTGGTCCGACGAACCAAAAACGACGCATGCTCTGAAGTAAGTACGAGACGGAAGCTATTGGCTACTGGCTATTGAACTTTCTTTTTCTAGTCCCGTCGTACGTGTTGTACGTCACCGCATTCTGGACGGTCGGACTTTGGTTTGACCATGTGTAGGCAGGACTCCTTGAATGGAATTCTGTCGGAGTTCCGTCGCAGAAACCTTCGGGGTTTATTCCGACTGCAAAATTGGTCGTGTGTACAGGGCATAACTGGCCCAACCCACCCTTTATGTGTTCAGCAAGTCTTGCCAAATTCTACATAATTAAACACACAAGATGATAAGGGCCACGGCAGGTATTAAGACCCAGAAAAAAAGAGAATAGGAGACCCCCTGAGAGATACAAAAATCTGTATTTTCCAAAAACTAAAAAAAAATAAAAAAAAAAAAATACATAAATAAAATAAGTAAGGTTTGAAAACTTGCTCTGTGTTAAATACCTGCCTGTTTTATTGGGTCTTGATAACAAATATCCTCAAGACTTCATTCACACAGGTGCTGAGGCCCACCGACTGAATGGGCCATGTGTTTGTGTGCCCTGAGCTGCCAGGTACAGTATGCAGGCAGCTCATTTAAGTGTGGCTACATGCACAATGCCGCTCGTCCTATTTTGAAAAGTATGTAGGCAAGGGGCCCTGAACGCATACCGTCTCTGGTTCGGGGCTATTCACCCACATCTGAACACATGTAGGGTTGCCACCTCATCCCTTTAAACCCGAACACATATGAATTACACAGGTTCTGAGGCTAATTTAATTCAGATAAGGCACCAAGTGTTTATAATTACCATCTTAATCAGCCACAGAACCTGTGTAATCATTATGTGTTTGGTTTTAAAGGGATGAGGTGGCAACTCTAAACATATGTCAAATTAGGGCAAGAAGCCGTGTCCATGTAACCACTACACCACTATAAACTTACATAGGCTACCTGAATGCAGCACATGGCAGCTCAAGTCGCATAAACACACGGCATATTCACAGTCTATGGGTCTCAGTGCACGTGTGAATGAGGCCTAAAATTCCTCCCTACCATAGAAGCAGTACCCACTGTAAAGTAAACTTCCGGGTTCAGTTATGGTAAATGATTGACCATTTATTTAAACACTTTCATAAAAAGTAGCTAAGCCTTCCAGACTGATGTATAGCAATCAAAGCAGGCCTTCATGTCTACTTAAAATTGAGCTATAAATCACAGGAACTGAGAGAAAAGAATATCATTAAACTTATGATCTTTTATCACCTTTGCTCCAAATGAAACTGCACTGGAACATGTAATTGCCATTATTAACCGTGCTTAACCTTAACTACGGGAATGCGATCGGGAGGTCTGGAGACTGGAGGGCAGAGCCGGAGACAAATGCAGCACTAATAATCACATGTGCAGGCCTGAGACATATCTCAAGAAGGCAACAAACCTCTCCAGACACCAAAGGCACGGATTTATCTGCAGGTTTCATGTGTATGAACCGCTCACTGCTAACACTTCCCTTGGTGAAGATACAGAACTCTCCTGATGTTTCTCTTTGTAGCTAATATGGCTGCTCCTCCCTGACAGCTTTTCTTGTGATAATACAAGCCAGGCCTGTCGTTCTTTAGTCTCATCAACGTACAGCAATTCTATTAGGTAATGTGATAATTCTAAAATGACTTCTTCTTTTCCTATATCCTAAGCAAATACCCCATCTTGTCACAAGTAATATAGACAGACAGACTTACAGATAGTGTTAATGATACAGCTGAACCATATGAGCTCTGCATAATGTATGTCCTTAGAAAAAAATAAAATATCGGAATCACCCCTCCCCCCCAGGTTCACTCTTAAAAGCGATTGTAAAGTCTCGTTTTTTTTCCTATAAAACTAACAAACATTTTATACTTACCTGCTCAGTTGCAGTGGATCTGCAGAGAGCAGCCCAGATCCTCCTCTTCTCGGGTCGCTCTTCTGTGATCCTGGCCCCTCCCTCCTGTTCAGTGCCCCCACAGCAAGCAGCTTGCTATGGGGGCACCTGAGCCGTGTCGTAGCTCGCTGTGTCCATTCAGACACGGAGTCCCGCCCCAGCTCCGCCCCACTTTCCCCTGATTGGCTAGCTGACTTTGACTGATAGCAACGGCCGCCGATTGCGGCACTGCTGTGTCTTAGCCAATCAGGAGGGAGAAACTCAGACAGCCAAGACACTCGTAGACATCCCTGGACAGAGAGGGACCTCAGGTAAGTGTTAGGGGGGCTGCTGCCCACAGAAGGCTTTTTTATCTTAATGCATAGAATGCATTAAAAAAAACCTTCTGCCTTTACAACCACTAAGTGTTTTTGGGGCTCTATTTATGCACATTTGTATGCCCATTTTTTATAGGGGTTTTTAGGCTTGTTTTTGTTATATTCAATGGAAAGCGGGTTACTGGAAGATGAAAGGAATTGTGTTTTTGGGTGCTCCTATTGAAGTCTATAGGGAACAAAAATGCCCAAATGAAGCTCTTTTTCCAGCTTTCCATGATGAACTTTAAGCGACACAACGCTCAGGTGAGAACAGGCAGCATAGGATATAATGGGTATCCCCATGTTAAGTGCTGAAGCATCTCTAGATTGCTCAGATGTGAGCCAGGGCTAATAATTGGTAACCAAAAAAGATTTTTATTTCAGCATCATCTGCAGATGATATTTAGCACTGCAGGGTGATAATTATAATCTGCGGAATTCATGGGTCAAAATCCAACCATGGTAACAATGGACAGGGGTCCAGCTGCTGCTCACACGGCGACTCTAGAAGCAAAGTGTCACTACATACACTTTCCTCTCCTCTGGAACATTAATTTTAATTTGCAACAGTGTCTCCCTACTGCACCATCTATTGGCAGTGTGGCTCTAGCTGGTGCAAAAACACCTCTCCATTGCATGTGAATGCTTCAGAAGAGAAGAATATACTTTATTCCATCCCCAGCAGCCCCTCCATTGCAGATGGTGCACCATTCATGTACTATCATATCCCACATTGTGAACCAAAAGCTGGACAGGAGTAGAGCAAGGCGGATACAAGGGTGAGGGAGCAAGTGTAATGATATAAAGTTTAGCAACAATGACTCAGTGCTATATATGTTACATGAACAAGACATTCAGCTGATTATAAATATTGCCATTTACAGGCATTTAGAACAATGTGTCATTCATTTCCTCACACTGCTTAACAAACTGGAGCAAACCCAAATACTAAGTCGGGTCTGCGCTCGTGTATTCACACTTCTTCAGGAAGAAAATAGTGCTGTATACATTTATTACAATTATTCAAATTTTGTATCACTTCAGCTCTCACACCTCCATACCTTATACGAGTCAAATTAATTATTAGATGTAAGTCATTGATTAATTAGGCAATAACTGTCACTTACTTTATAACACTGCTTTTATATTTGTTTTTTTTCTCTGGTTTGAGACAGCTGCTGCTCACTAGATTGTCTTTCTGCCTAGACAGACACAGTGGAGTTCAATCTTATTTATGTCTAACTTTTAATTGCATGCTGATGTTCATTTACGGTTATGCACTTTTGAATATTTACCTATTCTTTTTTTATATCTGCATCTTGGGTCTGTTTGGGTGTTTGGCGCTGAGCGGTGTTTCTGCAGGCCTGGTGAAACACTTATATATCTTAATAACTGTCACTTGTTGGCAACAATTATTTATTGCAGAACTGAAACTAAATACATTCAATAAAAGCTATTTTTTTTAGTGGTGTAAAGCATATGCAATGTTTTCTTTCTACATTAGTTCAGCTGTGCTTTCAGGCTCAACGAGGCCCCATCCTCTGATGTCAATGTTGCTGATGTCGGATTAATCAGAAATTCCAACCTGACCAATTCTCCATCCAAGAATGGATCTCCTGTCCTAACTGCTGCAGGGCGCTATCAAGAGCAGTGAAGTGCCAGAGAAAAACACTGTAGTGCTGTCATATTTCTCTACAAAAGGAAAGGACGAGTCATTTTTCCATGGAAGCAATTGCTCTATGTGGACCCAATGCTGTATTCTGCACCTAGGTCCATTTTCCCAAATTCTTTGTTTTACAAAAATCATGAATGGAAAAGCATGTATGAAAGACATGTATGCACATGTCAAAGTAGCACACACAAAAAACAAAAAAAGATTTTACTAAATATTCTTGCTGACTACAGTCCACTAGGCTGCCAATTATCCAGAAAAATACAAACAGTCCCTACTGTCTATGCAAAAAAAAAAAGCAAGCTTAAGACCCCTTTCACACCGAGGACGTTTTGCAGGCGCTATAGCGTTAAAAATAGCACCTGCAATCCGCCCTCAAACAGCTGCAGCATTGTCTCCAGTGTGAAAGCCCGAGGACTTTCACACCGGAGCGCTGCGCTGGCAGGACGTCAGGAAAAGTGCTGTCAGCAGCTTCTTTGGAGCGGTGAAGGAGCGGTGTGTTTACCGCTTCTCCACCGCTGCTCCCCATTGAAATCAATGGGGCAGCACTGGGATACCGCCGGCAAAACGCCGCTATTGCGGTGCATTGCGGGCGGTTTTAACCCTTTCTCGGCCGCTAGCGGGGGTAAAAGCGTCCCGCTAGCGGCCAAAATGCGCCGCTAATCCAACGGTAAAATGCTGCTAAAAATAGCGGCGTTTTACCGCCAACGCTATGGGCGGCTCGGTGTGAAAGGGCTCTTAAGTATAAGTAAACCCTTTGTTTAAAGTTGTACCTACAGATAAGCCTATAATAAGGCTTACCTGTAGGTACAGTAAATATCTCCTAAACCTGCATGGTTTAGGAGATATTCAAACTGCATGCAGCCAGTAACGTCACCGGCGCATGTGCTCTGAAGGGGCGGTATACCCGTGCTGTCACTTCAGAGCTCCAATCAGACGTCCAGAGGACACAAGCCTGGAAGGAAGATCGGGTGAAGATGGAAGCGCCTGTCAGTGGTGACAGCGTGACGCTGGAGGGCTTCATTACGGTAAGTAATTCATAATGTGCTAGTATGGGATGCATATTAGTACATTATGCTTTTACCTTGCATGGTAAATAATAAAAAAAAAAAGATTATCTACAAAAACTCAGATTCTGTACTGATTTAGGCAGTGGCGGAAGTATAGGAGTCGCTGAGGTTGCCATGGCAACTGGGCCCCATGCTGAAGGGGGCCCTTGAGGGCCCCCTGTATACCTTGATAGGAGGAGCGGCTGAGACCGAGCTCCCCGATCCTCAGCCAAACTGTAATCGCCACTGCGGGGAGCTTGTCACACTGATTTGACCTAAAGTGAAAGCACAGTGTGTGCTGTTCTCTTTGTCTCCCCCTACAATTCAGTACCCAGCAGGACGAGCTAAGGTAAAGCACTGTCGATTTTTAAAAGGCTATCTTAATTTATGTATGTGTGTTTATATGTGTGTGCATGTATGTATAGGTTTGTTTATATATGTGTGTGTGTGTGTTTACATGTATGTATGCACATTTTATGTATGTGCGTTTAATCCTGACCCCCTATATGTGTACAATCAGAACTGATTTTTTTTTCTTGCTTGTTCATAGTACCAGAAAAAAATGTTCCTCTGAAAAGTGATCCATGCTCAGATCGCAATATGTTGCCTCCTGACCGCGTGTTTTAACACCTTAAATGCATCATCACTATGCTGCAACTGCATGCAATGCACACAGTTGCAGAGTGGTTGCAGTGCAGCCCAATTCACCTAGGGGTATACTTTAAAACTGAAAAAAGATTGAGAAACACTGGCATAGAGAAACCGATCTCTCTATTTTCCTCCTGCAGCTGCTGAATGTTTGCGGGAGGGAGAGGAGGAGAAGCGGGGGGAAATGGAGAAAATCAGTTCCTTTATATGCAGCCACCCACTTGCGACTGGGCCCTGTTGTTCCGCCACTGGGCTCGGAGGAAAGGGCCCTGTCTGTTAATCCAGTTATGCCACTGGATTTAGGCTTGAATATCTAAATGCAGTGGTGTACCTTAAGGGAAGGAGGGATGGGGGTTGGTCTGGCCCAAGTTCGGCCACGTTGAGGAGGGGTCCTTTAGGACCACACCCACTGCAGGATGCACACTGCTACATTGCAGGACCACCACCACAGAGCAGAGGAAAGCTCTTCTAGACTCCTTCCCTGCTCTGTTGTGTCATCTCTCTTAGGGCTAGTTCATACTAGAACACAGTACGGGAAAGGTGGATTCCGTGTGCATTTCCTGCACTGCATTTGAATGTACTGCCTTTTCGATCTGCCTGTGGGTACCCAATGTACTGTTAATGGCACCCCAAATGCAGATTGCAAACACACTGGGTTTGCAGGCACTAAACTGGATGGTACTGCAGTACCATGCTATTTGGAGCAGTGTGTTTTTAAAAGTAGCGCAAGCACTACTTTTTGAGTGGACTGGTGCCATAATGGTTTGGTTGTTGAGTGGCTTGGTGCTCAAACGAATGGCCTGTCAATATGTACTGTATAGGAATGGGTGGGTTTAAAAGCCATTGGTTCCTGTGCTAAACCAGTATGAACTGGCCCTTAATTCATGTAGTAAAAACATCTGCCTGTACTTTGTCTCACTAGTACATTACGGACAACTCTTGTGCATTAAAAAATGTCCTACTGCTGGCCAGTTTTAAACAGCTGAATCATTGTTGGTCTCTTAATTGTTTGTGAGAGTTTGACATAAATTGGCTAGCAGTAGGACAGTTTTGCATCAGCACGATAAAGGATAGCCACAGCAAACGAATGGGCATTTTCTATCTGCCTGTCAAGGTAGACCGATCACCTATTGATTTAAAAAACGTGTTGCTGCCAAAACTTCCTGAAAAAAAAAATGAAAAAAAATTTCACCCAGCATTGTATGAGATTGGAGTGCTGCTGTATATAAGCCAAGCTGAGTGTAAAAAAAAAAAATCTATTTCACAGGCAGGTTTTATGTGGCCGTTGAGAAAGTTGCGCTGTTCTGTACCAACATGTAAAGCTTTAAGGCATTCTCTGAGCAGGTTAATAAAAGGTTTTGTGTATTTTCAATGGTGTCCTTGAAACTGCATACTCTACAATATTTAATTGTTTTTCACATTGGTACACATCTTGCCCATAGCAGTGCCCAATTTGCCAATTTTTCTACAGTAGTTTGCCAATTTGCTCTAGGCCCCAAACTTACTAACAATATACAAGTACCATAGATTTCCATGAGATTTGTTGCTAAGGTTTGCCACATTTCAAACAGGATTTGCTGAACTCTCAGCAAATTGAACCCAACTTATCTCCATCTGGTATATAGTGTGTCTCTTCTGGCCTTAAGCAGCTTTTGTATTTATTCATTTCAGAGGCACAATACTACAGCAACCTGCAGACCTTTCTCCACCAAGCTGTGTGTGGCCTTCCCTAGAAAGCCCATCATCACTTCTTCACTTGTACAACTCATAAATCCAACATTTTTACAAGATTCACTTTTTAACCACTTAAGGACCAGCCTCGTTTTGGATTTTAGGTGTTTACATGTTTAAAACAGGTTTTTTTGCTAGAAAATTACTTAGAACCCCCAAACATTATATATGTTTTTTTTTCTAACACCCTAGAGAATAAAATGGCGGTCATTGCAATACTTTTTTTTGCACCGTATTTGCGCAGCGGTCTTATAAGCGCACTTTTTTTGGAAAAAATTCACTTTTTTGAATAAAAAAATAAGACAACAGTAAAGTTAGCCCAATTTTTTTTTTATATTGTGAAATATAATGTTACGCCAAGTAAATTGATACCCAACATGTCACGCTTCAAAATTGCGCCCGCTCGTGGAATAGCGTCAAACTTTTACCCTTAAAAATCTCCATAGGCGACGTTTAAAAAATTCTACAGGTTGCATGTTTTGCGTTACAGAGGAGGTCTAGGGCTAGAATTATTGCTCTCGCTCTACCGGTTGCGGCGATACCTCACATGTGTGGTTTGACCACCGTTTTCATATGCGGGCGCTACTCACGTATGCGTTCGCTTCTGCGCGCGAGCTCGTCGGGACAGGGCGCTTTAAAAATTTTTTTTTTTTTTTTATTATTTATTTTACTTTATTTTATTTATTTTTTCACTGTTTTAAAAAAAAAAAAAAAAATTTGGATCACTTTTATTCCTATTACAAGGAATGTAAACATCCCTTGTAATAGAAAAAAAACATGACAGGTCCTCTTAAATATGAGATCTGGGGTCAAAAAGTCCTCAGATCTCATATTTACACTAAAATGCAAAAAAATAAATAAATAAATAAAAAGTCGTTTAAAAAAATGACACAAAAAATTGTGCCTTTAAGAGAAGTGGGCGGAGCCGTCGTAATGACGTCGCTCCGGCCGTCACATGGTATAGAGACGGGTGGGGGCCATCTTGGCCTCACTCGTCTCTATACCGAAGCACTGATAAGACCCGATCTCCTCCGCCGCTACCGACGGCTCCGGTAAGCAGCGGAGGGCGCGGGAGAGCGGCGGGAGGGGGGTGGCACCTCTCCCGCCGCCGCTAACGGTGATCTCGCGGCGAACCCGCCGCAGAGACCACCGTTATCGTGTACAGAACCGCTCACTGTAAAGATGGATACCTCGGTTGTGGCAGCAGCTGCTGCCGTTACCGAAATATCCATCTTCAAAAAAATGACGTACATATACAGTGAGCGGTCGTCAAGTGGTTAAATATGAGACTTGCCATTCCAAAAGGCAGAAAAATACCAAACTCGATTCCACAACTCAGGTGTCATGAACTGCTAAGTTTTAGAAGGCGTTATTTTTTTACCGCTTTCCTAAAAAATGCAGCTTCTGTTTTTAGCTTACATTCCACGAGTAGTCTGAAGCGCGGATTTACGTCATGACTTTTCAGTAGGTCTCAGCTGTTCTCACTAGCCTTAAACATCACACTTAACTAACCAGTAACAACAGTCTACTGATAGCAATGCCATAACTTTTCTAGTTTAAAGCAAGCAGAAGGAATAACCAATTCTATTAATCTGTAACAGATTACGGCTGAGCATTTCATTGTCCTTGACAAAGCAGGATACCCATTAGAACGAACACAGCAGGTTTAGTAGCAACGGACATATCACAAAAAAATATTCCAGGCGGATGTTAAACTACCATAGTACGGACAAATGTTTACAAGTGAAATGACCAACATGAGGGCTGACAGACAACAGGGACATGCATGTGTCAAATCCCACAAAGCAAAAAAGCTTTCTATGAGGGCCTCATAATATACACTCATGACTAAAGGATTCGTCAACCTTGGGTCTTACCATTAAATTAAAAACACAGACTGCGTGACATGGGTTTTATAAGGCCACAGCAGCCAATTTATTAACCAAATAATAAATAACAAAAAACATGAAAACATGTAACACATACCCTTAATAACAAAATAATGTCCAAACAGCAAGAGGTCTTTGGGTGTCTCAAAATGCACACTTTATAACTGTAAACGGTCAATATCCTCAGCTGTGCCCCAACAGGCTCGAGGACACTCGGACATCACAAACCCTCCCCCAGGGGATTTATCTCCTGGGAGAACCACCGCTAACAAATGTAAGCGCCATCCTTAGATGGGCCCCACTACTCCTGTGACCATATAAAAATTTTTACTGACCCCCAAAGACCCCTTGAACCGCCAACTGCTGTGACAAGTTTGAAAATCTACCACAACCTTACATTTTAACCGTAAACAACATAAGTTTTTTTTTTTTTTTTTTTAATTTATTTTTTATTTATTTATTTTATTTTTATTTATTATTATTATTAATTTTTTTTTTTTTTTTTTATTATAATTATTCTTCGTTTTCTTTATTATTATTATTATTTTTTTTTTTTTTTTTAAATAATATTGCATGACACAAACACCTTACCCGCATTCATAAAATACCAATACAACTCATACCTATCCAGCCTGCTGACTCCTGACATCAGGGCGGGAGGGTGGGAAGATGTCACCTCTCCAAACTTCTCCGAATGATGCTGAAACCACCCCCTACACCGGACCCCAACCTCTGGATCCAGCCCCCACTGACTTCTACCTCCAATCAGGTAAGAGCTAAACCTATGCCCCACAACTGACCTGACTGACCGTTCCCTGACCCCTGTTCCTCCCATAGTCATGATTACCCTCCGTCTATTCTATCCTACGGGTCTCACTTGACTAAAGGATTCGTCAACCTTGGGTCTTACCATTAAATTAAAAACACAGACTGCGTGACATGGGTTTTATAAGGCCACAGCAGCCAATTTATTAACCAAATAATAAATAACAAAAAACATGAAAACATGTAACACATACCCTTAATAACAAAATAATGTCCAAACAGCAAGAGGTCTTTGGGTGTCTCAAAATGCACACTTTATAACTGTAAACGGTCAATATCCTCAGCTGTGCCCCAACAGGCTCGAGGACACTCGGACATCACAAACCCTCCCCCAGGGGATTTATCTCCTGGGAGAACCACCGCTAACAAATGTAAGCGCCATCCTTAGATGGGCCCCACTACTCCTGTGACCATATAAAAATTTTTACTGACCCCCAAAGACCCCTTGAACCGCCATGTGAGCTTGATTGAAACCTCATTCAAGCGAATCCCTCCACACCTGCAACGCCCTTGCCACACCCTCCTGAAGGTCCAAGGACCATATGTCTATGCCCACTGCATTTAAGTGAACACCGTCGTCTCCCAATAGCGAACAGACTGATCCTCCAGCTCCCTGTGTCGAACCACTATGCCCCCGAGACGGGCCACAAACCTCCCAACCTCCCTATTCAACTTAATTCTGGCTTTGTTCACCCTGCCCACAGAGCGGGCGAAACGCCACACTTTTCTTGCCACAATATCTGACCACACAATGATGCAGCCAGGAAAATCACGTAGCAGGCGCAAAATATCAAATTTGATATCCCTCACCAGGTCCCTGGCAGCCCGCACCCCTAAATCATTGCCCCCTGCCTGTAAAACTAGAACATCTGGGGGCCTGTCAATTCTGGAAAAATAGTGAAATTCAGGAAGGACTTGGCCCCACATCATTCCACGGATACCCAACCATTTTAAAACAGCCTCACTCCGAGAAATGCCCAGTTGCCTCCCTTCCGGACGTACATCAGCCCTAACAGCCCCCCAGAACACGTATGAATCCCCCAGGATCCAGACCAGGCCAGGAGGAAGATCTGAAAGAAACACAAAAAAGGAACATAGAACCACACCCACATACTTAATGCAACTTCAAAGCAAATGAGGGCGAACATAAATCTTAAAACGATCAGACTCCCACCTCCCTATACGTCTCACTACCTGCGAACCCAAACCCCACCTAGCCGCTTCTGTTGCTGCCCCCACACGAAAGGAGTGAGTATTAAACTGGGACACCTCCCTGCCCGCCTTTTCCAAACAACGTCGAAAAACTGACAAAAATTGAAAACGCGACAAGGATGAGCCATCCTCGTGCATCAAGAAGGTCCCCGACCTCCACCCCCTCACCCCAAGATATCGTTGCACCGAAGAAACCGGGCAAACCGATTCCGGAAGCACCCGAAACAATGACACAGAAACCCCTTTTCCCAATTGATCAGTTTTAGACTTGCCAATATGAATCCGAACACAATCCCCAGACAGAGTCACGTCCTTCAAACTTAACCCCCCTGCTCCACACCTGTTCTTGCTAACTAGTTCCCCAATGCGCAACGCTCCAAAAAATGCTAACGCAAAAGCCACATTGAACAAACTCACCTCATAAACAGACGTACAAACCCTGGGCAACAGCTCCACCAACTCTTGAAGCAACTCAAACGAGACCGGGCGCCTCGTATCTGGCAGTACTCTCCCGCGCCGAAACCCCTTCATGGCCTGACGCACCCTAAAATCCTTTGTCATATCCACCAGGCCCTGCATCCGAAAGAGAAAAGCTAAAGCAGCCAAACCCTTGTTCATTTTGGACACTGACTTGCCCTGTGTAAATCCCGTCCCAATAAAATACAGCAACAAAGCCACGTGATCATGCGATGAAACACCGCCCCCAACCGAACTTACCAGGGTAGACCACTCACCCCACACCGACGAGTACGCCGCCCACGTACCCCCAGTCACCGAACGACGTAACAGCTCCTCAGCTACTCCAATGCCAGTCTCCACAGCCTGTCGGGACAAGGAACCCCCAGTTGCTCCGACTCCGGCGCCAACCTCCGGAACCTCTCCCACTGGAAACGAGACAAAGAATCGGCAATGGAATTCAAAACCCCCGGGACATGAACAGCTTGTACTAAACAGTTCAAACTTAAACACTTTAAAACCAGGTGCTGCAACAAGCGCACCACCGGCGGAGAAGACGCGGACAAGTTCTTTATAACCTCCACCACCCCCAAATTGTCACAGTGAAAACAGATCCGCCTATCCCGAAACTTGCAACCCCAGATTTCAACCGCCACCACAATCGGAAATAGTTCCAGTAACACTAAATTACGTAAGAACCCCGCCGAACTCCATTCTTCCGGCCACACCGCCGCACACCAAGCCCCTTGGCAGAAAGCCCCAAAACCCGAACTCCCCGCTGCGTCAGTGAAAATATCAAGGTCAGATGCTGCCACAACTGGCGCCATCCATAAAGACCTGCCGTTGTATGTGGACAAAAACTCACCCCAAACCCTCAAATCGGCCTTCAGCTCACGCGAAAGCCTGATGAAGTGATGCGGCTTCAGTACTCCCGCAGTGGCAGCACACAAGCGACGACTAAATATGCGTCCCATAGGCATGATGCGGCAGGCGAAATTAAGCTTACCCAACAACGACTGCAATTGTCTAAGCCTAACCTTCCTCGCCGCCACCGCCTCCGCCACCCCTTGACGCAAGTCCTCCAGTTTGTCGTTCGGGAGCCGACATTCCATCAGACCCGTGTCAATGACAATGCCCAAAAACTGCATGACTGTGGAAGGACCTTCCGTCTTCCCCGGCGCCAAAGGAATTCCAAAACGTGACGCAATAGATTCCAAAGTGTGCAACAGCACTGAACAAACTGAAGAATCCGGGGGGCCGATGCAAAGAAAATCATCGAGATAGTGCAGCACCGACCTCAACTGAGTCTCTTCCCTAACTACCCATTCCACGAAGGTGCTAAACACCTCGAAATATGCGCAAGAGATGGAACAGCCCATCGGTAAACAACGGTCCATGTAAAACTGCCCTTCCCAACAGCAGCCCAGCAAATGCTGACTGTCCGGATGTACTGGCAGCAGCCGAAAGGCGGATTCTATATCCGTCTTCGCCATCAATGAACCCTGGCCAAACCTTTGAACCCAACTGACCGCGGCATCAAAAGAGGTGTAAGACACCGAAGACAGCTCCGGAGAAATGGCATCATTTACCGAAGTCCCCTTCGGATACGACAAATGATGAATCAACCGGAATTTGTTGGGTTCCCTTTTGGGTACCACCCCAAGGGGAGAAACGTGTAAAGACGAAACGGGGGGTTGAGCGAATGGTCCAGCCATTCTCCCGAGTTCCACCTCTTTTGCCAGTTTATCCGAAACAACCTGGGGAAATTGGCGCGTTGATTTCAAGTTTTTAGCCAACGGGGACGGGGCCACAGGTCCCGAACACGGGATCTGAAAACCATTGGCAAAACCATCAGCCAAAAAACTTGCCGCCTCCCTTCGCGGATATCTATCTAGATACGATACCATCTCGTGAAGGTTTACTGGAGTCCTCCCTTTTTGAGGCCGACTCAACGGGTTGGGACTTTCCTTTTTTGAAACACTTGGCATAACCGTGGGAGCCCCCGCAACCAGAGCACTCATGTCGGAAACGACAGTTTGCGCCAAAACGGCACAACCCCTCGTTAAACTGCCAGCAAATTCCCTTTCGCTGTGAGGCCGACTGTCCAGCGGCACCCGAACCGCCGGCCCCTCCGAGAAAGGGCTGTCCAGAAACCCTCGCCTGTGACATAAGCTTCATCCAAAGCCCAATGTCCTTATGGTCCCAGCGCAAGCCCGGACGCAAAGCCTTGCGCTGGCGGAACTGCTCGTCATAGCGCAGCCAAGCAATTCCCCCATAAGTTCGATAAGCCTCCCCAATGGCATCCAGGTAACAAAAAAGTGGAGAACAATTCTCCGGTGCTTTTTCGCCAATTACGCTAGCCAAAATGGCAAACGCCTGAAGCCAATTCCCAAAGGTGCGAGGAATAAGCCTCCAGCGTCGCTTCTCCTCCTCCTCCTTCTTGCTTTCGTCCGCCTTACCCTTGTCGATGTTAAATTTTTCTAACGGCAAGAGAGAGAATATTTCAACATATTCCCCTTTCCAGATCTTTTCGCGTACCTCTTGCTTTAGATGCACCCCCAGTGGGCCCTCAAAGCACACATAAATCTCGCACTTCGCCGCATCCGCCAACCGCACCTTATCCTCAGAGGACTCCTTCCCTTTATTCGCGTCCGCCCCAGACACCTCTGTCTGTGACGCAGACGTAACGCTAACCCCGGCGGACCCCTCCGCCCCTGATGCCGCGACTGCGAGCGGCCCTGCTGAGGGGGGGGTGGGGGGAACAACAGAGTCCCCGCCAACCGCAGCGGGAGCCCATGCCCCAACGGGCCCCTGAGATGCTGAAGAAGACCCCGCCGGATCAAAACGCGCCAATAACTCCCGGAAACCTGCAAAAAATGCGGACAAAACCGGCGCAGCACCCGACTCTCCTCCTGCCACTCCTGACACTGAACTAACCTCCGAAGAAACCCCCAAATTAACCCCCCCCACCTGACTGGTATGCAAAGGTAAAATTGGCGACTTACCAGGCTGCAGCCGCACCGCCACTCGACTAGCCGTTCGTCCGGATCCCAGCTGACTCCGCAAAGCAGGACGTCTCCCGACCGACCGATCGTCTTCATCCGCGCTGGTGATCTCACCGGACTCGGCCGAAGAATCTTGCCGCGGCGACGTCCCCTGCCTCCTTAGCTCGAGCGGCTCCTCCTCAAGGCACCTGGAAGCCTCCTCTTCTGCCCCGAGCTCCGTTCTGTCCATGGAAGAACTGCTGGGCACAGTAGTACCCCCAGCTGCAGCAGGGACGCGCTGTCTCTTTAAGGGGGCGTGTCCACCAGCCTGAGCCTTCTCACTCATCCTGCTGTGACGTCCCGCCTGTGATGTGGATGGCGAACCAGCAGAGGGCGCTCCCACCCCACCGCTGTTCGTGACAGTCATCCTCTCTAGCTGAGCACCGCTCTGCGCAGCAGAAGCAGAGGGAGCCGAACGCTCCGGAGCCCTGTGTCGGCGGCTGGTGGGGGACGATAACGGCACCCCGCCAGTGAGTATCCCTGAAGCCTGGGCATCATCCTCTCTCCGGACAGCTGAGGGGCAGGGACGCCCCCCACTGCGCATCCCGCTGCGTCTCCCCCGCTGAGCAGCCCTCCCACACAGGACATCCACACGGGGGGGGGAGGGGGAGGGCTGCCGCACGCTCCGGCCTGTGCTGCGAGCAATAGAAGAGCGCCGTGGGGTAGGATTCCTCCCAGGGCCCACACCGGAGGCTTTGGCAGGCAGCCCCCTAGTAAGCCCTGGAGGGTCCCTGGAACAGGGGCTCCTTCTCGCCCGTGGAGCCCTAGGGACAGGAGACGGGCTCAGTCGCTCCGGCGGGCGCACCTTTCTGGCTCGTTTTCTCCCCGGGGAAGAAGGGACAGGTGAAGCTGAAGATCCTGACCCCCCAAGTACGTCAGCCAGCTGCTGCTGCAGCCACTGAGGGCCCCGTTCAACTGCTGCGGCCCTGACCTGAGCTAACAAGGCCTCTAACTCACTCATCTCCCTGTCTGTCTACCTGCAGGTGACCAGCACGGATGTCCCAGGAAGATGTCACCTCTCCAAACTTCTCCGAATGATGCTGAAACCACCCCCTACACCGGACCCCAACCTCTGGATCCAGCCCCCACTGACTTCTACCTCCAATCAGGTAAGAGCTAAACCTATGCCCCACAACTGACCTGACTGACCGTTCCCTGACCCCTGTTCCTCCCATAGTCATGATTACCCTCCGTCTATTCTATCCTACGGGTCTCACTTTCCTTCCTGGAGGTAAGCTGATCCATAGAGGCGTCCAGGTGTATTCTGTGTGGATTTGGTTTGATATTCTATAAATGTGTATACAATGTGCTGTCTATTCAAGCATTTAACTTTCCCAAGCCCGGCCATACACACATTGTTTTTTGCCAGCCGAATAACAGAACATCTAAACATGTTCCTTCATGCTATACAGAACTGATGGACACATCTCCTGCTTCTGACCTGGGTTAATCTAACCCCTCTCCCTCTTTTTTTCCATCTTACATGACGGAGCTGTGACGGGGACTCAGTAGCATGGTATCCTGGCCCACATACACACCTACCTGTAGCGTGGACTAGGTTATGAATTCCATCTCCTCCACAATATACCTCTTTTTCCCTTTAGTCTTTCACCTTCCGCCCTTCCCGTATCCTCCACCCCCCCCCCTCTTTTCTATCTCTTTCATTTCCTACATTGACGAGCCACCTACCCCCAAAGGGCAAGCCGCACTCTCATTATAGACCTATCTTTCCCCTTTATCCCCTCATTTACTCCTCCTGTTATTCTGGGGAACCCTCCTCAATTAAGTTCTTTTTGCTTCTGGTTAAAAAGTAGGGTAGCATCGCTGCACCTAGAATATGTTTTCATCTACCTGAGGTTACAATTGTTTTATGACATCTATGACCACCTATAGTGGTTTTTGTATCACTCGATTCCATAATCTGTATTACCTATGAGAATCGTAACATGCTCTTCCTGCTGCTTACATTATTGATGTTTGATGTTGTCCTGTCTTAAATAAAAAAAGTAAAAAAAAAAATGCTCCTTCGTGCTGCTCCTACTGGATGCAGCCATAATTTGGCTGACAATTTTCTGTCCAACTCCTTTGATTTTTCAACTCAAGTTTTTCAAATGTCAGGTGGGAGAAGGCCAACAGGGCAACCCACAAAGCAAAAATTTTAGCTGGTTCATAAAGAACCAGACAAAATGTAAACGGTGTATGACCAGCTTAAAGTAAAATTCCAGGATAAACCTGCCTAATTCTAAAAATGCTCCCTCCCCGAGTCCCCCCACCTAACACCTATGCCAAATAACCTATATAGGAAAGATGCATATACTTACCTATTCTCAGGCCACTCCAGTCATGTGATCCAGCTCTCCTGTGCCAGCCAGTGGCAGCTACAGGAGAGAAGAGGGAGTGCTGAAGAGATGGGCCATAGTAAGCGTCTGGGTGATGTCCGGCTTCCAGGCATTACCAGACATTGTAGGCGCTCTTTCCCCTGCAGTGAGATTATGTGACCGGACTGGAGCAGCCGGAAAAAAGGCAAGTATACAGATCTTTAATTTTTAAGATTAGTTAGGTTTATCCTGGAAGTATGGCCAACTATTTTTTTTTTGGCCATACTTCTCTTGTGGGTCACAGGAGTGCACTTACTTTTGTTCTCCTGTGACCCAGAGTCAGCAGACAATGAGCTATTGCCCGAACAGGAATAATAGGAAAAATCCCTAGAACGAATGGTTAGCAGCTGTTACAGCAACTACCAGAAAGGAATCTTTTTTAAATGTAACCTTCACTATTTATATCAAGCAAATACAATGGAGAATCACGACATTAGTATTTAATGGGCTACACAATACAATACTCAAGGCATGCATTTTAATGAATATTTAAACCACTTAAACTGAATTCTAAAAAGACTGTTTGCCTACACATTTTATACAATTCATTTGAACAGCCACATGGGTTATAATAGCAGGTTTGCCAAATCCATTACTAAAACAATATTTACAGACTATTTAAATCCTTTAAAGATTAGTATTTTTGTCTGTAAAGAGAAGCATTTGGTTAAGAGGCTTTTACCGTTCTTAAAGTAACACTGTCATCAGAGAATTACGCTCCTAAAGCGCCCCTGCCCATTGAAATCAATGGGTAGCGTCGCCGAAGCGCTGGCAAAGTGCCGCTGCAGCGGCGCTTTGAACTCTTTTTCGGCCGCTAGCGGGGGTTAAAAGGGCCTCACTGGCGTCCAAAAAAGCGCCGCTAAAAAGAACGGCACTTTACCGCCTACGCCCCTCAGTGTGAAAGTGCCCTTAAACTTTTTTCAGGTCAGTGATTCAGAAAGCTTTAAAATGTATCTAAACGCAAAGCCAAAAATCTAATTTATTGCAGATCACTAGACCTTGGTTTGGCGGCTGAATTCATTTTTCTTTTTTCCAGGTTTTTTTAATTTTTTTATTATTACAATTTTTTTCACCTGGTAAGCCTACAAAATATCACACTTTCTGTCCCCAGGTGGCCAAGTCACCCTTCCACTGTATCTATGGAAGAAGCCATGGTTGTCACCCTAGGATGCTCTCATGATCTGGACTACAAACATGTCTATATGACTTTATCTTTATTACATGTGGGACAGTGCAATTGGTAGTTTACAGAAGATATCCAAGAAGGAAGATATTGTTAGGTACAACTCAGAGGAAATGACAAAAAGCAACAGATATTTTTTGTTCTTGCCTAAAATGAAAAAACAAATACAGCAACCACATCTAAGGACTGGTGAGCTGCAATATATTACATTTTTGTTCTTGGGCTCAGTAATCCTTAACCGCTTGCCGACTGCCTCACGCAGGAGAACGGTGGAAGAGTGGCTTTTCTGCGCTGGATCACGTACCTAGTATGCGATCCGGCACTTCCAGGTAGGGGGCGCCGCAGCTGTGCTGATCGGCGAGGAGAGACACAGAACAGAGCTCTGCCTATGTAAACAAGGCAGAGCTCTGTTCTGTCAGCAGGAATGTGGTGGATTTTGTTTCCCTGCAATGCAGGGAAATAAAAATTCCAGTATATATATTATAGTTTGTAGATGCTATAAACAGTGGTCTAGTGGGTAGCACTCTCACCTAGCAGATAAAAAGGGTCGCTGGTTCGAATCCCATCCACAACACTACCTGCCTGGAGTTTGCATGTTCTCCCTGTGTCTGCGTGGATTTCCTCCGGGTACTCCGGTTTCCTCCCACACTCCAAAGACATGCTGGTAGGTTCATTGGGTCCTGTCTAAATTGTCCCTAGTATATGAATGTGAGTTAGGGACCTTAGATTGTAAGCTCCTTGAGGGTAGGGACTGAGGTGAATGTACAATGTATATGTAAAGTGCTGCGTAAATTGACGGTACTATACAAGTACCTTAAATAATAATAATATAACTTTGGAGCAAACCAATCAATATACTTAGTGGGGTCTTTTGTTTATAGCGCAAAAAAAAAAAAAAACAAAAAACAGTGGTGATAAAATACCACCAATAGAAAGTTATACTTGTGGGAAACAAAGGACATACATTTCATTTAGGTACAACGTTGCATGACTGCGCAATTGTCAGTTAAAGTAACGCAGTGACGTATAGCAAAAAATGACCTAGTCAAGAAGGGGGGGTAAATCTTCTGGAGGCCAAGTGGTTAAATGACAAAACATTAGCACCACAGCCAGGAAACACTTGCAAAAGGAGAGGTCAGACACAGCAGCCAATACAATGGTCTTGTGGCAGCTGTACTTTAAATACAGGCAATGTTAGGTTTCCTTTTTGTCCAATCCATTGACTGCATTGTTTCTCCAAGGCAATCAATCAGCTTTCAGCTAGCATTTTCTTTTGCAAGTTTGGCAACAAAAGCCTGGATCTGATGAAGCGCTAGGAACAATAGAAAACGCTTCCAATTTTAGACGTGGCTGATTTAGGAAGGCTGAACAGTGATGAAGATTTTGTGCAAACTGTGGTAACCCATAACAGCCAATCAGATGTAATCTTTCATTGATCCGGTCACAGTAAACACTTCTATGCTACGGACTGGAAGGAATTTCTAAATTTCAATCTTGTAAAATCCAAAATCAGCCAGCACATATTTCCAATATTAAAGTGCCCCTGGCAGTTATTTTTCCATTGCCTATAGTGAAAAGGATTACAGTGCAGAATGTACCTTTTGTTTTTTCAGCCCATTTTTTTTCGGAGTCCGAAACCGGCAGTGAAATATTTCCCAGTGAAGAATTGAGGAATGTAGTATTGTGATGCCAGTCAGATTCACAATGCACCGCTCAGTACTGGCAGAAAAGGGATTAGCATACTGAAAGGACATCTGACCCATCACTAATAAGAAAGGCATCGCTGTGCTCAGACATCTGCCAAGCATGTATGAACACATGCTTCGGAATGGAAGAACAATGCATTGTGTGCTGAACAAAGTCGACCTGTATCCCCGCGGCCAGCCAGGAAATATTCCTTTTAAAGAAATGAGAAATGACAGGCTGCCATTAAAAGTTTTTATGTCACGCTATTGTGCTTAAAGAAAATGTTACCAGTGGAAGATGATAAAACGCATTGTTCTGCTTCAGCTGTCACTGTATGTAACAGAGACTGATATAGGCAATTACCTAATCGCGCCTAACCGCTCAGCTCAGCTCTAACATGCTTATGTGGTACAGCGCTGGCTGCGGCAGGAGAAGCCGGCTCTTTGGCACTTACTCGGGCGTTCTGCATGCTTACTAAACAGATTTTCTGACCAGCAGGATGCATGCTAGACTGTAAACTAACATAAATCTTCCTAGCCTTGCCTATCCTGCGTTTCCCAATAATGTTTTGTGACTTTCAGGAAAGTCGTGGAAGGTTTTCTAAAATATATAAACATGGCCAATAAGATTCATAGGTAGCTATTTATAAACTGACCTGGGAATCGAGGTCAGTGTTTCACGCCTGATTGCACATGCTGCTTGCTTAAGAGCTCGTTAACACTGGCGTCTGTACAACGTTCACATCTAAAACGCAGTGTTTTAGTTTTCTATGTAGCACCATAGCAGGGGTAGGCAACCTGGGGCCCTCCAGCTGTTGTGGAACTACATTTCCCATGAGGCTTTGCAAGGCTGGCAGTTACAATTACTCCCAGAGGCATGATGGGACTTGTAGTTCTGCAACAGCTGGAGGGCCCCAGGTTGCCTACCCCTGCACTATAGGAACGGATAAGGCCATATACACACAACTGCATCTACAAATGGATATGTGCGCTGTGTTAAGCGGAGTACAAATAAAGTAGGACACAGCTGCATACATGGCCGTACATATCTGCAAATTTTGTGCAAACACTTGTACATATACACATGTAGCGCTGGTAGATTTTTTATCTACCGCTGATAGGTAAATTTAGTGGGTCGCTTATTATAGGAAGTTAGATTTGCCTCTGTTCCAGCTTGGCTGAGTTGCATGCGGTTCCACATTGTGCCGATGGGTGTCGTTGTCTCCATCAGCAGGTGTTGGAAAAGCAACGTGTTGAAGCGTATGAGTGCTCCTCTGTCCCGGAGACAATTCGGTGGAGTTGGTCCTCCGAGTTGCATACTGGGAGAGGGTATTTATGGAACAGACGCCATGTTTTAGGGTTCGTTTTCAGCCACCTGCTGGCCCTCCTGGCCAACAGGTATGCACTAGGAATACCACCTCGTGGTCCTCCGTCCTGGAGGCCCGCGTCGCTGCGGCGTGTGGGTGGGCCCAGAAGCCTGTCTGGGGCCTACCACAGCAGCGGAGGAATGGTCCTGAGCTGTCTATCCTGAGTGAAGAAGCTGGACAACCGAGAAGATCCCAGGGGAGGACCCGTCATGGAAGGATCATGCAGAGTGCTGGTCTGGAGACGGGCCTGGTGACTCGGTTGGAGGACGCATTCCGAAGTAATCTTACAGCATAGTACTGCCGGGTTGGCTTAAAGGTTCAAGTACTGTATCTGACATTCATCACAAACCAATACATCCTGTGGCAGAGGATCGTACGGGTTTTATTCCAGATAAGTCTGTGGCAGAGACTTTTGTTCGTGCTGCGTACTGGCTGCTAGGCAAGTGAGAGAGGCCTATCCAGGCGGGCAAAGATTGAATCCTACGAAAGGGGGGCTATTCAATTACAAGTGTTCAATTTACAAAGAATGTTCTGAAGAAATACAACAGAAAGGTATTTGAGCTTCCCTGCAGCTTTCCTACTACCTCTTTCCTGCTACTTCCCTTGTTCGTTTTATTAAAGCATTGGAAAACCTACTCAAGTGTTTGGTGCTTATATCATCCAGAGGTAAACTCAACGGAACCCTAGACCCGGTGCCGGTGAAACAGAGTCAGTGTCGAGAGTGAAGGTAACAGGCCCGCTTAAACCAGCAGCTCCACCGAGAGTTATTGCTACACACGCATATGAGCTCATTCACAATTTCACATGGGCGTCTAAATCAACACGTTTTAGATGCGTGCAGCATAGAGTTTTGTATACCTAAAGTTTTGTACTGTCTAAAGACAGCACTATAGGAATCAGCCATTAGAAGAATTGTACACATCTAAACAATGTACACTTCTAAAGCTGGCCATACATTATACAATTTTCTTATTCAATTTCCTTTAGATTTGCCTTCAACCATGTAGTGCGAGGGCCTGCCTGACTGCAAACAAATTGAAAGTGTTTCAGTTTGACCTCATATTATATTATTTTGGCAAATCTAAAGGAAAATGTTATAATCTAATGGCCAGCCTAATGCCCTGTACACACGGTCGGACATTGATCAGACATTCCGACAACAAAGTCCATCGATTTTTTCCGACGTATGTTGGCTCAAACTTGTCTTGCATACACACGGTCAAACAAAGTTGTCGGAAAATCCGATCGTTCTGAACGTGGTGACCTAAAACATACGTCGGGTCTATAAACGGGGCAGTAGCCAATAGCTTTCGTTTCTTATACCTTGCCATAGGGGGACATCTTCCTCCTGGCTGCACAGGAACAGGAAATGTGTCCTGAGACACGATTGGCCAGGGAGTCCTAAGACTCCCTGGCCAATAGGGGTTTACTGATTGCCTGGGAGGAGGATCAGTGTGTCAATAGCAAATATTAATTCGCTATTGCCACACAAGTGGGCGTGCTCGGGGCGCAGTGCTCTGTGCCCCAAGCCCACACTTTATTGAAGCCTATTAGAGCATCTGTCTCTAATAACACCTCCCCCCCCCCCCATTGCAATCCAGGGTCTGGCTCCCTGTATGTAGATCAGGGGGCCTAACACATGGATAGGGGGAGCAGTGCCCCTGCGACCCTTATGGAGCGGCCGCCACTGCAACTGACAGCAATGGGACAACCTGCACAGGGATGCATGAACACCTGTGTATCCCAATGGGGGTAAACACAGCCCTTCACAGGCAAACGCTTGTGTGCTCCATGTGAACGAGGCCTTGGGCATGTATTTTAATCAGGATCCTCTGGTAGTACGGCTAGCTAGAACCTGCATTCCATGCAGAAAATACGCACATGCCCCTACACAGCAGCCCTCCATTGGTTATTACATTTAAATGTCACGGCGGTGGGGGGCGTGAGGATGTGCAGAGCCTCAGCTCCGTGCACACCGCAGCTTCAACACAGGCACCCGGGGGCACTATCGATCCCAGCTGGCTCACAGCTTGGCCCAGAAGCAGGGGGACATTTTCCCAAGTATCGAGAGGCGACCACTCTGACCCAGGAGAGCTCAAAAAGTATTTTCCTGGGACCTGCGGAACGGGTCAGGAAACATCCAAGATGTCACAGGCCTCACAAGCCTCATGGTGGGCCGCGGCCCATCTCCGGCCGCCTTCTCAGGACGTGGACAATAATAGAGATGTAATCTGTAAACTACACAAACACGCGCTCAAAAAAACGCTCATGCAGAAAATGCGGTGGGAAACCATATTTTGATTTTGATGGGGCGCGACTCTCCATCTATCAAGGTCTATCTAGACGCACCCTCATGCAACGCAGGGCACTCCACCCCCTTCTGGCTGCAGTGCAAGAGGCAGGCCTGACCTACCGATGGGGTTTTCCCTTCAGCCTACAAGAATCCAAAGATGGCAAGTGGGCCACACTCCGCCCTGGACCAGGGGGTGAGCGCAAAAAGACTTACTGCAATGAATTAGGACTGCCTTTACCTGGTTGGGGAGGGTTAACATTATAAAGATGAATATTCTCCAAGAATAATTTTCTATTTACAGATGGTCCCTGTGCCCTTGCTGGGGGGCTTCTTCACCCAACTATTTAGTATGCTCTCAGGGTTTGTGTGGAATTCACAGAAGCCAACGCATTGCCATGAAAGTGCTAAACCCCAAACAGGCCGGTAGGTTAGGGCTCCCAGATATACAAATGTATTACAGAGCTATTGTTCTTCAGCGGTTCCTCAACTGGCACTTCCATACCCACACTAAGCTATGGGTTTCCCTGGAAAAATACATGGCTGGCAGGAACCTGACTTATGCCCAGTGGCTCTCCCGAGAGCACAGGGGTTTGTCGGACACTACCTCCCCGTTGATGACCCATGCTTTTGCAGTATGGGATAGGATCAACCCAACTCTGGCCCCCCCCCCCCTGTGTCCCCACTAGCCCCGCTGGGGGGGTTCCTGTGGTTCCCCCCGAAGAACAACTCGCCTTTTTTGGCCCTTAGGTGGAGGATGGTGGTGCGAGTTGTGGCAAGCTCATGAGGAATGGTAAACTATTGCCTCTAGCTACCCTAAGAACTAGATATGGAAGCTTCCCTATGGACCTCTGGAGGTATAGGCAGCTCCACCACTTTGACAACTCCTCTCTTACGCCTTTTGAATGCCTCTTTATGATGAACCAATAACACATATGGTGTCCGAACTTTATCAACTGATTGGCTCCACCACCTCTGCAGCAAAGTCAGCCTATGCCTGGATCTGGGAAAGAGACTTGTGGCTCAAGTTCACTGCAGCCCAACTGACACATTCTAGCTCTACTGAATCTAGAGCGCAAGAAGCGAACTACAAAATTTTGTCACAATGGTACCAGCTGACCTTGCCCGAATCTATCCCTCAACCCCTGAGCATTGCTGAAGAGGTTGCAGCCTTTGTGGTACGTTGTTGCACCTGTGGTGGGAATTCCCCATAATACGACCTTTCTGGGCCGATATTCAGGCTCAGATAAAGTAGATATTGGGCCTAGATGTTCCCCTCTCCCTGCTTCACTACCTCTTGCACATCCCTTACCTACCAATTAGCCAATACAGGAAGAGTGCCGTGCCTCATCTTTTGAATGTGGTGTGACGCTTAATTCTTATATTCTGGAAGAGAACCCAGATTCCTGACAGAGGGGAGTGGATCCCTAAGGTAAATGAAATCAGGGAAGCGGAGGAATGGATAGCGACCTTTAGAGGTACCCGAGACCGCTTCATCAACATTTGGTCATCCTGGACAGAATACACCTCTGACCCAGGGCAATTGTCATCTAGTTTAGATCTGGCACTGCTAGAACTGGCTGAGCCATCCCTTAGACATCGGAAGCAACCAACCTAGCCAAACGGAGTCAGGGCTCAACTGGCATATGGGTGGGATGCCTTTCTTCCCCAGGTACTCTTTCTCTTTGGACAGCAGAGGGCTATGTCTGGTCCGGAAGGGGAAACTCCATGCAAGGCTACAGGTATGCTCATATTTCCCCTCTTTTTTTTTTTCCCCTCTTCACCTCTTTTTCTCTCTGTTATTCTTGGAATGATACCCTTGTTTACAGAGTTCAAAATCGGGGGCTTCGGCCCAATATGTCATTAACATAGCCTGACTTACAGTCCTAGTGCTTTTGCCACCGCAGGGGAGGCCGCCCTTTTGGGGGTTGGCACCGTTATTCCCCACCGGTGACAACCTTTAGCCTCTGGGGGGGCCTTGTTCGTGGCGTCGCGCCGGAGGTGGCTGTCAGAGGCTGTTTATGCCCCTCCCCTCTGGAGTCGGTACCGCTGGGCTACCTCGTGATTAATTAGATGGTTCGAACAATGTCCACTTGCTTAGTGCTGGCTTTTGGGCTCGCCTGCTATGCCAAGAACCAATAAGGGCTTTAAGCTACAATTGTTGTTCTTATTTGTATTGTTTGTCTGTTCTTGTATCTGTTGCACACCTTTTTGCATCTAAGGCTTGTGATATACTGAAATGCTCGGTATGACATGTTATTTGTTTTCTATTATTAATAAAAAAAAGATTATACAGAAATGTCACGGCGGTAAAAACACACTGTTGACTTTTTTTGTCAACTTAATTTACTTTATTTTATTCCAATCATGCAAGCTTAAGCTATGCTACTAAAGCCCCTGTGAAACAAAAAACTACCTGAAAGACTGACCTAAAAAGTCCCAGAAAAGTTAGAAAATGCAGCCTATTAGTACAGCAGGGAAGCCGGGAGCTGGAGAGGTTCGTAGTGTGGGTGGTCCTGTTTTATGAAGCTGTGTAGCTGAAAGTGGGAATGTGACTCACACATTTACTTAAGTGTATATGAACCCAATCTTATATAATGTTTAGCAAAAGGTAAAAGCATTGAATGTGAAAAATATATCCGCGCTAGGAAAATAAAGTAAAAAAAAAAACAGCAGCTGTGCACTATAACCCAGATACCAGGCACAAATAATAATGTATAAATAAAAACGCAGCGCTAGATAACTAAAGTCCATTTCGTGCGAATAACACAATGCACGCGATATGTGCAAACATCCAAATGAATATACTAAAGTGCAATCTGTGTAATCAATGATATATGAGCAATATAAGAAAACAATAAAAATTGCATAAAGACTGTGAATAAATTCTAAAACACATATGCAGTATTACATCACATGTGAAAGGATGCAATTATGTGCAAAAAAGAAAAAAGTTCATATAGAGCTGAATTTCATCAAAGAAAGACCCATGGAGGAAAAGTGTATTGGAAATGACGGTCAGACACCTGGCAGCGTGATATCCATAACCACAACAAAATGGAAGCTTACCAGAAAGCTAGCGACCACCCCCCCCCCCCCTTTCTCAGGGAGGTCACAAAGCGCTTGATTGGATCTGTGATCCACTGAAAAGGAAGTCTGGACGTTTCACTCCAGTAGCCTTGGATAGTATACACCAGACGGTTCACAGCTGACCAGGGCTAGGAAACCTCAGTTCCGGTGTCTTGCCGAGAAAGTTCCCCCGGCGGATAAGGACCCCCTTGTACTGCGCAGGCGCAGGGCTTGCGCAGTACGAACGACTAGGAGCCGCCGAAAATAGCTGAAGCTGAAAAACTTCAATCAGCTGTACACGGCGCCTGCGCCCTAGGTCCAGGTTCAAGACCCACCATCCAAGTGGACCTAGAGGGAGAATAAAAAAGTGCCAAGCGAAGCGAGGCTGTGCCCGAAGCGTGGCGAGCGAAGCGTGGCGAGCGAAGCGAGCCCGCAAGGGGCCCTCTTACAGGCACCGTGTACAGCTGATTTCTATTCTATTCGGCTTCGGCTATTTCCGCCGGCTCCTACTGCGCAAGCGCTACGCCTGCGCAGTAGAGGGGGGTCCTTACCTGCCGAGAGGAAATTTCTCGGCAGAACACCAGAATATATATGAAACAAAAGACTCCACATAGTGTGATAATGTCTCTGCATCCGATTTAATAAAAGTAGTACACTAGCAAAAAATTGTATGACTTTTTCACATAGGGCCAGGCAGGTTTAGACAGTTTTTTTTCACTTAATAAATTAAATCATCACTTTTAAAATGCATTTTGTATTTGGGTTATCTTTGTGCAATATTAAAATTTGTTTGATGAACTGAATCGTTTAACTACTTAAGGACCGCCCACCGCAGTTGTACGTAGGCTGTTTGAAGAGGAATACCGTTGTTTTGGCAGCAGATAGCTGCCATATCCCCGGTATTTTCTTCTTCAGCGGGCGGTCCGCTTTCAGAAAAAGTGATCTCAGTGGCAGATTCGCCGAAAGATCACTTATCGGTGGCGGGAGAGCCCCCGGTCGTCTCCGCCGCTTACTGAAGCCACCGGTAGCGGTGGAGACGATCGGGTCCTCTTCCCTCACAGGCTGGATGCCAAGTGAGGGAAAAATGGCCCCCCACTCAGCTCCACACAATAGGATGGCGGAAGTGACGGCAAACGTCACTTCTGCCCAATGGTCTTAAAAGGGGATTTTTTTTTTATTGCATTTTAGCGTAAATGTGAGATCTGAGGTCTTTTTGACCCCAGATCTCACATTAAAGAGGCCCTGTCATGTTTACAATCCTCGTAATAGGAATAAAAGTGACCCAAATAATTTTATTTAAAAAGGACAGTGTAAAAATAAAAAGTAAAATAAAGAAAAAAGAAATTTAAATTTAAAGCGCCCGTCCCGCCGAGCTCGCGCACAGAAGCGAACACATACGCAAGTCATGCCCGCATATGAAAACGGTGTTCAAACCACACGTGAGGTATTCCTGCGATGGTTAGAGTAAGAGCAATCATTCTAGCAAAAGACCTCCTCTGTAACTCAAAACTGGTAACCTATAGAAATTTTTAAACGTCGTCTATGGAGGTTTTTAAGAGTAAACGTTTGTCGCCATTCCACGAGCGGGCGCAATTTTGAAGAATGACATGTTGGGTATCAATTTACTCGGCATAACATTATCTTTCACAATATAAAAAAAAAATTGGGCTAACTTTACAGTTGTCTTACTTTTTTAATTCACAAAGTTGTATTTTTTCCAAAAAATGCAAATACGGTGTGACATAAAGTATTGCAACGACCGCCATTTTAGTAATTTTCTAGCAAAAAAAAAAAAAATGATGATTTTATCTTGTAAACACTAGACATGTGCACACTGAAATATTTTGTTTCGGAATTTCGTTTTCGTCCGAAAAATACATTTATTTAGTTACTCCCGAAATTCCATTTTATTTATTTTGTTTCGTTAAAAAATGCATTTGTCCGAAAATCCGAAATAATTATGGTTGATTCTGTCATTGAAGGCTTATGGCGTCTGTCGAATGTTCTAAGAAGATTCGACGGAGCAGCTAAACTGTACGACGCCGCAATCATACATTTCCGGTCGAATGCTCCGCCTACAAGCTATAGTAGAATTCTAATGTTGTATGCTTCATCGAATCTTCACTCTCTATGTCGAATAATCTTGGACTAATAGAGTTAGGTTAGGCACATTCAACCTTTTTTGCTATTGTCTCTATAATGTCGAATGTTTTCTCTCTATATCAAATCTTTTCTCTCTATGTCGAATAATCTTGGACTAATAGAGCTAAGGTTAGGCACATTCGACCACAGGTTCGATGGACACAGATCGCTATTGTCAGCCTCACGTAGAATCTCCTATCTATATCGAACTGTTGTCGCAGCGAAAACGAAAATAAAGCATTTATGTCGGATCTTTCGGTTTTCGGATTCTGCGTGAAATTCGGACGAAAATGCGTTCGGACGAAAACGAATGCACATGTCTAGTAAACACCAAGTCTGAAAAATAGGCCCGGTCCTTAAGTAGCTAAATATGGCAAATAGGCAAAAAAAAAAAAATCAAGAGGGGAGCAAATACTTTTTCACAGAACTGTACACATAGAAACTAATAGAAAAGTGTACTTGTCATACACACAAAAGAGATGCCATTAAATAGTGAATGGCTACAATCTTATTAAGGTTATTAAAGCGGGGTTCCACCCAAATTAAGAACATTATCTCTATGCATTCTCTTCCTTGCCTAGATGCTGACATGCTGTGTAAAAAAATTTAAATCGCAGTAATTACCTTTTTTTTTTCTAATCTTCTTAGCACTTCCTGGTTTTCCTCCCATGGGAGTAGGCGTGTTTCTAGCCTCTCCCAGACCTCCCACAGTCCCTTGGGAGCCAGTCTCAGGCTTCCCAGCATGCATTGTGCAACAGTGTCATCACAACATCTCGGTGAATGCTGGGAGCACAGCATTCACCGCATCCAGGAAATACATGCTTGTGGGCTTCAAATGCCCACAATGAAGATGGAAACCGCCTTCAGTGAATTTTATAAGTTATTCTTTACAACGAAATTGGACACAGGCGGACTTATTACACAGAACATGTGAGTAGATAATCATGAGAAGAAAAGTTTGTGAATGAACTCCAAAAAAAAAAAAAACGATAGATAGGTGGACCCCCGCTTTAAAGTCATTGATGCAGTTAATAAGTGACTCCATTACATGCATTTGGATTCTTCTGATAATAATAAAATAAAGAGATTCAGCCATACAGCTGAGCTCACTATACATTGTGACACTGCTCCTGTTTAGGTACAGCCATCTGTTACATGGTTGTGAGCATCCAACATCAGTGCTGACAGTTTGGAAAAGTGAAAGCCGTCAGAGGTGGTAATCCCAGCGTACTTTATACAAGGCATATGGTGAACACTGATGCTGACTGACAGCCTGTTAAAAAGGCACATTAAGGACTTCTCTTCACTCAAAAAGTGTACTCAAACCCAAAAACAAAAACGTAATAAATATATTGCAGTTTACCAGGCCCTGGATGCGATGACTGCATTCGTTTTTTTTCCCTTTAATCCAGTGACTAATATACTTCCTGTCCTTGGCTGGCTACACTCACTCCTCTGCTGTATCTATAAAGAGAGCCATGGTTGTCACAGAGGGGGTGGGAGGGGGGGGTGTTAACCAGCTCACTACTGGAGCAAATGGTTTCATTATTCACACATGGTAAAATCTGCATATTTGCTACAAAATGACTTAGAACCCACAAAAGATTATATATTATCTGAAGGCAGAGGCCCTGCAGAATAAAAAAATAAAAAACAGTGCTGCAGTGTTTTAGGTTTCACAATATGTGCACAATTGTATCAAATCTATATTTTTAGTATGAAATATGCCAATGGCTTCTGCTGCTGGAGAGTGAGGAGAGCGCTGTTTGCTGTGCACAGGATAAGAGGCGGGCTGAACGCAGACGGTTTCTTACCTTACTGCAGAGAATGCATCAAAGTAGAACTATAGGATTTTTTTTGGATAGAGCAATGGAGGGATATTTTTTTTTTTCGCCATCTGTATCCCATTTTGGAGCGTTCGCTTCACTTCCTGTCCCATAGCCAAACAGGAAGTGAGAAGAAATCTCTGCATATTAGGGGAATCCCTTGGGAGACCCCCAGGTCACCAGAACTAGTGTCCCCATTGGAAGATTCTCTCTATTACTTTTCTGGGGACAACCCAAAATTTGGGATTTTCTTTACCTTCAATGATAATGGTAAACAGGACAAATAAAGAGCATGGATCTCCTTAACAGGGGCACAGACAGCATAATAAGCGTATATTGATTGGTTTGTGCAAAAGTTATAGCATTTTTATTATTCATTTTCTTTTTTACTAGTAATGGCAGTGATTAGCGATTTTTAGTGGGACGGTGACAATGTGGCGAACAGATCGGACACTTGACACTTTTTTGGGACCAGTGACAATTATACAGCGATCAGTGCTATAAAAATGCACTGATTACTGTATAAATGACCCTGGCAGGGAAGGTATTAAGACTAGTGGTGATCAAGGGGCTAAATGTGTTCCCTGGGAGGTGTTCCTAACTGGGGGGGGGAGGGAACTGACTGGGAGTACAGAGAGATCGCTGTTCCTAATCACTTTCTACTTCCCACTTCAGAACGGGGATCAGTTTGTTTACATCCCTGTTCTAGCTCTCTGTGGAGCGATCGCGGTTGGCCGGCGGTCATCGCGGCCGGCGGTCATCGCGGCCGGCGGCCACGCACATCAGCTCCATGGGAATGCGCGCCTGCTATAGCTCTTAAAGGGACCGGTACGGCGATTTGCGGGAACGAGCCGACCTGCCGCAGTATGATGATGGCAGCTGGTTGGCAAGTGGTTAAGGTAAAATAAAACCTTCTGCCTTTACAACTACTTTACCTATAAATGAGAGACCTAGAGTTGCACTCCGGAATGCACAGCGATACCCAGTATGTGTTGCATAATTGTGGTTTACATGTATATATGCGCAGTACACATGGGTTTGCATGGAGCAACGGGGTGCTTTAAAAAAATTTTCTTATGCCAGCTGTGAGCTTAGTTTGACCTGTTGAAGGACCTTGGCCCTAGGGCGTATCTTCCAAGACCCTTAACTAGTTCAACATGTCTGCCTTTGTTCATCTCCATTACATGAGTGATTATGAGATTAGGAGTTTACAGAACAGAGAATAGGATCGTTTTGCTTTGTGTTCAGCTCACAGGAAGTGATGAAGACACAGCATTTGGCTTTGTTCACACCTGTGTCCTTGCATCTCGCTAGGCGTACACCAAAACTCATTGGTACCAGAGTACCATGTATTTTGGCACTGCACAATTTTTCAAATGGGTCAGGGACTTTTTGTGTGTTTCTTGCACATAGGGGCAACCCAATCAAATTAAAGTGCAAAAAAGCATGTGTGCAGTCAGACCTGGTGTGAACAGAGTCTTTCTGGCAAGATTAGGCCCTGGTTCACATTGATGCTACTTTGAAATCGCGCTGCTTCACCTGAAGTAACACGATTTCAAAATAGCAAGGTCGCGCGATTTCAGGTGCTACTTGATAGACATCTGTTTGGCTTCATGCACAGATGTCTATAGAAGTCGCGCCTGAAATCAGCAAAAGTAGTGCAGGAACTACTTTTGCAAATTGGTGCGGCGCCGCAAAATCACTGATTAGAACAGCGCTAATGCCTCCAATAGGCTGCAACTTGTCATGCGATTTGATCTATGAAATCGCATGACAAATCACTCCAATGTGAACCTAGGCTAACAGCTCATTTCTGTTGTCCTTGCTGAAAATGTTTTTAGTCTGAGAACACAAAACTAATGCAGCAACCACAAAAAAGGATTGGTAATCTGCAATATAGTACATTTTGTTCTTGGATTTAGTCTTCCTTTAAAATACAGCAGAGCATGAAGTGGAAAAAATATTCAGCCTACAGCAACAAAAGGGTTAAACTGCTGCTAATCCCAAATCTGCACTGTTGGTGGTCACTGGAGAACAAGCTGAAGAGGCCGACAATAGCATGACTTGTTCTGTGGAGGAATTCAAACATGGAAGACAAGAGGTGGGCCTTTTTTCCCGTGATAGCACTCATACGGCAATATGGTGGTAAGTGTCATATCCCATCTTCTCATCAAGGTTATGTCATAAACAATACTTGCCAAACAATTATAAAGTCCTAGAACTGCAACCTTCTAAGGATAATGGCCACCACACAAAAGACATGAATTCAATATACACACTTCCATATGTCCAATCACAGATCAAATTATTTAAACGTGGAGCAGTGGGCCAAATGAATCAAGCATGAAATGTAACGAATGCGGCAAAGTAACAGGATTTCACAACCAAGTTGTCATAAATAGTACAACCGTAATACGATCAACAGAGCCAAATACATTGCAAAGGGCAATGATAACATGTAACGTGTAACCCATGGCAGGCCGTCAGAATTCAGTGTGCTGTAGTAAGATACATACTCAATTATTTCAGACTTGTGCCTGACCTAAACTTAGCACTAGTGTAGTGAAAGGGCTCAATTCACTAAGGGCCAGTTCACACCACATGCAGTCCAGTGCGTTATTTTTCTGCATCAAAAACGTATGGAAAGTAGGTTATATTGTTTACAATGGCATAGTTCACACCAGTGCAGTCAGTTCCAGGGTTTTCCAGTTCCATAAAAAAAATAAAAATAAATAAAGTAGAACATGCTGCATTTTTCCTGCACTGGAATGCAGTAAAACGCATCAAGAATGCACCAGAATGTACTGGAATGCATCAAAAACGCACCTGACCCCAGTCCCATGAAATAAAACGGGAAGAAGGAAGAAAAAAAAAAAAGAATCTGGAATGCATCCGGAAACGCATCAAAAGCATACTGGAATGCGCCAAAAACGTGCATGCAAAAACACACCTGGAACGGATCTGGAGTGCGTTTTTGTGGTGTGAACCAGTCCTAAGAGTTATTTCCTCTTTAAAATTGGCTGTAAAATGGCTCATAGGGTTTTTCAAAAATGTTTTGCAATTCACAAAAACTACTAAATAAAAGCATAAGGTATTTAACCTCAACATGCAAGGTATTTATCGCATAAACGTAAATAAAAAATGGGGTGAATGGCGCTCCCTATTTAAGTGAAATGAATGTGTAAACAAGGTGCAAAACATCCACTGTGATGCACTATAAGTGATACAAGGTGCAAAACATCCACTGTGATGCACTATAAGTGATACAAGGTGCAAAACATCCACTGTGATGCACTATAAGTGATACAAGGTGCAAAACATCCACTGTGATGCACTATAAGTGATAGAGGTATCACTTATAGTGCATCACAGTGGATGTTTTGCACCTTGTTTACACATTCATTTCACTTAAATAGGGGGCGCCATTCACCCCATTTTTTATTCACGTTACATAGATTAGCGGAGCTTTGCTATTGTATTTATCGCATAAAACCATTCAGTATTTTATCTCATATGTGAAATCCAGTGGGATGGAAACAGTGGAGAAGGATTAGAACCCCTGTCAGTTTTTATTGCTAATAAAGAGGTAAAATGGTTTAAACCGTACAAATATGCCAATTCACTAGGTCAGTGCGATCCTTGCAGATCGCACAGACACAGATGGCGAAATAAAATCTGACAGGAGCTGTAAAACTCCCTTACTTTATCCAAAATGAAAAAAAAAAACGTTTTGCCTATACTTCTACTTTAAGTAAATACAAAATATATTTATAGATGTCAAATATTGAATGGAAATAGTATCAAAAAAATCACACACACATATATAAATACCCTTCTTCCACCAATAAAAAAAGGCAAAGTTGTCATTGGGGAGATTTCCTTTCACTTCCTGTCCCATAGCCAAACAAGAAGTGAGAGGAAATCCCTGAAAAATAAAAGAATCCCTTGGGACTCCTAGGTCACCAGAACTAGTGCTGCCCCCTCTATTACTTTTATGGTGACAACCCAGAATTTGGGATTTTCTTTTACTTTCACTTACAATGACAACAGTAAACAGGACAAATAGAGAGGGTGACTCTCCCTAACGGGAACACAGACAGCAATAAAAACTGACAGGGGTTCTAATTCTTCTTCACTCTTTCCAAAACTGAAAAAAGTTTGCCTTTATTCTTTAAGTAAATCACCCCCAATGATTGTGTTTTTACATATTTAGGTGTCTATGCATTACTGTTGAAAAACTAACCCAAAAAGATAGACTACTCCGAATCGGATAATATGTTTTTGCATTCCTTAAAGTGGTTGTAAACCCTTTACAACCACTTTTTACTACAGGTAAGCTTATAATAAGGCTTACCTGTAGCTACCCCGGATATCTCCTAGACGTCATCGGCACATGCGCACTGAAGCAATGTCTCATTCATGCCGTTGCTTCAGCTGATGTGCCATTACTGGCGGCTACCGCGCACATACGCAGGAGTGACGTTAATCGCGGCTCAGGCCAATCACAGCGCCGGAGCCCGCGAAAACCGGAAGTAACTGAGGGAGTCTTGTCGCCAGGCAGAACAGTGTGCCCGGACCACTGCGGGGGCTTCGATCTAAGGTATTTCATAAGGAGCTAGTAGTCTATGTACACTAGCTCATTATGCCTTTGTCTTGCAGGATTTTTTTCCCGTTTTTTTTTTTTTTTTTGGTGGGTTTACAACCAACTTTAAATATCTCATGCCTGGACCACTACTTATCTAACTCATGTATTTAATTATTCCCTTTAGTGAATTAATTTTAACACTGTTTTATGAGATATTTGCAGAACATTATTGCTTTTTGGAGGTACATAACTCATAAGGTGGTAGTGACTTGACATTTTCATTATCTCATGAGATATTTGGGGAAAACGTGTCACGTCATTCGATTATCTCATGAGATCTTCTTTAGTGAATTGAGCCCTATTTGTACAAGCCTATTTAAAGCAATGGTCTGCATTCAAATCAGAAAAAAAAAGCCTAAAGTGCAAGAGCTCTTACACTTTCTCCAAAGAAATACACCTGGGATAAAATTTTGTGTTTGTAAAATAATAAGAGCAGGCGGCACAGTGGTGTAGTGGGTAGCACTCTCGCCTAACAGTAAAAAGGGTCGCTGGTTCGAACCCCAACCACAACACTACCTGCCTGGAGTTTTGCATGTTCTCCCTGTGCCTGCGTGGGTTTCCTCCGGGTACTCCGGTTTCCTCCCACACTCCAAAAACATGCTGGTAGGTTAATTGGCTTCTGTCTAAATTGGCCCTAGTATATGAATGTGAGTTAGGGACCTTAGATTGTAAGCTCCTTAGGGGTAGGGACTGATGTGACTGTACAATGTATATGTAAAGCGCTGCGTAAATTAACGGCGCTGTATAAGTACCTTTTTTTTTTGCACAATAGATATAAGTACCTTAAATAATAATAATATTATTAATAATAATAATAATAATAATAATAATAATAATAATAATAATAATAGGAGCAATCCAATGCAACAAACATTGACACAATCTGATACAATTGTAGATACAGCAATTACAGAACCAGCACCTAGGAGTTTACATCAGCATTATAGAACATAAAGTACCAAAAACTGAAAAAATATGAATGCAAACTTCTCACTCCTACCACAAAATACTCCAAAAGTTGTATCTCTATCTTGCACAGACTCCATGCACCTGCTTTGCCTAGATGTCCTCTACTGGCTACAGCTGTGGAACACAAATGGTCAATGTGAGACCACACGTCAAACACTCTCACTTAGTACATACCTCCACCAGACTCCGATCTACACACCAAGCATAGCAGACAGCACAAACAAAGAACCGGTAACTTACCCCATAGTTTGGACCATGTCAAGAGATCAGGTTTGCCCTATGAGCGATTTCCAGCACTCATACAAAAGATCATGCAATCTGGAACTAACACAGAGAGCTCCACGTCAGGAAGAAATAATACATAAAACAAATCAGAATAGTAGCAGGACCAAAAGAAAAGCAGCTTGAGCACCGACACCGAGGAGGTTGCTCATTGGATTTGGACTTAGATTTTGGCTTGGGATGTTGAATATTCTGAGTCTATCTTTAACTTGCCAGTGATTTGGTTTCACATACCAGTGTAGTTCTGAAGACAGATGCCTTTGCAGAGGCCACCAATCACAAAGAGGCAATGTGCATTCCCCTCTCCTCCCTCCCCCACTTCGCCCTGTCTTCTCCTGGATATCTAGCAAAATAATCGCTCAGCTGTCTCCAGCCTATCTTAGGAGGATGAAAGAGGAGCTTTCCTGGATTGTCAGAGGTAGACCTGGAAGAGAAAGTAGGATTATTCGCTTGGGTTGTGAAGGCTCTGGGCGGCAATATACTTACAGAGCACAACACTGCTGCTAATTCCTATGGATTGACGGTTACCAGGCATGAACAGTGGTCTCTGTCTGTAATGCCATAAAGTTCCAGCGAAACTAAGCAATGGCAGAAAGGAATGCCAGTGAACCATAGTGCGGCTTTGTGTGCCTGATTTATTAAAGTGTTAACGGGAAAAATTTAACACAATAAATAGGCCGTGTTGGGTTATTGCTTTAAATTTATTTTTAACAGTGTCAGCAAATCACCAAGTGCTCGGACAAAATCCATATTTGTGAACGGTCTCGTCTGCCAACAATTTGAAATTCTGTTCCAGACAGTTTTCTGATCCCAAAATTTCTGGTCAGTCTCTAGACCATTGTCAACCTTTCCAACATGGAGGAACCCTTGAAATCATTTACAGCTCTCAGGCAACCCCTACTAATTACTATATATTACTAATTACTATATCTACAGCAATAGTACCACTTAAGGATCGAGCCTCTTTCTGAGATTTGGGGTTTACAAGTTAAAAATTAGTTTTTTTTTGCTAGAAAATTACTTAGAACCCCCAAACATTATATATATTTTTTTCTAACACCCTAGAGAATAAAATGGCAGTCGTTGCAATACTTTCTGTCACACCGTATTTGCGCAGCGGTCTTACAAGCGCAGGTTTTTTTTTAAAAACTACACTTTTTTGCATTAAAAGTAAGACAACAGTAAAGTTAGCCCATTTTTTTTTGTGAAAGATAACGTTACGTCGAGTAAATTGATACCCAACATGTCACACTTCAAAAATGTAAATAAATATCGCTTATAATAGGGAAAAAAAGCATGACAGGGCCTCTTAAATATGAGATCTGGGGTCTTGACCCCAGATCTCATACTTACACTAAAATGCAACAAACAAAATAAAATTTAAAAAATGTTGTCGTTTGAAAATAAATAAATAAGTGTCCCTTTAAGAGCTATGGGCGGAAGTGACGTTTTGACGTCACTTCCGCCCTGCAAAGGTATGGGGCCATCTTCCCCTCACTCGTCTCCATACCCAACAGCGAGAAGGATCCGATCGCCTCTGCCGCTGCAGCCGGCTCCGGTAAGTGGCGGCCGCCAATAAAAGTGATCTCGCAGCGAATCTGCCGCAGAGACCACTTTTATTGGAAACCGGACCGCTCATTGAAGAAGAGGATACCGGGGTTATGGTAGCTAGCTGCTGCTATAACAACGATATCCCTCTTCAAAGTGCCAACGTATATCGGCGTGAGCCGGTCCAGAAGGGGTTAAAAGATGTAAGGGATTTTTTTTTTATCATACTTACCTAGGTGGATGCAGCATCGGTCCAATGCTGCATCTGTCCTCTGACGGCTCGAACAGTGAGAACCGTGTGATCAAACACAGACGATCGCTCGGTTCTCAGAGCTCTCTGCTCTAACACACCCCCCCCCCCACACACACACACACACACACACACTGGAGTGCTGGACTGTGACAGGGTGGGAGCGGCCAAGCTCAGGCTCTCAGCGACTCGCACGATCCTTTCCGAGCCTGGACCGGTTTTGTGACATCAGCCGACAGCAGGCTTCAACCCGCTGTCTGCTGAACATGGGCCAAAGGAGTGGAGAACAATCTGCACTTCTGTGATCCACAGGGGAAGTACAGCCAAACAAGCTCTGGCTGCACTTCTATTTAAGCCTAGTACACATTATTAGAAACTCAGATGAAAATATCCATATTCAGAACAATCATTTGATTTCCTGTTTGTCAGTATACTGCTCTAGAGAGCAGAGGAAAGTTTCCTTAGGGACATGCTGGTAAATTTTTCTTCTTAATTACCAAAGGGAGGATTTTTATTCAGTATTCATCCTTTAAAAAAAAAAAAATATCAGATGAGCAAGATGGCGCATGACCAGAAACAAAAACACAACCCGGTAGAAGATGGCAACGAAAATGTTCAGAAACATGAAAAAATTATTGCATACAGGATAATAAAATATTTTTTTAAGGAGATTTAAAACTTAAATTGTTAAGGGGATAGCATATGAAGTTTACCAGTAAACAAATTATCATTTGGTCTACAAATAAAAGTTACTAAACCCAGGACCCTGCATCACTATATCTGGTACACAGTACATGGAAATGCAATAGTTTAGTAAATATAAACTGCTAAATACCTTTTCTAATCAGCAGTTTGCTAGAAGCCATACATCTGCTCTGTGTCCAGCATAGCACTGGTTAAAGCTAGTAGGAAGAAAGTTCATTCTCCTCTGACTGTCCTATGAGGCTGCATGGTTCCTGACCCTCTGTCTGGCCAGTGCTGATTGGCCCAGTGCTGATCACATGCACTTTCCCAAGAAAGAAAGAAAGAAAAAAACTCTAGCAATACACACCAAACTGAGCATGTGCTGCTTGCCCCCAAGGCTCTGTTCTATCAGGATATGGTTTGGGGTCTGTGGAAGAAGGGGAGGATCAGAGAAGACAGGATCAAACAGCCTTTTTACACAATGCAGAGGATTAACCCATTAGGTTCCAGAGTGAGTATAACAAGCATGCTTTACTGCATATACAGACTGATTTTACTGTTGTGGGTTTAGTAACACTTTAATAGTTATTATTAACCACTTGACCCCCAAGGCCTTTTTTGGCACTTTTTGTTTACATGTAACAATCTTTTTTTTTTTTTTGCTACAAAATTTCTTAGAGTCCCCAAACACTGTAAAAGAGAGAATAAATTGGTTGGTTTTGAATTGTATGCGGCGTTTTTTTTGTAAACACAATTATTATTATTATTATTATTGTACGGGATTTATATAGCGCCAACAGTTTACGCAGCGCTTTACAATATAAAAGGGAGACAATGCAGTTACAATACAATAGAATACAAGAGGATTAAGAGGGCCCTGCTCAGAAGAGCTTACAATCTAATAGGGTGGGGCAGGTGGTACAAAAGGTTGTAACTGTGGGGAATGAGCTGATGGAAGTGGTAGAAGATTAGTTGGAGACATGATAGGCTTTCCTGAAGAGATGAGTTTTCAGGGATCGCCTGAAGGTAGCAAGAGTAGGGAATAGCCGGACAGGTTGAGGTAGCGAGTTCCAGAGGATGGGAGAGGCTCTGGAGAAATCCTGGAGACGAGCATGGGAGGAGGAGACGAGAGAGCTTGAGAGTAGGAGGTTTTGAGAAGAGCGGAGAGGACGATTTGGGTGATATTTGGAGACAAGATTGGTGATGTAGCTCGGGGCAGAGTTGTGAATGGCTTTGTATGTTGTGGTTAGTATTTTGAAATTAATTCGCAGGGTGATTGGGAGCCAGTGTAGGGATTGGAGGAGAGGGTTGGCAGACACTGAGCGGTTGGTAAGTTGGATAAGTCTGGCAGCAGCATTCATGATAGACTGAAGAAGGGATAGCCTATGGAGAGGTAAGCCAATGAGAAGGGAGTTGCAATAGTCAAGGCGAGAGATAACAAGGGAATGAATGAGGAGCTTGGTGGTTTCATTTGTTAAAAAGGGGCGAACTTTAGAGATGTTGTGGAGGTGAATTCTACAAACTTTTGACAACGATTGGACTTGAGGCTGAAATGACAAGTCAGAGTCTAGGATTACACCTAGTAACCCTGGCGTGAGGGGAGGGAATGATAGTTACATTGTTGATTTTGATGGAAAAGTCACGGAAGGGGGCACGTGCGGGGGGGAATATTAATAGCTCCGTTATTTTATTGAAAAAAAAATACTTTTTTGAATTTTAATGCAAAAAAACCTAATACATTACCCATTTTTTTGGCAAAATATAAAAGATGATGTTATGCCGAGTTAGTTGATATCAAACATGTCACGTTTTAAAACGGCGTACAGCCGTGCAATGGCGACAAATTACATACATTTTCCTATCCACAGGTGATGCTTCAAAAGCCTTTACAGGTTATATTAGATTGCGTTCACACATATGCGAAGGTTTCTCCCGCATCCAATTCGCATGACAGGAGAGTGTGACCGGCTCTCAGTGGATCTGGTTCACACAGCTCTGGGGCGGTCCTGGTCCACATTTAAAAAGATCCTGTGCATCTTTGGTTCTGAGTCAGGTGCGAATTCATGCAAAAATTCGGAGCCGATTTGCACCTGAATCGGTGAACAGGGACGCACCGGACCCCATGCTGTAAAACCTCAGCCGCAGCATATGTGAACCCGGCCTTACAGAGGAGGTCTGCTGCTAGAATTACTGCTTTTGATCTGACGTTGTCAGGGATACCTCACATGTGTGGGAAGATCGCTGTTTGTGTGTCTTTGCCTTTGCGCGCGAGCACGGGGGGAACTTTACAATTTTAATTTTTTTTACACTGTTGCTTTTAAAATAAAAAATTCTATCACTTTTATTGCTTTCACCAGGAATGTAAACATCCCTGGTGACAGTAATAGGCATGTGACAGGTACTCTTTATGGATTCTGTGAGCTGTCCCTGCCGGGAGAACACAGCGATTACTGCTGGCGGCTATAGCAAATTGATATAGTCAATCAAATGCTGAAAAAGCCGACATGCTGATTTTACCCAAGTCGAGCGATGGATCGTCTTGGGTGCAATCAGCATGTCCATAGATGGTTTGAATCAGTCCCTGTTGCATGTGTGATTTCAGCCTATTCAAAATGCATGGACTAATACTTACCGCACAGAACTGCGTGACCGATATGCGGTCCCCAGCCCTCCCTTTTAGACTGCAACCTCTAACTGTACTTTTTCCCCCTTTGTGTTGTAAAGCGCTGCGCAAACTGTTGGTGCTATATAAATCCTGTATAATGGTAATAAAATGTATTGAACACCATCAAATCATTTATTTACCAACCTCCATTATGCAGCACAAGATATATACTGCTATGAAAGTCTTTTGTGACTTGCAATCTGCATGCTGCAGAAGTCTAAAGCTCAACATATAAAATACAATCTGATTGTACAATCTGCTTTAGATGTACCAACAACCAGGCTGATTGGATATCAATTGACAGATAGTCAGTCCCCTGTTACATAGTTTTGGTAAATCTGAAGTTGATTACACTAAGATTGTATGGTCAGATTGTAACATGTATAGCTGTGTGAACACTCACAAATAGCTGTGGCTGCCATCATATGGGAGTTCTTTACATACACCTGTCATTCCAACCACAGGAATCCACAGATTCTTGCCGCTGGAGATTGCAGCCTGTGTTAATCACCCTAGTGAATGTAGATTTAATGCTGACCCCATGATAAGTTGGGTGATTTTGCTCATCAGCAACATGGATTGAAAAAAAGGGGTGGGGAGGATGCGGTTGATTTACCAAAGCTCTAATCAGCCCTTTGCGACCTGTGTTCTGCATGTAGGTAGCCCATTTATTGCATTGTGCTGCCCCATCTGCAGAAACTCAGGAAAAAATCCATGACCCTTTTATTTTTTACTTGTACAGCATGGACCCTCAGGGTGTTGCGGCACCATGCAGTTTCACACTCACAATCGGCATTTTACTGATGTGTAGAGGTGCCATTAGTAATCGACTCTAGGTTCGCACCTATGCATTTGCTGTGGCTAACAGGCACAGCATCTCATGCAATTGAATGGGCTAGTGAACCTTGAGGGAAATGCAGGAAACATTTCCATACACCTTTTTTTAAAAGCAGCCGCAAGAAAATCGCATGGCACATATGTACCAAGTGATTTCCCAAACCCGAGAACGCACTGCGTTTTTAGATGCGGGGGAGTGCCATTTACTCTATTTTAATGAATTAGGGTCACTGCTTTGCTTGAGTGGTGGTCCATGGCCCGGGAGCACCAGAACTCCTGTTAGGCCCCGTACACACGGTCAGATTTTCCGAGGGAAAATGTGTGATAGGACCTTGTTGTCGGAAATTCCGAACGTGTGTAGGCTCCATCACACATTTTCCATCGGATTTTCCGACACACAAAGATTGAGAGCAGGCTAAAAAATTTTCCGACAACAAAATCCGTTGTCGGAATTTCCGATCGTGTGTACACAAATCTGACGCACAAAGTGCCACGCATGCTCAGAATAAATTAGGAAATGAAAGCCATTGGCTACTGCCCAGTTTATAGACCGCCGTACGTGTTTTACGTCACCGCGCACAGAATGATCGGATTTTCCGACAACTTTGTGTGACCGTGTGTATGGAAGACAAGTTTGAGCCAACATCCGTCGGAAAAAATTTTGTTGGCGGAATGTCAATGTCCGACCGTGTGTACAGGGCATTAGACTGCTATTATCCTTACAACCAATATACCTTAAAGCTGATCTCCATGTATTAGGGAAGTTTAAATTGTTCCTTTTGGACCAAGCTGGTTCAAACTAATGAAATAACAGATGCAGCTGCTGTGTGCGCTGTATAAACTGTATGTAGCTTCTGCTACATACAGTATACAAGAACAAAGAGAAGTGGGGTTGGGACTTTACATGAGGAATGTTGATGTGTATTATAATATATGGAATAAACATAAATAAATTGAATGTCACAATCCTCTAGGGGTAATTCATAATAATAAGCAAAATAAAACAGATAACGGTGAAACATTTATGATACAGAATGTAGTCATAAAGAATCAATGGGGGTTATTTACGAAAGGCAAATCCACTTTGCACTGCAAGTGCACTTGAAAGTGCAGTCACTCTAAATCTAAGGGGTAGATCTGAAACGAGGGGAAGCTCTGCTGATTTTATCATCCAATCATGTGCAAGCTAAAATGCTGTTTTTTTTATTTTCCTCGCATGTCTACAGCGACTGCACTTCCAAGTGCTCTTGCAGTGCAAAGTGAATTTTCCTTTAGTAAATAACGCCCAATGTATATATTAATAGTACATTTAATAGCGCATAATTAATAAATAAACATGATTTGTGATAGACAGATTAAATGATAAACAATCAAATATATACAAGTGATTGAATTTAATGAAGTTGATAAAAGTTGTAATATGATACAGTTATCAGGGCAAGCTTATACTTGGCACCCATAGATGAATACTCAACGCGTTTCATGGCCTGTTGCCAATCGTCAGGAGTTGGATGCATAAATAAGCTAGAAGATAATAGATAAATTATTCAATTGTCTATAGGGATCCACTATTCCCCATAGATGGGGAAAAAGGCAGAGAAGAGAAAGAAAAAAGAAAAAGCACTTTCAGTATTACTTACAAAGCAGCCGATAAATTATGGCCAGATCCTTAGAGATACTCTAAGCGGGACCCATGGGGAATAGTAGCCAGGGAGCGGGTCGGACAGCCACTACACAATGCCATATGGCGAAATGTGTACATAATTGACATCTGCTCAAGTCTGTGTACAGATATGAAGTGAAATAATAAGAAGCTGTAAACAAAAATGAGTTGCTTGGCTGTGTGTGGATGTGGAGTGAATGTGAGTATGAATGCATGCAGATATAATCACTGTATTTATTTGCGTAAAACACTCACTTTTTCACAATGAAAATCGGGTGCAAATAGCGTGTGCGTGTTATACGCCAGGACGAGCGATGTCAGATTACATACAATGAGAATCTCCTGTTTACTTGGCGTCCTCTGTAATAGGAAGTCCCCTCTCCTGGGCCGCCATTGGACCACTGTTCTGTCTATCATAGGAGATTCTCACTGTATGTAATCTGTCGGTGCTCGTCCCACCCCCCTCCCTGTCCCCTCTAGGCTGTAGATGGTCATCGATCAGACAGCACTGATGGCAATAGTGAGGCTGCTGCATTGATGGCAATGGTGAGGCTACTGCAGTGAAGGCATTGGTAAAGCTGCTGCATTGATGGCAATGGTGAGGCTGCTGCATTGATGGCAATGGTGAGGCTGCAGATGGGCATTGATCAGGCTGCATTGATGGCACTGGTGAGGCTGCAGATGGGCATTGATCAGGTTGCATTGATGGCACTGGTGAGGCTGCAGGATGGGCACTGACCCTTATTTTGCTTCAAAGTTCCTTATTTAAAATGTAAGATTTTTTTCCTGAAACTTCCCTCTTAAAATAAATGTGCGTGTTATACGCAGATAAATACGGTAAGTATGTGCAAATAATAGGATTTTTTATTACAGCTTACCTGTAAAATCCTTTTCTTTCGACGGACATCACGGGACACAGAGCCACAGTAATTACTGATGGGTTATAGGGTATCACTAGGTATTGGACACTGGTCACACCCTAATCAGGAAGTTCAACCCCCTATATAACCCCTCCCCTTCCAGGGATACCTCAGTTTTGTAGCAAAGCAGTATAGGTGTATTAGAAGAGGGGCGGGACCTGTGTCCCGTGATGTCCGTCAAAAGAAAAGGATTTTACAGGTAAGCTGTAATAAAAAATCCTATTTTCTTTTCTCGGACATCACGGGACACAGAGCCACAGTAATTACTGATAGGATGTCCCAAAGCAATGCCAACTAAGGGGGGGGGGGGGAATCACAACCAAGTAGGGTGCTATCAGACCTGAGGACCCTGTACCGCTGTCTGCAGCACACTACGCCCAAAGGCGATATCCTCATGCCTTCCTACATCCACCTGATAGAATCTGGTGAATGTATGAACTGAAGACCAGGTTGCGGCCTTGCAGATCTGAGCCATAGAGGCCCGGTGATGCACTGCCCAAGAAGCACCAATAGCCCTTGTGGAATGTGCCTTGATCTGAAAACGGAGGAATCTTCTGTTTCAAACCGTAAGCTTGAATAATCAACTGTCGAATCCATTTAGAAATGGTCGCTTTTGACGCTGCCTGTCCTCTATTGGGACCCTCTGGCAGCACAAACAAGACATCCGTCTTGCGAATCTGAGCAGTTGCCTCCAGATAGGTTTTGACTGCTCTTACTACATCCAAAGAATGTAATGACCTTTCTTCCGAAGAACAAGGTTCTGGAAAAAAGGAAGGTAGCACAATGTCTTGGTTTAGATGAAAATCTGAAACCACCTTCGGTAAAAAACTAGGATGAGGGCGCAGTACCACTCTATCCTTGTGTATAATCAAGTAAGGCTCTTTACAGGAAAGAGCTGCTATTTCTGATACTCTTCTAGCAGAAGAGATAGCTACCAGGAAAATTAGTTTCCTCGTCAGTAAGACCAAAGGAATCTGACGTATTGGTTCAAAAGGTTGTTTTTGTAACACCGATAGAACCAAGTTCAAGTCCCAGGGGTTTAGGGGCGCCTTAACCGGAGGATTAGGACGCATCACCCCCTGTATAAAGTTTCGGATCAGAGAATGCGAAGCAAGCGGCCGTTGAAACAACACTGATAAGGCCGACACCTGGCCCTTGATGGTACTCAAGGCCAGCTTCATCTCTAATCCTAATTGTAGAAAATCCAGAATTCTACTTATGACATATTTCCTGGGATGCCAACCCCTGGATTCACACCAGGATACATAAGCTTTCCAGACTCTATGATAAATCATTCTGGAAGCTGGCTTCCTTGCATTGATCAGGGTAGATATGACAGGACCTGAAAGCCCACGATTTTTCAGAACGTGGGATTCAATAGCCCACCCGTCAAATCTAGCATTTGTGAGGCAGGCTGGAACACCGGACCTTGAGCTAACAGGTCTGGGTGTATCGGTAGGGTCCACCGGGAACCCACCATCATCCCTGCTATTTCTGCTTATCAGGTTCTTCTGGGCCAAACGGGGGCCACCAGAAGTGCCGACTTCCCCTCTTGCCTGAGTCTGCGAAGGAGCCGTGGCAGTAGCAGAATGGGAGGGAATGCATAAAATCGGTGAGAGCCGATGCCACGGAATCACCAACGCATCCGTCCTGCCTGCAAGAGGATCCCAGGCAACCGGTAGGAAGGATTTCCCCTTCTGTAGGTTTTCGGGTATGAGCCATCAACTGAGGCTCTGACGCATCGCATGCAATAGGTGCATTGGAAAGTTTAATGCCTGCACCTTCCTGTTCCAGGTCAACAGAATACTGTGTTGCAACAGTTCTGCTTGGAACTGCGCATAGGGAACTGCTTCGAATGAAGCCACCATCTTCCCCTGCAGCCTCATACAAAGGCGGACAGAAAGACCCTTCTTGGCCCTGACTGTCAGAATCAGCTCCCTTAGAGCAGTGATCTTTGCCTGCAGACACTTCAGTTAAGCAGGAACACTGGGCACATATAGGCCTGTATCTCTGATGCCTATTGATATCAGAAATTCTCCTCCCTGCAGGACGGAGATTACTGTCTGAATTGATTCCAAACGAAAGGACTGCATCCTTGGGAATCGTTTCAGATCTCTCAAATCCAAAATGGGTCTGTCGTCCCCATTTGGTTTTCGGACCATAGAAAGATTGGAACAGAGTCTCAATCCTTGATCCTTTGTGGGAACCCCCACAATGACCTCTTGCGACCAAAGTCGCTTTATCGCTAGAAGGAGCGACTGCTTCTCTTCTGGTTTTCTGGGAACACCTGATCTGAGGAAAGGAGGAGAGGGACATTCTTGGAACTCCAGTCTGTACCCTAAGGTTACCATGGAGATTACCCATCTGTCCTGGAAGTCCTTCTGCCAGGGCCCTGAGAGCTGCAGCAGTCTTTCCCCCCACTCGAGCGAGCGGGGCGCCCCTTCATGAAGAGGTCTTAGTGTCTTGCTTAGAAGAACTTTTCCCCCAGGATTTCTTGTGTCCCTGGGGTTGACTCTTGTTTCTTGCCCCAGACGGAGGAGACCGTCGTGACTGCCTGGAGGCTGATGCCCCTGGCGCTGGGGAAAGAGTCCGTTTAAAAGAGGGACGCTTACTCTTCTTCTTATCAGGTAAGAGAGTGCTTTTCCCACAGGAGATCGTCTTGATATAATTATCCAAGTCCTCTCCAAACAACCTTTCACCACGGAAGGGAAACCCAGCCAGAAGCTTCTTACATGGTGCTTCGGCTGACCAGTTTTTCAACCATAAGATTCTACGTATATGCACCAACCCAAGCGAGAGGCGAGAGGTTTGCACGATAGAATCTCTAATGGCGTCAACAGCATAACATAAAGCCGCAGGAAGGTTAGAAAACCCCTGGGCCTGCTGTTCAGGCAATACTTTGATGACCTGCTTAACATGGTCTCTTAAGTATTGACAGACTCCAATCGCTGCTACTGCAGGTTGGGCCACTGATCCTGCTAAAGAGAACACATCTTTCAATAAGAAGTCCATCTTTTTATCCACAGGATCTTTGAGCATCTGAGCGTTGTCTACAGGACAAGTCAGATTACTATTTACAGAGGAAATGGCCGCATCAATGGCCGGTATTCCCCACCTCTTAATAAACTTTTCTTCCATAGGATAAAGTGTAGAAAACTTTTTCGGCGGAAGAAATCGCTTATCTGGGTGATCCCACTCAGAGTAAAGCAGCTTTTCAAGTAAATTATGAACAGGAAAAGCATGTGCTGCTTGGAAAGGTTTCAGTGACCCCAAAGCAGAAGAGGTTTCTGTAGTAGTTTCAGGTAGGGGCAACTTAAATGTGGAGCGGACCAAATCAGTGAGGATCTGCACTAAGACTTTCTCCTCTTGGGAAGTCGCAGAGGGTCCCTCTCCACCTGAATCCTCCGAAGAGGAATCATCTGTCCCATCCCGATCCTCTGAAAGGGATTCATCTCCTTTATCCCAGAGCTCCTCTGACTGAGGGTCTTGGGGAGCAGAGGAAGGCCTTGTGCGTTTTCTTCCACTCAGTGAAGATGTAATCACGGCCATTAGTCTTTTCTCTAATCCAGAAATGGTTGAGGAAAAAACTTCTTGTGTAATGTACACAGGGGCTGAAGTGCCGGCAGCAGATGTAGCCCCTAACCCCAATGGCTCTCCCTGTCCAGCTGCCCCTGGTCCCTCAGGAGGGGATGGTGTAGCAGACAGGGGGTCCTCAGAACCTGAACGAGACCCCCTAGTGCCTCCGGTTCTAGGGGTGCTTGAACCTCTTCTACCCATAGTGCAAAGCAACAAGGTGTGAGGTATCAAAAACGAACACTGATTGCTGAGCGATGTAGTCTGGCTAAAAGCCTTGCTACCAAATGCCCAATCCGGTGTTCTTTAGTGAATGCAGCCTAGGGGAATGCCTGTGTCCCACCTTACATGTGACTGTCAGCTCTGTGTCTCTCCAAAGCTCAGAGCACCTGTACAGTGTGCTTTAAATAGCCATCTTTCAGGCACTGTGGGCGTCTGGGCACGCTGACGCTGTGCTGACGCCCCGCCCCCCCTCGTTTTTGAAAAACGAGCGCTTCCCGCGCGAGCCGACCCTTTCTGACAAGCCTGAAGGGAGGCTGGGGTTGGGGGAATAAGGAGGAGGCCGGCAGTGATGGGCCCTGCATCGCAATGCGGCTTCGGTGGCGGCGGCGGTAGCGGCTATGACAGTGCGGTTTCACCCGCCTTACAGCCTACCCGAGCCTTTCCCTAGCCTGGGGGGACCATCCCAGCAGAGAAAACCCCCCACATCTACCTTTGGAGCTGGAGGAAGAGCCTGTGCAGCGGACGCTGAGACAGATCAAGCATGAGAAGGTTTGTGCTCTTGGCCGCCCCCGGTGGTCACAATAGGCACAGCATGCATTCACTTTAAAGGAGAAGAGCCACTAGAATTTAAAATTCTGTGGAATCTCCTCTTACCTTATCCAGGCCGCAGGGTTCAGTTTACACAGACCCAGCCTTCGCCTCTCACGGTGGGCTCCGTTTGTGAAAAACCGTCAGAGACTGGGGCCCCCATCAGTAGGGGGATCCTTCAGTTCTGGGCCTGTAAAGCACCTCGCCAGAAATTAGGAAGTTTAAAGCCATTTTCTGATCCGCGGGTCCAGCTCTCTAAAAAGAGAAGCGTTACAGGTAAAACCTCGTTTCTTCGGACACGAGGCCCGGGTACCATTCAATTCGGCCATGAAAAGACACTTTGAATGGATCCGGTCGCCTGGCTTGCCCCAGTATAGGATCTTAGGATATTCCCTTTGGAGCTTCAGCACAGGACATCTTTGAACGTCCAACACCTAAGACACTGGTGTAAAAACTGAGGTATCCCTGGAAGGGGAGGGGTTATATAGGGGGTTGAACTTCCTGATTAGGGTGTGACCAGTGTCCAATACCTAGTGATACCCTATAACCCATCAGTAATTACTGTGGCTCTGTGTCCCGTGATGTCCGAGAAAAGAAAATGAAATGACATTGATTAAGAGGTATATATATCCAATATGTACATATTGGATATGTATACCTCTTAATTTAATTCATTTCATTATTTACACATCCCTTGTCATTGCACATACTTATTTGCTTTGTAAGTAATACTGAAAAGTGCTTTTTCTTTTTTCTGTCTCTCCTCCGCCTATGAAGAATAGTGGATCCCTATTGAAAATGTAATAACTTATCTATTATCATCTAGCTCATTCATGCATCCAACTCCTGACGATTGGCAACAGGCCATGAAATGCGTTATGTTCATCTATGGGTGCCAAGTATAAATTTGCCCGGATAACCGTATCATATTACAACTTTTATCAACTTCATTTAACCACTTCCCCACCGCCTCACTCAGATATACTTGGGGGATTTTTTATGATAGCGCTGGGATTTTTTTTGTTTTTCGCAGATATACTGCGGCAGAAGGGCACGTACAGGCAGATTACCGTACCTGTACATTTAAGAGGCGGCTTGCGGGAGCTCCGTGAGCATGATCTCGGGTTTCGCTGACTCGATGTCCGCGCGGATACCCGTGATTGTCTCACGGGGGGGGGGGGGGAAGAACAGGGAAATGCTAATGTAAAACAAGCATTTCCCGTTCTGCCTAATGACTCTGACACTGATCACAGCTCCCTGTAATCGGGAGCGGTGATCAGTGTCGTGTCACACATAGTCCATCCCCCCCACAGTTAGAATCACTCCCTAGGACACACTTAACCCGTACAGCGCCACCTAGTGGTTAACCCTTTCACTGTCAGTCACATTTACATAGTAATCAATGCATTTTTAATCGCACTGATCGCTGTATAAATGTGAATGGTCCCAAAATAGTGCCAAAAGTGTCCGATCTGTCCGCCATAATGTCACAGTCACGATAAAAATCTCTGATCGCTGCCATTACTAGTAAAAGAAAATTATTAATAAAAATGCCATAAAACTATCCCCTATTTTGTAGACGCTATAACTTTTGCGCAAACCAATCAATAAACGCTTACTGCGATTTTTTTTACCAAAAATATGTAGAAGAATACGTATCGGCCTAAACTGAGGAAAAAAATGGTTTTTTTTAATATTTTTTGGGGGATATTTATTATAGCAAAAAGTAAAAAATATAGCTTTTTTTTTCCAAAATTGTCGCTTTTTTGTTTATAGTGCAAAAAATAAAAAAAACAGAGGTGATCAAATACCACCAAAAGAAAGCTCTTTTTGTGGGAAAAAAAGGACATCAATTTTGTTTGGGAGCCACGTCGCACGACCGTGCAATTGTCAGTTAAAGCGACGCAGTTCCGAATTGCAAAAAGTGCTCTGGTCTTTGGCCAGCCAAATGGTCCGGGGCTTAAGTGGTTAATGTAAATCATGTATCAATTATCTGTATATATTTAATCGTTTATCATTTACTCTGTCACAAATCATGTTTATTAAATTATTTGCTATTACATGTACTATTATTATATACACATTGATTCTTTACGACTACATTCTGTATCATAAATGTTTCTTTTTTTTTTCTTCTTCTTCTTTAAACCTACCAGCATGTCTTTGAAGTGTGGGAGGAAGCCGGAGTACCCAGAGGAAACCCACGTAGAGACAGGGAGAACATGCAAACTCCAGGCAGGTAGTGTCATGGTTGGTATTCGAACCAGCGATCCTATTGCTGCAAGGCGAGAGTGCTACCCACTACACCACTGTGCTGCTTTTTTTTTTTTTCTTTAAACCTACCAGCATGTCTTTGAAGTGTGGGAGGAAACCGGAGGAAACCCACACTGGAGTACCCGGAGGAAACCCACGCAAATGTTTCACCGTTATCGGTTTTATTATGCTTATTATTATGAATTACCCCTAGGGGATTGTGACATTCAATTTATTCATGTTTATAAAATATATTATTATACACATCAACATGCCTCATGTAAAGTCCCAACCCCACTTCTCTTTGTTCTCACATAACATTTAGGGATGGAGGTATGCTGATGATGTTGTTTTAGGTTGAGACAGGTCACATTCCTTTCTAGTTTTACATACAGTATACAGCACTGCATTTCAGCTACGAAATGGGAACTTCTGCCCCACTCCCAGAGCAAAATCAAGTCAGGCCGAGCGGCACTCAGCCTTTCACAGGTAGCTTTGTCTTCTATGAATGAATAGAAAGCTTCCTCTGATTGGTCCAATCATAGACCATGACATCATCAGCCCAGCTCTGCCAATCAGAGGAAGCCTTCTATTCATTCACGGAATACAAAGCTTCCTGTGAAAGGCTGAGTGCCACTCAACCCAATTCAATTTCGTTCCAGGAGTGGAACAGGAAGTTCCCATCCCTCTGCCAGAACACAGCGCTGTATACTTTGTATAGCTGGGGATACAGTACATAGCGTTAATACAGCGCACACAGCTGCTGCATCTGTTAGTGAAATAAATAGTTCGCTTGGACCAGCTCAGTTCAAACAAGCTCGTTAAACTCACTAAAATCTAGACATATTAGTCATATTTAGCCATCAACACCAGGTAGCATGCCAGTTTAAATGCAGGGAATGGGAAATAAAATATATATTATCAGTTATGTGTCATAGTAATATAATTCTAAAACATTATTAAAAAAGCTTCAAATTACTACTTGGTTATTTTCTGTATAATTTTGCCAGGCATAGCAGAAAGAGTTGCCAAGCTTTTCGTCTGCTGACAGCATGACGTTACTTGACGTGTCTGAAGTATAAACTAGCAGCCTATTATGGCAATAATCCAGAAGGAATAAAAGCCCCGGAATAATATGAAATCTATATTTACTGCCAATTTTCACAAGCACTGTATTTTGCTGCTTACATTTATTGGTTACAACACATACAAAAGGAATGTTTCAGACCATTCAGAATACAGCAAATTCTAAAGAAATTTCCATTTTTGGTAAAATGACCTTACTGACCACTAGGGCTGCTGTTAAAAATCATGGGGACCTATACAGCCTACCTGACAGCGCCCCCTCCAGGGATGTGGGTACAAGCGTAGAGTACACAAACACAGATAGTGTGCATTTAGGACTGCTCACCCACACCAGCACATCTTCCAAATGAAGACTTCCCTGCTGTGTTCATACAGCCTCTGCATCTCCCTAGAGCAGAGGTGGGGGAAGTAATTTTACCAAGGGGCCACATGAGATGCCGGGACTCTCGTGGAGGGCTGAATCAATATAGGCTAAACGTAATCCTGCCTTAAAGTGGAGTCCTTGCTAAAACTAAAATCCCTGCCTCTATAGGCACCCACAATCTAACACTAACCTATCTAGCCCTGTAATGAAGAAATCAGTATACATACCTTTTCTGAAGCCGATCCGACCGAATCTCCAGCTGTAGAAGCTCTGCTGAGGACACGGCCGACAACAGCTGTGAAATGAATGGGAAGTGACGTCACCCATAGAGTTACTATGGGGCTTCGGTTGTCGGATGTGTCTTCTGCACCCGCCTCCACAGCTCAGCTTCAAAAAAGGTATGTATACTGATTTTTTTCTTTACAGGGCTAGATAGGTTAGTGTTGGATTGTGGGTGTCTATAGATGCAGGGATTTTAGTTTTAGCATGGACTTCCACTTTAAGCTAGCCATAAATTGATCAAAATTTGGACCGGACAAATTTCAATCCATGTACAGACAGGCTGGTTGTACAAGCAGTCTGTTTGATTTTCCCCGCCATAGTATGTGCCATACTTGTGCTCACTGACCCATGTATAGCGAGAGGGCACATAACACATAAAAGTAAAGATATTGACCAAAAGGCAATGAGTGGAATTTTACTGATTTAAGCAACCTGTTCACAGAGTCACTTGTACAGAAGGAAAATAAGGGGCAATATACTTGCCTTATTATCAGATGATGTACCTTGCTGCTCCCGGGCCACTGCAGATATTCTGGGCTTCCTAGAATGTAGAGTACCTGCTCTCCTGCTGTATGCTGTGGTTCCTCCAGCTAGCTCGTATGTTAATACAGGATGATCAACCTGGCAGGAGGAACCACAGAGTGCATCAAGGGGTAAACGGGTATCCAAATATCTGCTGTAGCAATGGCTTTTTAACACATAGGCCACCTAAAAGGCAAGTATGTATTTCATCTTTTACAACTTGTTCCTTCTGGGTCCTGTAATGGAAGGAAGGGTCACTTTAATGGTTGTTTTTGGACCCTAATTTTACAAAGATGCTGCCTCGAACTTTGAGGCATTTCGTTGATTTTTTTTCTTTTTTTAGAAAGATCTGTAAAAAAACTGCACTGGGGTTGGTTCCCCAAAGCAATAGAGGCCTTTCTCTTAGCAAAATGAATGTTCTCTTAAAGCGGCATATCCCTCTACAGTGTGTACTTGTCTCAATCCAGAGCACTGAGTGTCATTTCTGTCTGCTGCCTCCTTTCTCTTCTATCAGCATGATTCACTTCTGACAAGTTTTCCTGACACCAAGAGAAAAATGGTGACGGGAGGGAGGTCCAGCTGATTGACAGCCTCAGCTTTGTTCCTGTGTGCTATGTGGAAGGGGGGGGGGTCCCTTCCCTTCAATCAGCTCTCTTTACTGGTGTAACTTCAGCTCTCCGCCCCTCGCATTCTGGAGCTGGGAGATCATGTGTAAATTCTGCATTTGGGATGGCTGTAGGGGAATGACGGCTGTAGGGGAATGACTGCTGTAGGTACAACTTATGTAGGTGGATTAATTCCACCTCTGTGTATGACCTGGGGCCAGTAACTTTGCTGGATATATGTCAGGGTTTACAACCACTTTAACTTAGTAAATACAGTAAATACCCAATTTGGCTCAAGGGTATTTAATAAAAAAAAAAAAAAATACTCACTTTGCCAAGTGAAGATTCTTTATTCCTTTAGTAAATGAACCCACCCGGTTACATTACAAGTAAAATCTATTTAAACTTTTTTGTAAAAATAAATAAATAAAAAATCTTTACTAGATTGTTTTATTAGGTATCAGATGTGTGGCACTTGTTGATCAGTGGAAGCAAAAGTAAATCCTGGAAAACATGTTAAATATAGCGGCAATCGTATAGTAGTCACAGTCTAAGTTTTTCACACTGGCACAAAGAAGCTATGCGACAGAGGTGGGTGGTGAGAGGAGACATTATTATAAGTATAGCTTCAACAGCCTTAAGCAGGCATTACAGAAAAAAAAACAAATACTTGGTAATCAATAGGAAACTATTATGAGTTTTTGTCAATCTTACTTGAATGAAAAAAATGTATAAACTGATCTTTATGTAATTCTAACATATAATATTGGTGGTTTCCATAGCATTTAGTTTGCAGACAATGTTAGGTGCATGCTGGGCTAATAAGAAATCCCAGTAAACATTTTACACTTGTTGCTAACCAGAAAGGGTTCAAGCTGAACTCAAGCCAGGAGGATTATATTATAATTTTAAAGGTGCTTTTTTACTATGTCTAAACAAAGCTGACCTTGTTTTCTTAAAATGCATTTGGTTTCATTGCTGTTCCTTTTTATGTGACTGGGCAAATGGTTTTCTCCCTATGGAGTAATAGCTTACTACAGTTCACTAGTAAGATACAGTGCCTTGAAAAAGTATTCATACTCCTTAAAATTTTCCACATTTTGTCATGTTACAACCTAAAAAACGTAAATGTATTTTTGGGGGATTTTATGTGATAGACCAACACAAAGTAGCACATAATTGTGAAGTGGACGGATATAGATAAATGGTTTAACATTTTTTACAAATAAATATGTGAAAAGTGTGGCGTGCACTTGTATTCAGCCCCCCTGAGTCAATACTTTGTAGAACCAAATTTCACCGCAATTACAGCTGCAAGTCTTTTTGGGGATGTCTCTACCAGCTTTGCACAACTAGAGAGTGAAATGCCCATTGCAAAATATCTCAAGTTCTGTTAGATTGGATGGAGAACATCTGTAAACAGCAATTTTCAAGTTTTGCCACATAGTCTCAAATGGATTTAGGTCTGGACTTTGACTGGGTCATTCTAACCCCTGAATATGCTTTGATCTAAACCATTCCATTGTAGCTCTGGCTGTATGTTTTTAGGGTTGTTGTCCTGCTGGAAGATGAACCTCTGCCCCAGTCTCAAGTCTTTTGAAGACTAACAGGTTTTCTTCTAATATTGCCCTGTATTTGGCTCCATCCATCTTCCCATCAATTCTGACCAGCTTTCCTATCTCTGCTGAAGAAAAGCATCCCCACAAAATGATGCTGCCACCGCCATGTTTCACGGTGGGGATAGTGTGTTCAGGGTGATGTGCAGTGTTATTTTTTCCACCACACACACAAAGCATTTTACTTTTAGGCAAAAAAGTTCAATTTTGGTCTCATCTTACCAGAGCACCTTCTTCCACATGTTTGCTGTGTCCCCCACATGGCTTCTCGCAAACTGCAAAATGGGACTTCTTATGGCTTTCTTTCAACAATGGCTTTCTTCCTGCCACTGTTCCATAAAGGCCAGATTTGTGAACTGTACGACTAATAGTTGTCCTGTGGACATATTCTCCCACCTGAGCTGTGGACCTCGGCAGCTCCTCCAGAGTTACCATGGGTCTCTTGACTGCTTCTCTGATTAATGCTCTCCTTGCCCGGCCTGTCAGTTTAGGTGGATGGCCATGTCTTGGTAGGTCTGCAGTTGTGCCATACTCTTTCCATTTTCGTATGATAGTTGAACAGTGTTCCGTGAGATGTTCAAAGCTTGGAATATTTTATAACCTAACCCTGCTTTAAGCTTCTCCACAACTTTATCCCTAACCTGTCTGGTGTGTTCCTTGGCCTTCATGATGCTGTTTGTTCACTAAGGTTCACAAACCTCCAAGGGCTTCACAGAACAGCTGTATTTATACCAAGATTAAATTACACATTGAGGGACTCTATTTACTAATTAGGTGAATTCTGAAGGCAATTGGTTCCACCAGATTTTAGTTAGGGGTATCAGAGTAAAAAGGGGTTGAATACAAATGCACGCCACACTTTTCACATATTTATTCATAAAAAATGTTGAAATTATAATTTTCCTTTCACTTCACAATTGTGCCACTTTCTGTTGGTCTATCACATAAAATCCCAATAAAATACGTTTACGTTTCTGGTTCTAACATGACAAAATGTGGAAAATTTCAAGGAGTATGAATACTTTTTCAAGGCACTGTAGAACAGCCCTTAGCACTGCCCACATGTCCGGCTGCCATGTCAATGAATTCCTGTTGGAATCATAGGATTTGTAGTTCAGCTTTGCACACAAGAAGCACGTCAGTGAGGTGACGTGTGCATCTCCAGATCCTCACCTTTCCCCCACACCCAAGACCGGACTACAGTCACAATGAATCTAAATGAAGGAGCTGAAGAAGAAGTCACAGTAATGAAAATCAGTAATTACTCAAGTAAGAAATGAAAAAATAAAACTGAAGACATTTTAATCATGGACGAGGAAAGGACCTAAACTCCCTGGGATCCTGGAGTTCAGCTGTAAGTATAGGCTAGAAGAAGGAAAGGGGGTTATCCTTCTCTGAAGCTCGGGTCACACCTTTGTGTTTTTTTTCGCAGAAAACGCACTACAGTCCATTTAACATGGTTTCCTATGATACATGTTCACATTTATGTTTTTTTTCAGCCGCTGGGTTTTTGGAAAGGTCAGGAACTTTTTAAAAAACAAAAATGGTGCATTTTTAGTTCAATAGAATTCAATGGAGAAGCTGCAGAAAAGCATGTAATCCAATTTTGTCGCAATTTGCGTTTTTTAATCCACCCAACAACATATGGGCAAAAAAAAAAGAAAAAAAGCATAAAAAATGCAAAACGCATGCAAGTGAAGAAAAAATATATTATTGATTGCGCAGATGAAAATAATAAATGATAAAAAGGAAGCAGCTGGCAATCACACAACAGAACATTTGTGTAAGTACAAAAAACTAAAATTGCCACGCTATCTAAGTGAAATAACAAATATATATGAAATAAATTAATGTCAATGATCAGTCCATGAGAGTGTCCAAACAAATAATGTGAAAAAATCCTTTGCAGTCGTGTCTCAAGAATGGTAGATGACTATACACCCAAAAGTGCACCTTTCACCGTGATAAGTAAAGGCTGTGGCCTTACCAGATAGCTAGACTACACGTTATAGGAGTCTAGTAAGACATGGATTCATACGTCACGAGGAATCCATCCACTTGATGTAAGCAGGGTAATGTTTATACCAACCACACTGGTCATTCCCTCTGTCTTTCTCTACCGAATACGGTATAATAAAGGGGGGGGGGGGGGAATCGACATAAACACCACCCTACTAGTTTAGTCATCAGCCCCGATGACGTCATGTCTGACGAAACTAGTAGGGTGAAGTTTATGCTCAATCACACCACGCTTGTTTGATTGCGAACTGCAGATTGTTTTAACCTAGGCTTATTTCATTCATGTCTTGCTGGATTTGTAGAATTTTATATAAAACTTTTTCAATAAACCATCACGGTTTTATACTATGTGGCAATTTTTCCCTTTTTTTTATACCGTATCCATGAGAGAAAGAGAGTGGGAATAACCAGTGTTGTTGGTATCAACATCACCCTGCTTACATCCAGTGGATGGATCCCTTGTGACGTATGAATCCATGTCTTATTAGACTCTTATAACGTGGAATCTAGCTATCTGGTAAGGGCACAGCCTTTTCTTATCATGGTGAAAGGTGCACTTTTGGGTGTATAGTCGTCTACCATCCTTGAGACATGACTGCAAAGGATTCTTTCACATTATTTGTTTGGACACTCTCATGGACTGATTATTGTCATTCATTTATTTCATGGGTGTGAACCAAGCCTAATTCAATTAAGCCAGCCATATATTGATCGAAATGTAGCCGGTTCAGCAGGGACAAGGCAAATTTCGATCCACATATGGGCAGGGTGTTTGTATAGAAGTACCAAAATGTAGTTTTATCCTTAACTTTCTGTGTATATGTGACAACTGTTGCCAGGACAAATAGAGGGGGGAACTCACAAGTAAACACACTGGCAGCAACAACAAAAAGCTTCTGATCCTTCCCCACTCAATCCTCTACCACTAAATTAAGTTGTTTCCATCACAGTAAAACTCAATGTCCACAAATCATTTTGAGATTTTTAGATCGCAGATCGGTATATATCAGGCTACCGCAGGTGTATAAGCTTAGCATTATTGCTGAAATCCACAGTGATCATTCCCTACTATGTGTACAGTTGTTAGTTTGTCTCAAAGTCATTTTTCTTTCTTATATACTGCTAGGAAAATTGCAAAATATAAACAGTTCATGCTACAAAATGAATTCTTTTCATCCCTCTAGCCTTTTATCGATACAAGTGTCGAGTGTTTTTTACTGTGACATTCTCAGAGAGCTGAAACATAATGGAAAGGAAAAAAATCAATGTGAACTATTTACAGAAGACAATATCTAGGAGCAATGCAAAGTGAGCGCACCACCATATGGGCGTAAACCTGCAGCATGAGCTGACAAATTTTTTTGTTGTTGTTAAAAAGGCGCGGGTGTTGTAGATATATAAAATATTGGTGCATATAATGCCTGATGAATAAATATGACTTGGTTTTGTAATTTTTTTTTACTGTAGATTAAAGCGGTAGTAAAACGCTGCTTTTTAAAAAACCATCAAAATGAAAAACAAAAACTGCAAGGCAATGGCATAATGTGCTAGTATACATCAAATACAAGCACATTACGAAATGCTTACCTTAGAATGAAGCCCTCCAGCAGCGCTGTCACCGCTTCCATCTACACCCAGTCTTCCTTCCGGTTTGCGTGCTCTCAAAGTCACGGCCGCAGCATGGAGCGCTTAAGGCATGGGTATGCCCTCCCTTCAGATCGCATTCGCCGGTGATGTCACTAGCTGCATGCAGTGTGAAGATCTCCTAAACAGTGCAAGTTTAGGAGATATTCACTGTACTTACAGGTAAGCCTTATTATTGATATCATACAGGATTTATACACCGCCAACAGTTTACGCATCGCTTTACGTTAGGGCAGACAGTACAGTTACAATACAATTCAATACAAGAGGAATCAGAGGGCCCTGCTAGTTGGAGCTTACAGTCTAAGAGTATTATAGGTGTAGCAGGCACCTACTTTTAGGTAGGTGACCCTTCCTGCTAGCTTTCTACTTCAGGTAAATTTAGACAGGCTTGTGCCATTACAGCAGGCCTGTTGTTGTCAATTTCCATTTTTGAGTGGCAGACAGTTTATGTGTTAATAATAAAAAAAACACAAAAATTGCGCTTGGAAAAAAACAGTAAAAAATATATATATATATATACCAATAATGTATAGTGAGTATAGATACAATGACACCCTAAAATAAATAAAATGAATTAAGTAAAGTTCAATAAGCTGCGGTTAGAAGTGGGGCCCACAAGACAAAAATAAAAAACAAATGAACCGCGCTAAAAAATGAGTCCAATCAATATAAGTGAAAAAAGATTTAACAGAGTCCACATGGCATAGTAGATCCTCCTAAATGATGAATAGAGAACAAACTTATGGATATTCTGCTTACCAGAACGTAAGCGAGGTTAAACAGGTGGCTTTAAACCCAGCCTGGGCCTTTCAGTGTGCTCCAAGAGGGGTAGGATCCGACAGACTCATGTAGCGGACCGAATCCACATAGGTGTAGAAAAAACATACAAAAACATAGCGTAATACTGACAAAAATAATTACCCTAAAAAAGGAGTGCTCATACAAAAAACATTTAAAGGATCATGAGACCCCAAAATGTATAGCAAACCAGGGGCGTGAAGGCAAAAAAAAGGGGGGAAGTGACATGCAACATGCAAAAAAAGTGATGTCTTTAAATCAAAAACTAATATTATATCTGATTACCAGAAGTAGAATTAGAAATAGGCGAGTACAGATCCAAGGAGGAAATAAATAAAACACCCGGTGCTCAGATATGGGGGGCCGCTTACCAGATGGTAAACCAGTGAAGGTATGACAGCGGTAGGCTAATAGCCCTGGTAAACCCAGAATGAGGTCCTGACCAGAACTGAAGGGGTTCCTGCTCACCAGAAGATCAGCTAGAAGGGGCCAAAAACGAAATGGTGGTGGCGTCACCGCGATCCCGTCCCGGCAGACTCCTCACAAGCTCCGATCATAGGTGTTCAGAAAGGAGAAGCAGCCTGTGGTCAATTACTGTAACATTGGAAGCTGGTATTCCTAAAGCAGCACAGCTCTGAAATAATTCTTTCTTACGAACCTCCCCTTGATTGTAGTAATTTCAGTATACTGAAATTACTACAATCAAGGGGAGGTTCGTAAGAAAGAATTATTTCAGAGCTGTGCTGCTTTAGGAATACCAGCTTCCAATGTTACAGTAATTGACCACAGGCTGCTTCTCCTTTCTGAACACCTATGATCGGAGCTTGTGAGGAGTCTGCCGGGACGGGATCGCGGTGACGCCACCACCATTTCGTTTTTGGCCCCTTCTAGCTGATCTTCTGGTGAGCAGGAACCCCTTCAGTTCTGGTCAGGACCTCATTCTGGGTTTACCAGGGCTATTAGCCTACCGCTGTCATACCTTCACTGGTTTACCATCTGGTAAGCGGCCCCCCATATCTGAGCACCGGGTGTTTTATTTATTTCCTCCTTGGATCTGTACTCGCCTATTTCTAATTCTACTTCTGGTAATCAGATATAATATTAGTTTTTGATTTAAAGACATCACTTTTTTTGCATGTTGCATGTCACTTCCCCCCTTTTTTTTGCCTTCACGCCCCTGGTTTGCTATACATTTTGGGGTCTCATGATCCTTTAAATGTTTTTTGTATGAGCACTCCTTTTTTAGGGTAATTATTTTTGTCAGTATTACGCTATGTTTTTGTATGTTTTTTCTACACCTATGTGGATTCGGTCCGCTACATGAGTCTGTCGGATCCTACCCCTCTTGGAGCACACTGAAAGGCCCAGGCTGGGTTTAAAGCCACCTGTTTAACCTCGCTTACGTTCTGGTAAGCAGAATATCCATAAGTTTGTTCTCTATTCATCATTTAGGAGGATCTACTATGCCATGTGGACTCTGTTAAATCTTTTTTCACTTATATTGATTGGACTCATTTTTTAGCGCGGTTCATTTGTTTTTTATTTTTTTTTATTTTTAGTTTATGTGTTAGTCTCGGCCAATCATTGATTTGCTTGGTAGTCCCAGGACTCTCATATAAAAGCAGGTTCACATGGTGTCCAGGAGGTTTTTTTGGTTTTGGGAGTTCGAGTCCAGTCCTGCTCTGAGGAGCGGGAGAGCCAGCCTGGTTCCCGGAGGGGAAGGTGGAGGTTTTTCCCCTCCGGGGAGCCAAGGGGGCTTCACCTTAGTGAGAAGGGTGGAGAACCGGTCCTCATGGAGGAACAGACGACATCTTACAGCATGTAGTCGCTGATGTCGTTGGCCGCCCCTGCGGGGAGGGGAGCGGGCCACAAAGCGAGAAGAGGAACTAAGAATCATTGCGGGAGAAGTAGAGACAAGCTGAAGGAAACTGGGTGATCGATCGCTTAGGAGCGACACACGGGCTATTAATCAAGTGAGTGAAAAGCCCCGGGAGGGGTACTGTCCAGAGGCTGAGGGATGTTGGTACGCAAGTCAGCAAGACAGGTGGTTGTGGCCTGTGACTTTGGGTTCAGCATTGCCCCGGGATTCCAATCAGTCAAGCAGAAGAGGTCATTCAGAGTGACTCTTTAGCTCAACTTGGAAGTACCATACAGATGGGAAGTAGTGGTAAAAAGGTAGCGGTGAAGCTGTGAGCACACATATAGAGATACAGACTGTTCTTAAAAGTTCTGCAGATAAAGACATTATTCAGAGTGACTCTTTATTGTTTATTCTCCATCAAAAAAATCTACTTCCATCTTCCCTGACAAATTAATCATCCAGTTTTGAATCACTGTCACCCACAATGTTAGGAGTCTTTGCCAGTGAAACAAAGGAAATATCAGAAAGAAAACAAAGTAGATATGACGCCGTTCAATTATTATAAAAAGCTGGTTAAAAATTTAAATGTGTAGGAGAAGGAATGGTGTGAAATAATAGGTGTTCCTAGTGAGTAGTGATTAGGTGAATCCTACTCAAAAGCATATGCACAGTTAGATAAAAGCATTTAGTATAAGGACTGAGTGTGTGTTCATTGATGTGTACACCCAGTGTGCATGACCCTTGGATTGAAATATAAGTGAGCTGGTGGTCAGTGAAGCTGACACAATTAAAAATACAACATGTCAGAAACTACACAGTAGTAGTTCACACAGTGACGTAACCACGAGGGGAGAACCGAAGATTTGGTGCCGCCGAGTCTACCGTTACCTCATCCGCCTCAGCCAGCCGACACGACCATTTGAATGGTGAGAGCGGCCGTGTCGGCTAGTTGAGGCGGATGAGGTTCTCCCCTCGTGGTTACGTCACTGTGTGAACGTCAGACATCTCACGTCAGAGGCTGCACCGCTGGAAGACGGCTATCTGTCATCTCCATCTTACAGAATCTCATCATAGTCAACACTAAGGCTGGTGTTATCCTACATTGCTACACAGTGGCATATACTGTGGAGGTGTTTGACCCCAGGAGGGGGTGAAGGATCGGGCGAGTGCAGTCACAATAGGAGCACGAATAAGGCACGCACGGAGTGTGGTTTCACTGGAAAGCTCAAAAGGATCCCTTCACTGGCACAAGAGCACTTTACAACTCTATTTTTTGTTATATAAATAGTTGTTTATATATACCAGCACTTTATATTAGCATCATATTTTTTGCACCATTTATATTATAGTTATTTATTTGGTATTTATTGCACTTTAGAGGTATTATTTACATTGTACAGCATTTGCACATTACAGCAATTTAAATCTTTTCTGTAGTTTGACATGTTGTATTTTTAATTGTGTCAGTTTCACTGACCACCAGCTCACTTATATTTCAATCCAAGGGTCATGCACACTTGGTGTACACATCAATGAACACACACTCAGTCCTTATACTAAATGCTTTTATCTAACTGTGCATATGCTTTTGAGTAGGATTCACCTAATCACTACGAACACCCATTATTTCACACCATTCCTTCTACACATTTAAATTTTTAACCAGCTTTTTATAATAATTGAACGGCGCCATATCTACTTTGTTTTCTTTTTAATTTACTTACTCCACCTAGTGGAAGTAATTGGTAGAGGCAGCAGTTCTATTAACTATTTCCTAACCTCAATCAGTACTTATTCCTTTGCGCTGAGATTTTCTTTCTTCTCAAAGGAAATATCAGAAATCAACCTAAGAGCTTCTCAAAGAAAGTCCTTCTCTCATCCCAGTTTATGTTGATGAATAAAGCATTAAGAAAAAGCATTAAGGACTGTGACTTTTAAATCTATGGGCTGCGATGGTTGGGTTGTAAACGTGAATTACGGAAATAACAAAATATTCAGCCGCTCCTTCGGCGGTAAGCGCTTCATAGGCTTACCTGTAGGTACAAGAAAAAAAAAAAAAAAAAAGACTTTACTAACACTTTAAGGTCCCCTTTACACTAAGGTGACCAGATTTTTAAAATGAAATCCGGGGACATATGTTTTTTTTATTGCCAATTGGCACAGGACTGCATAATACACAGAGCACTGGGCACAGGACTACATAAGATACAGAAGGATGTTAGGCATAGAGTGCAGGATCAAAAACCATGAAGCAGCGCTCTATGGGCAAGAGCCAAAAAGAGTGTAAACCATGGGATAGTTCAAAGTTGGTTTATTGCATAGTACTTTGACGAAACATGTAAGTCACGGCAACTCCTAGCTTGCGGTTCACCACCACACACGGGTTCCTGTTTCTGGAGTGGCTCTGACGTCATCCTACACGCCTGGCTCCAGTGGCTACGTCCTGCTTCCCCGGCTCCATTCTCCAGCAGTGGCTGGCACTTCACACACCACACAGCTTGGCACAGCTTTGATCGATCCTTTGGGTCAGCTCCAGCACCCACAGCAGCCAGCTAGTGTCCCTGTCAAGTGGCATCCCTCCTGGATGCCCACAGTGCCTGACCATCTGTCAGAGGCAGGAAACCATCCATGACTTCACCTTTCTCCCACCGGGCCAAATACGTTCCACACATATTGGGATAACCTTTCTCCATGTTTGACAGGCGAGTCTCCTGGATGATGTTAACCCCTCCTCACCCAGACATCATTGTGGTACCGTTTGTTTTGAACATTTTCTACACAATTAGATTTTATATGGCCACATGCCTTTTATATATTGCTGCAGTTCTCCACAGCACCAACAGCTGTTTGTAGTTGCTGGCTATTTGTTTATATTTCAATAAACCAACCTTGAACTAGTCCATGGTTTACACTCTTTTTGGCTCTCACCCATAGAGTGCTGCTTCTTTGTTTTTGATTCTCGGTTCCCATTGTTCCAGCGGCTGGCAGCTGCACTGGGTTGAGTCCCATCTACACATATCCACTTATTACTGTCAGCTTCTAGTGCTTCATGAACTTGTCTGCATAGACTGCAGGGTTCAGAGGTTTGTTATGCACAGAGGACATTTCTGCCTCCACATCTATAGCTCACCTCTGCAGCCTTCTTTCACAGATTATCTCTGCAAGCACATTACCCTTCCCCAACAACAGCTAAACTCTCCATGCAGTTGCATCAGCTCTAACCCCTGCTCCCGACACCTGTGTACAAACAGAACCCCCCATCTGCTCACCTCCCAGTTTCAGCCCTCCACAAAGTGAATTTTTGGCTCTGCCTCTCCTCCACTGAACAGAAGCATGAGCGGCAGTGAAATCGTCCAGCAGAGGGTGGGGGGGCGGCGTCGGCATCCAAGCCACCAGGCTGTCCAGCCAGCATGGGATGCCCTGTCTATGTTAATCCAGGCCTGAATCCAGGGACAAAACCGGGGGCAGGCTTGGTCAGGGGACAGTGTGCTCAGTCAGGGGACTGTCCTTGGAAACCGGGGACGTCTGGTCCCTTAAAGCAGTGGTTCTCAACCTCAGTCCTTAAGTACTCCCAACGGGCCATATTTGCAGGTTTTCCATTATCTTGCACAGGTGCTTTAAATCAGAGTTAATGGCTTGGTATTATTTAAGAGAAATTCACAAAACATGGCCTGTTGGGGGTACTTGAGGACTGAAGTTGAGAACCACTGCCTTACAGTGTTTTACTGCGCACACGGATTGTGCGATACTGTATTTTGTGGATTGTGTTATGGTAGCTCATTGATTTTGAGTAGACTGCCAAGCATGGCAATAGGCTGAAAAACCGATACCTCCATCTTCTGTTCCTCCTACCTCTCGCTACTTTTAGCAATGCTACCTTGAAAAGTCCCTTCTGCTTCTTCTGCCCTCTATTGCAGGGGAGTGCTGGATTTTTTACTTGACAGGGTTCCCTTATATTTAAGTCTGGATGCTTTTAAAGTGTATCTAAAGCCCTTTTTTTTTTAAATAAGCCAAATACCTTTTGGGAGCATCAAAGCTAAAGATGTCTAAAGTCTTATGCCCCCTACACACGGTCGGACATTGATCGGACATTCCGACAACAAAATCCATGGATTTTTTCTGAAGGATGTTGGCTCAAACTTGTCTTGCATACACACAGTCACACAAAGTTGTTGGAAAATCCGATCATTCTGAATGCGGTGATGTAAAACACATACGTCGGGTCTATAAACGGGGCAGTAGCCAATAGCTTTCATCTCTTAATTTATTCTGAGCATGCTTGACACTTTGTGCGTCGGATTTGTGTACACATGATCGGAATTTCCGACAACGGATTTTGTTGTCGGAAAATGTTATAGCCTGCTCTCAAACTTTGTGTGTCAGAAAATCCAATGGAAAATGTCCGATGGAGCCCACACACGGTCGGAATTTCCGACAACAAGCTCCGATCGCACATTTTCCGTCGGAAAGTCCGACAGTGTGTACGGGGCATAACAGTTAAATTTGTTTAGAAATCTGCCACAGCCTGAGTAGAGAAACATGTCCCCTGCCAACATGCTTTAGAGAACGGCCCCTGCCCTCTGTGTTGAAACAACAAGTCCAATATACCCCTATAGAATCAGACCTTTCACCAATGAACAGGAAGCATAAGAATTGCTGACTGCTGAGCAATAGCTCTAACTAGGTGTGTGTTGGATCTCTGCAGAGACAACACTGCTTTCACGCAAAAAGGGTCCTTCTCTAAAGCATGCTTGCAACAGACAGGTTTTTGCACTGAGGCGGCTTTCTAAATTTAGCGGATTCTAACTGAAAGTTCAATTGGTCTTTCACCACTTGTCTACTGGGGCAATATTTTATTTTTTCACACACACACACACACACACACTAGAAATTACTTTAAACCCCTAAAACTATGTATTTTCAGATAGAAGAGCACCTGGAAAAAAAAATGGTGATAATTGTAATTCTTTTTTGTTGCACCCCATTTGGGCAGCTATTTACCAAATGCATACTTTCATTAAAAAAAAGCCTTAAAATTGCACATGCCTGTGAAATCACAAAAACTTTAATACCCCAAATTCCCTATAGGCGATTGCTTAAAAGCCTTTTAAGGTTATCAGTTTTAGAGTTAACCGTGCATTATGGCCCAAGAATTGTTGCTCTCATTCTGATCTCCGATGAATACCTCATATGTGTTGCAGAATTTGTGTTTACACGTGCTTGTCCTACACTGTGTGTTTGAATTGGGATGTGTAGGAGGTGACGTGTTCATTTAATCCCCCCCCCCCCCCCCCCCACGGATCACTTTTCGGAAGCACAGAATTTTGGACACAGTTCCAAACTTAGCCTAATTGCCATAATAAAGTTACTTAGGAAAACTAAAAAGTTGAGAAAAACCATGATCCATATTTCTGTAACAAGTAAAGTAACTACTAGGATAAGTGACAAATTATATATACCCAGTGTTTCCCCGAAAATAAGACCTACCCTGAAAATAAGACCTGGCGTTATTTTCCAGGAGGGCTGCAATATAAGCCCTACCCCCGAAAATAAGCCCTAGTTTAAAATGCTTGTAAAATCCTATAATACACTATTACAGTAGCCTATATTGTACAATGTGTGTGTTTCTATAATATAATTGTGGGGAAGAGAGCTTCGGTGGATCAAAGAAGCACAGAGCAGTGCTATAACAAAGGTATTTGGCACAATTATATTGCATTGTACATTATATACTACTGTAATAGAGTGGATTTTAACTCCGTTCACACAGGGGATTCCTGTCAGGCAGGGAGAGAGAGGGGGGAGAAAAGACAGCACATTACATGATAAGACCTACCCAGAAAATAAGCCCTACTGCATCTTTTTTTGCCAAAATGATTATAAGACCCGGGCTTATTTTTGGGGAAACACAATATATATATATATATATATAATTAGATGAGCCATTTCAGTGTGTCTCACACATTAAGGGTTGGTTGAGGTAGTGTCTTTCCAAAATAAAAATAAAAGTTTAATGGCTTTAAAAATATAAGTCACAAAGTTTGTGTCTCATTTGTTCAGCAGCTACCAAAATAATTTCTCTTCCGCCCTAGCAATACATTCCTGCTAACTCCCTCGCTCCTCTGACAGTCTCACTGAATGTGCAAAGATAAACTCTTTCATATCGTCTCTCAGTACTTCCCCAGTTTATCTTCAATGCACCCTTACTGGATCCAGCTCTTGCTGATTGTCATATTTTTAGAAGAACTGCAGCTATAGGAAAAACATATTTGTTAACATTAATTGTATTTACCCAACTCTCTGCTGTCAGCTTACGTATCCCATATGTCGTCTATGTACCTAAAAAATACATTGCGTATTGAATGAGCCTTAAATGCAGATACCAGCACCATGCTGTGCAATGACAATTGCTCCTCTTTCTTGTTAGTCCTGCCCAGCACTTGTGCCATCATGAACAGTAAATGTAGTTTGCAACTTTACAGCATTAAAAATGTAGGTCATCTTTTCAGGTCTATGCAATGTATTCTTTTAGCTTGACCTAAATATGTAAAAAATATTTAATAAAAATTTTTAGTGGCAAAAAACAAAACAAAAAAACACATGTAGGTCACATTGTAAAAAAAAAAAAAAAAAATTAGGGCAAAGCAACAGGTTCACTTCAAGTGATATTGAAGCCTATTTTTTTTTTTTTATTGCACAGAATGATACCTCCTTATCTGGAGTCTTCTGCCACCGCTGTCGGCTCCTCCCTCCTGCGGGTGCCCCCATAGCAAGCCATGTGCTATGGAGGCACCCATGCAGGCAGTTAAAAGTTTTTGTTTTTTTTACCTTAATGCAGGTTAAACATAAACAACTGTAATGCCCCGTACACACGGTCGGATTTTCCGATGGAAAATGTCCGATCGGAGCGTGTTGTTGGAAATTCCGACCGTGTGTGGGCTCCATCGGACATTTTCCATCGGATTTTCCGACACACAAAGTTGGAGAGCAGGAGATAAAATTTTCCGACAACAAAATCCGTTGTCGGAAATTCCGATCGTGTGTACACAAATCCGACGGACAAAGTGCCACGCATGCTCAGAGTAAATAAAGAGATGAAAGCTATTGGCCACTGCCCCGTTTATAGTCCCGACATACGTGTTTTACGTCACCGAAGTTAGAACGATCGGATTTTCCGTCAACTTTGCGCGACCGTGTGTAGACAAAACAAGTTTGAGCCAACATCCGTCGGAAAAAATCCTAGGATTTTGTTGTCGGAATGTCCGAACAAAGTCTGACCATGTGTACGCCCTATTAGACTTTAGAACCACTTTAATTGTTGCTTTCCCCAGCTGGACATAATCACTTTTCCTTAATGCCTTTGCCAAACCATTTGGTCACTGGGAGTGAAGAAAAACACCTGGTACTCTTGAGTATGGGGACCATGTGACTCACTCACTCCCTAACTGCTACATGGGATTTTGCTCCACAGAACAAGGAGAAAAGAAATCTCAGCTACCGCACACCATACAAGCCCTGCGTGCGATAGTTGGGCTGAGGCTGCTATCACCTCCATCCAGGCTACACCCCTTGACATGTTTCATCCCACCCACAAGGCTTAGTCATAGAGGATGAAGCCCCGTGGGTGGGGCGAAACATGTCGGGGGGGGCGGCGTGACCTGGATGGAGCTAGGCTGAGGCTGCCAACACCTATCACACGCCAGGCTTGTATGGTGTGCGGTGGCTGAGATTTATTTTTCTCCATGTTCTGCCGATAATATGTAGTCAGGGTGGACTCCTAGCCTGACCTGCCATCTCAGTGGAATACACCGAATGGGGGACATAGATGCTGGAGTAGCTTGGATTCACAATGACATTTTAGCGATTGGCCGCTTAAGCACCCTGTGCCATCACATGAGGGTAGGGAGAGTCTTTAGCTCCATGCAAGCTCCAAGTGACTTGCTGGCTTCATACAGTCTACGCTCTTCATTCACAGTGGCAGAGCTTTGCCCTACATTGGCAAAGCACAAGTTCCCTTTCAGGGAGAACTTTTTTTTGTACAGGCTTTATTGTAATACATAATATGTTTGTATTATGTACTCTATATCATGAATGGCATTTTTGTTGGAGTTGTTGCAATCATTTAAGAATAATTCTCGGTTATCATGGATCTCTCGTATCTCGTATTTGTCATCACACCAGTTGTTATCAATTGTTGTCATTTCTTGTTGTTGACTACTTCCAAGAACAGCTGCCATCATAGTAAAGAGACTGGTGCCCAGTGGTTTATTGCTAACGACCATTGACTCAGAATGTAGTTGTTGCGGAACATCCTTCGGTCTGCTTATGTAAATGTGTGTGAGCATGCACGTCTATTAGACAAACAAAAGAAATGATGAGCGCTATAAACAGATCAGTACTGTATTTGCAGGCAGGAATGAAGAGGAGGCAATTTTACATCTGAAAAGCATTTTATTTCTGGAATGGCAAATTGCCCCAGGCTTTAATATCAGAGTGAAATACACTGCCTACGGGCCATTATTATTCATAATATAATATGTATCACAAAATAAATACTGCCTTGTACTAAATGAAATAGAACAAATAGAACAGAAATAAAGCAATACCTGCCAGCAAAATCTAATTATATTAAATACATAAATGTATTTCTCAAAAAGACAAAATATTTTTCTATTAAAGTTCCATTCACACACATTATTTGCCCTGCCTATTAAAAGCTGTAAGCAACCAGAAAAATATTATTCACTTGCCTGAGCCTGAAACTACAATCATCTTCTAAAGTAATACAGTGAATAGCACTGCTTTCTAGTGACACAGAGGTTCTGGATTCAGAAGCCATCAGGAGCACTATCAGTATGTTGTCTCTGATGGGATTTCCCCAGTGGCTATAAGGGAGAACAATGTCCATTGCATAGGTTTTCTAACATGTCCACGGCTTAGGCATCATTGTTAAAGCAGTATTAAACTGTAGGGAATGTCTGCCCCCTGTATTTATAAATAACTGGGCTGCCTAATATCACAGGGTTAATTATGTGTAAGCACTTTCTGTATCTGAATAGCTTGCCTGGAAACACTAGAGGTAAGAAGTGAACGTGGAAAGTCTGGTACCACATGTCCTGTCATGAAGATCCAGACCTGAAGCAGCAATTCAGGCAAGTGTTCCTATTTTTAATCGTTTACTATTTTTGCACATACATATACATATACATACATACACACATACATACACACACACAGTATGTCACAAAAGTGAATACACCCCCCACGCTTTGGTAAATATTTTATTATATCTTTTCATGTGACAACACTGAAGAAATTACACTTGTAAAATTTACTACAATGTAAAGTAGTGAGTGTACAGCTTGCATAACGGTACCCTCAAAATAACTCACACAGCCATTAATGTCTAAACCGCTGGCAACAAAAGTGAGTTCACCCCTAAGTGAAATGTCCAAATTGGGCTCATAGTGTCAATATTTTGTGTGGCCACCATTATTTTCCAGCGCTGCCCTAACCCTCTTGGGTATTGAGTTCACCAGAGCTTCACAGGTTGCCACTGGAGTCCTCTTCCACTCCTCCATGATGACATCACGAAGCTGGTGGATGTTCGAGACCTTGTGCTCCTCCACCTTCCATTTGAGGATGCCCCACAGATGCTCAATAGGGTTGAGGTCTGGAGACATGCCTGGCCAGTCCATCATCTTCCTTAAGCAAGGCAATGGTCGTCTTGGAGGTGTGTTTGGGGTCGTTACGTTGGAATACTGCCCTGCGGCCCAGTCTCCGAAGGGAGGGGATCATGTTCTGCTTCAGTATGTCACAGTACATGTTGGCATTCATGGTTCCCTCAATGAACTGTAGTTCCCCAGTGCCTGCAGCACGCAAGCAGCCCCAGACCATGACACTCCCACCACCATGCTTGACTGTAGGCAAGACATACTTGTCTTTGTACTCCTCACCTGGTTGCCACCACACACGCTTGACACCATCTGAACCAAATAAGTTTCTCTTGGTCTCATTAGACCACAGGACATGGTTCCAGTAATCCATGCCTTATGCTGGCCATACACTATACAGAAAATCGGCCGAACCCATTTTCGAAAAAAGAACGTTCGGTAATGACCGCAAACGATCACGCCATCAGGTAAGTAAAGATTTTCGATCGTTAAATCATTTATGAACAGCAATGTATCGTTTTTTCGTTCGTTTTTTTCATTTATAAAAGGAAGTGTCAAAATGTGTTTGACCTCTGCACTGTGGCTTCCTGTGTTTGACGAGGAGCAACATACGTTCGTGCGTACGTCGGAACGAACCCTCTACCTACAATATGGATGTGGATGAAAGGACCATTGGCATAGTCATGCTTGGAGTGATGGCTATCCAACAAGCAGAGGAACCCATAATCAAAAGGCGAAGGTTATGGAGTAAAGAGTGGCTCAAGAACCGGGATGACTTCTCTCATATGAGATTGGTTCGAGAGCTCAAGGGAAACAATCCCGATGACTATCGGAACTATCTGAGGATGCCTGATGAGTCCTTTCAGCTCTTATTGAGTAAGGTGTCACCCCTTATTACCAAAAAAGACACCGTTTTAAGACCAAGCATCCCAGCAGAGCAGAGACTGGTAGCAACACTTCGGTTTCTGGCAACTGGCCGAAGTTATGAAGATTTAAAGTTCACTACCGGAATCTCTGCCCAGTCACTTGGCCGCATCATACCAGAGACCTGCCAAGCCATTATAAAGATCATGCAAGAGGAATACCTAAAGGTAATGACACACTGCTTTTATTTTTAACTCTCAAACACTGTACAGCTTGCTTTGTTTAACTTTGATTTTAGAAGCTCTAAACATATCAGTAAACTCAAACTAGTTCATAACATGTCAAACATAACATATTTAAACTCAAATGTATGTTATTCACAAAGATGTGTACTGATAATCATGTCCCCAGTTGCTTTGTTGACGATCCTGCTGTGGGAATGGTACGTTCCACTGATGCATTTGTTGAGGTACTTGCAATGATTGTGGGTGTGTGGTTTGCAATGATTGTGGGTGTGTGGTTTGCAATGATTGTGGGTGTGTGGTTTGCAATGATTGTGGGTGTGTGGTTTGCAATGATTGTGGGTGTGTGGTTTTGTGCTCAGCTAAGTGTGTATTTGTGGTCAGCTCCCCCCTTAACCCTTTATTAAGAAGTTGAATGAGTAATGGTTCCAGTAATTGTTTTTGGTCTTCTGACATCCTGCGCATTTTCTTTGCTGCAAATGCACCCAGGTCATCACATTCATCCTTCTTCTGATTTAACGCTGCAGATGCTTGTAGTAGAAAGTTGCCTGTTGCATCTTGCTTTGTCTTTCTCTTTTTGGTAATGCTTACTGGTGGTGATGTGACAGTTTGTGTTTCACTGCCAAATAGATCCTGTATAATAAAGCCAATTGTTATAATTTTTGGACAATTAAGCCTTAGATTTTTTTGTAACATATATTTTTATCTTTGCACAGCTGCCATCATCTGTGGAGGAATGGAAAGCAACTGCCAAACAATTTGAAGACTATTGGAATTTTCCAAACTGTGGTGGTGCCATAGACGGCAAACATGTTCGGATAATACCCCCAGCAAACTCAGGCTCATTCTTCTTCAATAATAAAGGCTACTTTAGTATTGCCCTAATGGCAATTGTCAATGCCAAATATGAATTTATTTATGTTGACATAGGGAAAAATGGCAGAAATTCGGATGGGGGGATACTAGAGAAGACCTCTTTTTTCCATCACTTAAAAAATGGACTTCTACATCTCCCATCCCAAGAGGATACAGTTGAAGGTCTCAACTTCTCATTTGTTGCGGATGACGCGTTTGCGTTATCAGAGCATATTTTAAAACCTTTTGCCCTCAAAAACCTGACCCCTGATCAAAAAATTTTTAATTATCGGTTATCTCGGGCTAGACGAGTGGTTGAAAACGCGTTTGGCATTATGGCCAACCGTTTTAGAATATTTCACACTGCAATAAATGTAGCCCCCTCAAGAATTGACACAATAGTACATAGTTGCTGTGTGTTACACAACTTCTTACGGCGTACTAGCTCCACCTACATGACCCAATCCCAGTTGGACCGGGAAGATATTTTGTCTGGGGATGTCACGCCTGGTGAGTGGCGTAATGACACCGAAGGCTTATTAAACCTAGGCCGTGCCCCACCACGTCTCTCCAGTCAAGTAGCTCGCCAGAGTCGCATTGATTATATGCAGTATTTTCTGGGTCCTGGAGCAGTCGATTGGCAAAACAATGTCTAAATGATATGTACATTTGAGTGGCTGCATTTATATATTATTTCATTTCTTAATACAGATGTTATGTAAGATTTTTCTTTAAATAAAAAAAATTACCAAGTTACATGTGCTTTGATTTTTGGCTGTATTCTCTTAAATGTTTAGTTTCAGATGTGTACATATAAAGGTGTATATTAAAACATAATATTATGACTTTACCTGACTGTCTGCCATTTCATCAAATGTTCCATCTTCTTCATCTCCTGAAATATTCTCACTGATACTGTCTAAACTTGACACAGAGGGTCGTGCTTCCTCCTGGTCAGTCAGAAAACGTAGACTCTCAAAATACCACAGGCGTGGCACATATACTTCATCTGCACCTGCACCAGATCTTTTGGATTCATTAATTTTATTTAATTCTTTTTTGAAGATCGTACGCAGATTGGCTATTTTTTTGGTCACATAGGATATATCTGCTTTTGCATACACAACAGTGCATAGTTCCACTAATTTAGTATACGCTTCTTTACGTTTTTGACGATCTGAGTAGTCTTTGGAGCGCACTTTCCATAGACATGTAAGGTCTCGGTACATTTCAATGAATTGTGGCAGGAAATGTGGTGATGTAAATTTGTCCACCATTGCTCCTGTAATAATCAAAAATGCAGCATTGTTCAGTTGCCAAACTACACCTAAGAATTAATACCCTAGAACTATTGTACTGGTCTGCTTACCTTCACTTCTTCAAAATCTTCTGTGTATTGGGCAGTGTAATCCTTTTGTCTGGTTAGTGGCAAGACAACGTTCTGTTCAGTGTGTGTTAAGCACCATACACACGATCGGACCTTGTACAAACTTTCCCGTTGTTTTTTTTGGAAAAAGGGCCTTGTCTCTCTGAACTTGGATTGCATGCAGACGGTCTGACGTTTAGGCAACAACCACGAACGTAGTGACGTTACAACGTACGCATGACACTTCCAAAGAAGACGTTAAATTCTTCTGCGTCACGCTTCGGGCTCCCTCTGCTAATTTCTAATTATTATACGTTTGGTCAGTGCAGATTCGTGCGTTATCTTGCGTTTACGACCGTTTGTAAAATTGTATGACAACCAGCCATGTTACACAATCCTAGGAGAGAGTGTGTTGTTTATGGGCTTGCAGTTCTTGCTGTGACTCTAGCCCGGTCCAGGAATAGTCAGAGTAGTAGGATGAGGATTATTTGGGCCAAAACTTGGCTACTTAAGCGTGACCAATTTAGCCATATGCCCTTGCTGCGTGAGCTGCAGGAGAATAATCCAAATGATTCTCTGACTTATCTCCGGATGACGGACTCCTGCTTTCAGCAACTATTGTCCTTGCTGTCCCCCTATATCATGAAGCAGGACACCTGCATGAGGGCTTCTATTCCAGCAGAGCAAAAGCTCATAGCTACCTTACGTTATTTGGCGACAGGGAGGGGTCCCCAGGATATCAAGTTTACCACTTGGATCTCTCACAAGGCTCTGGGAGAGATTATTCGTGAGACATGTAGTGCTATTATCCAAGTCCTGCAGAAGGACTATATTCGTGTAATTTTTAGGATTTAATATCACCTTCGTGTTTTTCTAAATTATTTTAGAAATGTATTATTCCATCCTTCCCATTTTTGTAATATGCTGTGAATGAATGCCCTCTTTGTCCTCATGCATGCTGTAACTTTTTGGTGGCCTACATGCATATTTTCCTTCACTAACCTCACCAGCATGCTACCCTTGGCCCACACACACCTAGCAACTTTAAACTGTATTTTTTTAGGCTTCATTTTTATGTTTACCACAAACACCCTCTAAAATGTGTCACAATATTATTCCTGTCCTTTAAATTCATGCAGAGTGCAAGATTCCCTTTTTGGTTGTGCAAATACTTATCCCCCCCCCCTAAAAAAACACCCAAAAAACAGTCAACCAATATAACTACTCTATCTGTTGATTTTGCAAAACACATACATAGTATACCTTATTTTTTTAGGTAAGATTGCTGACTAAATTCTCCAAAGCATGTAGTGCAAGGGCCTGCAAGATTACCTACAAAAGGTCAAAATGATACGTTCGTTATGATGAATTTAGCATTATGAGGGGCTCACACCATCCCTGTGCTGTGCTGACTTCCTGTGTTTATAACTTGATCATAACAAATAATCCTAATTAACGAACATTGTTATTATTTTGACCGATGTATGTCCAAATGTGTATAGATTTGAACAATGTGCCTTCTGATTTACGGATTTGCCCACTTCTTACCTGGCCACTGGCCTGACAATGTTCTAAAGATGGATGGTCAGGCAAAATAATAAATAATTTTTGATGCATTTAGCTCTCATGGAAGTGTAGAGGTTTACTTGTCAAAACCAGCTACCAATTCAACTCCCCCCCCCCCCTTAAAGTTTAGGAATGTGCCACCAGAGGGGGTGAGGGAGCATATAATTAGAATTTAGCCTTTTTTGGATGTTGGGATGAATGGACGCCACTCTGACGGAGATGTGATGATACGTACTGAATTTTAGGATAGTATACAAAAAGGGACCTTAATTTTTTAAAATGCTCTTGACAATATTGAGGTACTAAATTTTGGCTTTGGAGCAGATGAGGCTACATTGCCTCAGAGAAAAGTGATGAGCCTTTTTCCCCACCAGCTCAATAGGCTGTGATGCCAGCTATGGCAAGTGCATGTGCTGGTTTGGGCTCCCAGAATGCCCGTCTTGTCATTGAACAATATATGGACTACTTTTTTACTTGCTGATTAATTAGTTTACTTCTTAATAAAATGAGATTTCCAAGGAAATACTGTTGTCTGTTTACTAGCTTTGCAAATAGCCTTGATCTTTTTCTTTTTTGCCACTAGTGCAAACCAACCTGATGTGCAACATGAGGTGACAATCTCACTTTGAGCTAACTATTATATTGTGCTGTGTCTCAGCTACACACATTTTAGAGTACACTGTCAATGTAACCACAGCAACTTAACAAATATACTGGTATTGAGCATTGAAATAAAAAAACACACATTGTTTTTTTTCAAAAATGTTTTTATATGTGCACATTCCTGTGCGTTTTTTTCTTTGCACAAACAGGCATATTCTAAAAGTGAACTTTTATGACAACCTCGAACTTACAAAGTTCAACATTAACAAAATATGTTAAATTTTTATTTTCTTGATTTATTATAAACAATTATTTACACAAATTTTTGCAAAAAAAATCTTAAGGTAAAATTTTTGAGTATTTTTTTTTTTTTTTGATATTTTGTGCGTAATTATTTTTTCATAATATATTTTATTTTAATTGTTTTTAATTTTTTATATCATTTTTTAATAGAAAATTTTTGATAAATATTTAGATCAAATTTTTTTTTTTTTTGTTTTTATATCATTTTTTTTGGATCAAATTTGTATAAAATATTTAGATAAAATTTAGGTTTTATTTTATTTTTTTTTTTTTTAACATTATTTTTTTATCATTTTTTTGGTCATTCTTTTTTTGGTAAAATTTTCTTCATTATTTTCTTAAATTTTTTTTTTTTTTTTTTTTTTTTTTTTTTGCAATTAACAAACATAAACAATAATTTGAACATTATCATGCAGCAGGAAATGAAGAACATGATAGATGTTTATGGACGTCAAAAGTGTTTAGATTCTACCCAAAACATCTATCATGTCCTTCATTTCCTGCTGCATTGTGTTGAGACGAGCTCTCATGGCATCTATTTCGCCATTCCAGAGCATTATCTGAGCTATGAGCCTTTGGGCGCTGTCTGTTGTAAAGTGGTCAGGTGGCTCTTCCACAACCAGAACATCACCTAAAAAAGTGAGAAAAAAACATGTATTTAGAAATATGCAGGCATACATAGATTACCTGAAGCTGGGGTGTCAGACACTCACCTGGTGAGGTACAGGCTCCCACTTCCCCCACCTCTCTTTCATCATGTGTGATGCTGGTGCTGGGTTCAGGTTGGGTGTCCCGGCGATGTTGTGGCTCCCGGCGAGGTTGTGGGTCCCGGGGATGTTGGTTGTCCCGACGAGGTTGGGGGTCCTGTTGACCCTGTTGTCGGCGTCTTTGATTCCCTATGAACAATTAAAAAAAGGTATACTTAGCACACAGATATTTATGGCCCGAAATAGGAATATGAAACATTGCTTTCAAGTGGTGTACAATTGTCTGTTTAGGAAGAGAACCAAGTTGAAGACATGAAACCGAGCCCTTTCTTTGATGGCCGTCTCCATCCAGCCTACCCTACCGCATTTGGGTCGCACACAATATCTATGCTTGTTTGTTGTTAACCATTTTATTGCTCTCTCTATGTATTTAATATTGTTAAATAAAAAGTTTATTATTTTACATTCTTTTCTCTTATTCACCTGGAATACTTTAGCACCGCTATAATCCCCTGTCCCTTTACTCATTGGTTATGATTAAAAAGACCTTTGACCCCAAATTCAATACTTACCTTTTTGTGTGAAGTTTTTATGGTGTCCCACACTAGTGCTCCTGAGTCCAGATGTGTAAACAGCTGCTGTGTCCTCTCCTTACATTCCACTGAATCTATTTATCAATTAATTAACATTTCAAAGACATCTAGACAACAATGTCTTTTAAATTCGTTCAATCACATAAATGATCATGACCAAAACAGTCATAAGCCTATATCAGTTTCAAAAAGTCGTATTCATTGGCAAACGATCACTGTTGGTCCTTACGAACGTTATTTCATACCCGCGAACGTTATTTAACCACCTACGAACATTCAGTATAACAGTCAAGAAAAGCACATGGAGAAGCAGGCAAGTGAAGAATCATAAATGGGACACACAAGTACTTACTTTTTCGAAGTTCCTTCCTTATTTTGAGGTACTGATCTGGCTCCCTGTTTTTCAGGTCAGACCAGCGCTTCCTCAGTTGGTCCTTTTTTCTATGGACCCCAAACTTCCGCTCCAAGGCCTTCACCACATCAGTGAGGATTTTGTCCTTGACCAAATTGGGATGTGCATATGGGCCATGTTTCCCATCATAATCTTGTTTTTTCAAGATTCCAACCATCTCCACCATCTCCTCAAATGTCATGTTGGTGGCCTTCCTGGATCTGCATTCTGACACATGTGTCTCCGCCATTGTTGCTCCTCACTACGCACCGAACAGAAAAGGGGCGGGCAATATTCAAGAAAAAGAACGTCAGGGGCGGAGTTTCAGGCATGCGCCGTCTATGTCAAGTTAACACGCGGTACGAACGAATGCGTGATGCCGTTCGGGTAGCGGAGTTTTCACGCATAGTGTATATCAATCGAACGAGCGTGTGATGTAAGATTACGTTCTGTTTGTGTGCGAGACAAAGGCAATCCGAGAGTCCCCGCGAAAAGAAGCTGGTTCTAAATTCTGTCGCTCCCGTTCGTAATTTATAATGACATTTTTTTAAGTAGAAATGTCATTTTGCTCTCTAACTGTTTTAAACAGGGGAAACATGCGCCCCTTTACAGGCATACTATAGACACCCCCCCTAGGTAATACATTTGAAGGAATATTACACTTTTATTGTTTGACTTTATTCATTAGTAAAATCACTGTTCATGAAAAAAATGTGTTTTTGGTAAACTTTTCTGTCCATTCATACATGTCTCCTGGGGCAGGACCCAGGTCACCAAACACTTTTTATGGCAATACCATGAATATAAGCCTTTAAAATTACCACTTATAATTATTCATGTTCAACTCCCTTAGACTTTAACGGTGTTCACGTGTTAAAATCAATTTTTGGCCTGTTCAAATGTTCTGGTGCAAAACTAACAGGGGGCTGTTGGTCTCATCCCTAATGGCAATTAGCTTGCATATTATGTCTTAAAATTATCACTTTGGAATTCTACCATAGACTTTTATAGGTTGGCAAATGAGAAAATGTTGTATGGGGCACACTGCAAACAGCCCCCCCCCCCCCACAGCTGCCCTACTGTCAATGCAGCGTGACCTGTGACCAATACATCGTGACCTGTGCCACATACAGCATGACCTGTGCCCAATACAGCCTGGTCTGCCTGTGCACCATACAGCCCCACATATGCTGAGGAAGAGGCAAGCTACTAGGATCAGCAGAGAGCGGGATTGGCCACTGTACTAGCTTTCATTTGAATTATCCTGTCTTCCCAGGGCTCATCACATAGCCCCACCTCTTGGCCCGACGCCTTTGATGACGTCACATGTCCCGCATTGGATCGGCGTTCTATGAAATGCACTGGCCCAAAAGGTGGAGCTATGTGACGTGAGCCCCGGGAACATTGGAAGTCCTAATGAAAGCTCTTACATCGGGCAATTCAGCTCTGCTGATACGGACAGCTCGCCTCTTCCTCTCCTCTCTCTTCCCCTGGCTGGGAGACTGTGCCGGCGGGGCTCTTATCCTCACTGGGCCCCACTCGGCTGCGGGCCCCGTAGCGCCCGCATGGGTCAATATGGTGGTAGTTACGACCCTGAATGCATAGTACTTTTTTGGGGTACAAAAAGTGAGTCCCATATCAATAGACAGCAGTGGCCAAAAAGGATTAGGACAAGAATGAGAAATGCTGGAGTCAGAATGATCTTCTTTCCTATTTGGACACATTACAAATTATAAAGTCATGACATGAAAATTGTTGATGAATGATGTCCAAAAATTAAAATGATGTTGGTTTTACACACACAAGAACTTTAGAGCCAAGAAGAGCCTGGGCCCAGCAGCCAGACAACAACTGAGTGCAGGATCCCTCCCCTGCGTCCTCCCAAAAAAAGGGCCAGGAAGAGCCAACATCTGGATGAGGCCACAGCTGAGTTCTTAACTAGGGCTACTTCTCTGATAAACACAGCACCCGATAGTGCTGAAGGGTTTGGCTGTTTTACTGCTAGTAAGCTCCGTGAGCTTGACGCAGATCAAAGGGAGCTATGTGAGGCTCTAATCATCCAGCTCTTCAGCAAGGCCAGGAAACAAGAACTAACCACTAAATCTCATGTGTGTCATTTGAACAACACTCCTCCACAACAAACCTACCCACCACAGCAAGCCCACCCACCTGAGCAGCATGGTGGTCAGTGGCAAAATCAGCCCCAAGGATCCACAACAAGGCCACTGGTGTGGGGAGTTTAGGGGCTAAGAATTTAGCAGGTTGAATTTTTGGATTTCAGTATGATTTAATAAGCTATATTTTTTCGTTTGATGTGTATCGTTTGCTCTTTTTCTTTTTAAATTATATTTTTAAATTGTGAGGACAGAGAACATGTCTAATAATTTTGTAAGTTTATTTATGTTGTGAATGCACAATAAGCAAAATGGCCTTAAAAAACAAACAAAAAGGATTGATATCACTAGAACACAAATCATAACTAAAATATGTTTGTCTGTACTCTGTCAGTATAACCAGCAAAGCAGATTTATTCTTAAGCCATTAAAAATTCGTGATGGTCCTTGCTTCCGACCATGCATGCGTGTTTGTACTTTGGACTAAAGTCCGATGGTATTTTGGGCACACACGATCGGAGTTTTGTTGACAGAAAGTTTGTCCGTTCGTAGCCAACAAAAGTCCGAATTAAAAAAAATTTGTCCGATGGAGCGTACACACGGTCAGATGTTTCTCCAGAACTGCTAATTTACATGTTTGTTGTCAAAAAGTCCGAGCGTGTGTACGGGCCTTTATATAGTTGGTGTTGACGATTGGTCATGAGGTTTGGACGCGAACGTATTTGACACGAATATTTCCCTTCCGGGTTAAATTATTTTCAACCATGCGCAGTAGCAACGATTCGTTTTTTCACGGACAAATAACGCATTAAACTTGCAATTTATCGTACGTTCGGCATAAAATTTCCAAACTTGCCGTTCGTTTTTTTTCCACAAAAACGTCACAAACGATTATCGATTTGTGCCCATTAACTTGCCGAAAAACGAACGAAGTGTCTATATGAACGATTTTTCGGCCGATTTTCTGTATAGTGTATGGCCAGCATTAGTCTGCTTGTCTTCAGCAAACTGCTTGCAGGCTTTCTTGGTCATCATCTTTGGAAGAGGCTTCCTTGTGGGATAACAGCCATGCAGACCAATTTGGTGCAGTGTGCGGCGTATGGTCTGAGCACTGACAGGCTGACCCCCTACCCCTTCAACCTCTGCATCAATCTCAAAGACAACTTCTGGATATGATGCTGAGCATGTGCACTCAACTCCTTTGGTCGACCATGGCAAGGCCTGTTTCTGAGTGGAATCTGTCCTGTTAAACCGCTGTATGGTCTTGGCCACCATGCTGCAGCTCAGTTTCAGGGTCTTAGCGATCTTCGTATAGCCTAGGCCATCTTTATGTAGAGTTACAATTCTTTTTTCAGATCTTATGAGTTTTTTGCCATGAGGTGCCATGTTGAACTTCCACTGAACAGTATGAGAGAGTGAGAGCCATAACACCAAATTTAAACACACCTGCTCCCTATTCACACCTGAGACCCTGTAACACCAATGAGTCGCACGACACCAAGGAGAGAAAATGGCCAATTGGACCCAATTTGGACATTTTCACTTAGGGGTGTACTCACTTTTGTTGCCAGTGGTTTAGACATTAATGGCTGTGTGTTGACTTATTTTGAGGGGACAGCAAATACACACTGTTATACAAGCTGTATACTCACTACTTTACATTGTAGCAAAGTGTCATTTCTTCAGTGTTGTATATAAAGATATAACAATATTTACAAAAATGTGAAGGGTGTACGCACTTTTGTGAGATACTGTATATGTATATATATTTTATGAGCAAGGTGGCACCAAATTGTGATTTCACCTTCACAGACTTAACCTATGTTACCCTAAATCATTTTTTTTCTGTGTGTGTTTACATATGTGTATTTTATAAATCATAGTCTCTATCATTTTCATGTACTTTTTCATCTAAAAGTACCTGCTTGATCCTGCCAATTACTTTTCTTCTTTGTGCTAATCTGACCCTGCTAAGCACAAAAGCTGATCTGTGCTTGCGTGGTCAGTTTGCATCCTTTGGCTGGCCATTCAGAGGTACAGGACACTGTGCAGATTACCCCTGTATTGGCCAATTTCTTTGCCCACCGCACCCCCAACCAATCACTCCCAATCACAGCCTGCCTCTTGAACATGCCCCCTGCTCAAGCACAGCCTGCCTCTTGCCTCAGGCTGAATGAGTTATGGAATACAGGCACACTGTGGGTCTGAAGAGTGTCCTGTTATCCCCCCACGACCAGGGAGAGATGCATGGTCCCATGACAAGTTAAAAACTTGTAAAAAAGGTAAGACAGATCATTTCTGAAATAAGCAAAAAAAGAGTTATGGCCCCTGCACAGTTATAAATGTATTAGAAAGTTTCTATAACATATGTTCACAACTACTGTAAAAACTAAAAAAAATAAAATTGTGTAGCCCTCAAATTTACTTCATTTCCTAAAACAAAAAACAAAAAAAAAAAAAATCAATAACCAACAGTGCTTAATAAAATACATTACAATCCATATGTTTGTCCACAAACTACATAAACTGTACATAATCATTTAATATAGTGCTTTGTTTTTTTGTTTTTGTTTTTTACATGCAATGAACTCAAAAACTCTTTTGTAGCCCCAAAACAGTCCAACATCTCTGTGTGCTTCAGAAACCTTTGTGACCAACATACAAATCACTCCGCAGTGTCACCATCAAATATTCCCACTGTGATTATCACTTCCTCCACGCCACCATTTCTGTGCAAATAGATGTGTGCTCACCCTTGCTGATTGACCTCTAGATTATAGAAGGTCAATATGTGCTTTGTAAATCATTGTAACAGTTTCCAGCTCTCCAGTATCTTTTCTAAACATCTGAAGCTCTGCCATCTTCCAGCACTGTGCATCATTGCTTGTACGCCAGAGGACAGACAACTGATCCCACCCACCTGCTATCTTGGGGAGAGAGACTAGATTTCTAGCTGGTGGCTTGTATTGCTGTGAATAACAGTACTCCCACTCTAGTCCAGGGTGTCCAACCTGCGGCCAAAAATGGCTACGAATGCATGCGAGCCAACACAAAATACTTACTTAAAAATGTTGATCTTGGGGGGATTTAGTGTAAAAATGCGGTTACACTTGGCAAACGCATGTGGCCATAGAAAAACTTTGAGTGCGTCTCTTCAATGGACTTTTCTAAGTTCTATCTTCCCAAAGAAAAATCTCCCACTCTTCACAACCATGACTTATCCATGCCATCAGTTTTCGGCAGCACCAATATTTGTGAGCAACTAGTTTCAAGGCTGAAGCACACGAAGGGCAAAATTAGAACCACAACATCAGATGAGCACCTTGAGAATTCATTTGGAATTGCGGCTATATCCATTGAACCAGATATTGATGTATTGGTTTATGGTTTATCAAAAACAGTGTCAAAATATTGCATTCGTTTTATGTCACCCTTTCTTTTCTTTTATAATAAAAAAGATTAAATTTTATTACTCAGATAAGTACATTATATCAGTGATCGTTAACTTGTGATCTACCAGACTTTTTCTGCTCATCAGCTCTCCTTATTGTTAGTATATTTTATGTGTGGCCCAAAACAATTCCTCTCTCTTCTAATGTGGCCCAGGAAAGTAAAAAGATTGGATGCCCCTGCTCTAGTCTCCCTCCCCAGAATAGCAAGTGGGCAGGTCTGGGCTCAGTTATCTGTCCTCTGCTGTAGTGATGGCATAACTCCAGATCATGTTTGAGGAGGAGATACCAGCAGGTAAGTGGGCTCTGTTCAGTGCTGTCACCCCCTCTGTGTTCGCTTTCTGTCATAGCCCATCTCCTCTGTGAATGTTGAAAGAAATAATGAAGGTCACCCACCTTCTCTTCTTACGCATTTCACTGTTATAAGCTTAGCCATGGGCAGCTAAATATGTACGTATTTGTCCTCTTCTGAGCAGTGTGGTTGAACAGTGGTGGGGGAAGGAGGGCGTATTGTCTCCCGTGTGGACAGAAGGAACTGAAAATATGTATGGTTAGATGACCTCTTTATCTGTGTATTTATAAACAGAGTAACAGAGTTTTAGCACCATGGAGAGCTGAAATGATTGCAGAACGCCCCGATATCTACATTTTTAGAAACAGCCAGAAGAATTATGACTGCTAATTTTACACCTGTTGCTAGAACCTTCAGATACTGTAAAAGTGGAACTTTGAACAATCTGCACCAAGCAGAACTATAATGCGGTCTGCTTGGTGCAGATTGTTCAAAATGTTAAAGCGGGAGTCCCGCAAAAAATTTTTTTTTTAGATGTCAGCAGCTGCAAATATTGCAGCTGCTGACTTTTAAAATAAGGTCACTCACCTGTCCCGGGGTCCAGCGATGTCGGCACCCGAGACCGAACCGTCCCTCGTTGCTCGGGTGCTGCCGCCGCCATTCTCAGTGAGGGAATCAGGAAGTGAAGCAATGCAGCTTCACTTCCCGATTCCCTACTGCGCATGCGCGAGTCGCGCTGCACTTTCTCAATGGTCCCCGCTATCTACTGGGACCTGTGTCTTTTCCAGGAGACAGCGGGGGAGTGCGGGAGGGGGCGTGACTCCCATGGGAGTCTATTCCCGGAAGTGTGTGCAGATACCTGTCTTAGACAGGTATCTGCACCCCCCTCCCCCCTGAAAGGTGCCAACTGTGACACCAGAGGGGGGGAGGAATCTGATGAGCGGAAGTTCCACTTTTGGGTGGGACTCCGCTTTAAATATGATAAATGGATATTTAGGGCCTGAACAGAGGCGAATAGACTTATCAATAGATCTGCGTTCTGCAGCCAGTTCCCCCGTCCTTTAGTTGCTCAGTGACTAAACAACACTGGGTTTTACAAACATAAACCAAGCAGCACAAACTAGATTACAAAGCCCATTGGAAAGCTGGGCATTCAATACAGTGTTCAATTACTACAAATGACTCTCCTTTGCCACAAAAGTAGGCATAGCAATGTCCTACTTTGAATTTTGAAATTTTTGGATGTACATGCTTGCTTAATCTACCCGCAAAATAATGAGATCATTATTGTTAGTAAATAAGCCAACAGACTTTGCCAACTGCCCAAGCTGTTTGTTATGGCAGGGATCCTGTCAATGCTCAGCAGATATGTGCACTGTATATTAGAACGAGTTTGTATTTGAATTTCACTCAGGAAGAAATGTATGTAAAGCGGAGGGGAAGTCACACTTTAATCACCCCCCCCCCCCCCATGTCACATTTGGCATGCATTTTTTTTGGGGGGGGGGGGGGGATGGGGAGCAGGTACCAAGTTTTGACAGGTACCTGCTCCAACTTCCGCTTGGGCTACCTAGGCGACTCGAGCGGAAGTTCTCCTCTCCCCTGCAATCTTCTGGGACACGTCACAAGATGAAGCAGAAAGCTGTCACAGCTGGGTGTTCACACTTGTAATGCCGGGGAGAGGCGAGGGAGAGAACATAGGGTTCAGGCAGCCCCATCGCTGGAACGTGGGACAGGTGAGAGTGTTTATTAAAAGTCAGCAGTTACACTTTTTTTTGTATCTGCTGACTTGTAATAAACACAAAAACAGCTGGAACTCCGCTTTAACAAATATAAGAAATGCAATAAAGGCTGTGTTAGTCCTCAAAACAATTAAGATGGTCTGCACCTTTAAAAAGGTCATTATTATTGAAATGAGGGCCAGCTCCAGCCAGATGGAGTGGGTTAGACACATTGGGGTTCATTTACTAAAACTGGAGAGTGCAAAATCAGGCTCAATTCTGCATAGAAACCAAGCAGCTTTGTACCTCAGCTTGCCCAATTAAAGTAGAACTATAGGCAAAACTTTTTTTTACATGTTGGATAGAGTAAGGGAGGGTTATAACCCCTGTCAGATTTGTTTTTGTCACCTGTGTCCCATTGCAGAGATTTCTCTTCACTTCCTGCCCCTTAGGCAAACTAAATAAGAGAAAATCCCTGCAAATTATGGAAATTCCTTGGGGAGCTCCAGGTCACCAGAACTATAGTGTCTTCATTGGAAGATTTCCCCTCTATTACTTTTCTGGGGTCAACCCAAAATTTGGAATTTTCTTTTACTTTCACTTTCAATGATAATGGTAAACAAGGCAGATGATGCGGATGAATATCCTTAACAGGGGCACAGCAATAAAAATTGACAGGCATTCTAATCCCTCTCCACTATCCAAAACAAAAAAAAAAAAAAAAGGTTTTGCCTTTTGTTATACTGTAAGCTTTGTCAAAATCTAGAAGGTGATTAGTTTGTATGCAGAAGTGAGCCTAATTTTGCACTCTCCAGCTTTAGTAAATAAAGCACATTGTGTGCCCTACAACAGAAAGCATGTAACTGCCATGGGAGCCAACTGCACAAAAGGCCTGTGCTACATCAATCTGATTTAACAAAAAAATAAAAATACACACACAAACATAATTGTTATAATAATTTTGCTATGGAATTTATTATATGTACTGCAGTTATGTCGACATACAGTATGTAGTTATGTTGCACAATAGCTCTATAAGGGTCACCAATTGTTCAGGTTTGATTATCCATGCTACAGCACTCTTCAACTTTAGCATCAAAAGGTTGCACAAAGTTAGAGCCCTTTCACACTGAGTAGCCCCAGGCGTCGGTGGCAAAACGCCTCTATTTTTAGCGGGGCTTTACCGTCATTTTTATGGCGCTATTCGGCCGCTAGCGGGGCACTTTTAACACCCGCTAGCGGCCAAAAAAGGGTTAAAATCACCCACAAAGCGCTGCTACAGCAGCGTTTTGCCGGTGCTGCCCATTGATTCCAATGGGCAGGGGCGTTTTAGGAGCGGTGAGTTCACCACTCCTGATGCGCTCCAAAGAAGCTGCTGGCAGGACTTTTTCTGATGTCCTGCCAGCGCACCGATCCAGTCTGAAAGCCCTCGGACTTTCACACTGGAGTGAATGGAGCCGCTGTTTCAGGGCGCTTTGCAGTCGCTATTTTTAACGCTATAGCGCCTGAAAAGCGCCTCAGTGTGAAAGGAGTCATAATGTGCCTGCATCATAGTCAATTGCCCCAGGGTTCCTAGAGCTGGATTGAGAAACCTAGGTAACGGACATTCCCAATCTCGCTTGGCTGAGAACAATCAATTTTACCGTTTAACACCACATTCCTCTGCAGGTTTATAGCAAACTGGAGTATTTACTACCATAAATCAATGTCCACACAAACTAGCTCAAGAAAAAGACCAGTTTCTGGAAATATAAGCAGCTACCTGGCTTAAAATGGTAAGACGGGCTATGGTCAGTACCTACAGATCAGACAGTACAAGAGGGCGAAGGAAAGTTGAGGTAAAATAAAAGCATACAGTAGGTTAAATCAAGACTCGGCACCGGGAAGTCCAATAGCCACATGACATAGAAGGAATGGAGGAAAACAAAAACAGAGCTGGCAGTTGGATCACAGGTCATGAAAGGTTGTGTTCATGACAAACCACTAGACAATTAACAAGATAAGCACATGACAGGTAGGTTCTTGTTAAGCTTAGATGTAACCACCCTCCTGCAGAATATACTGTACATGCATGGACAGCGTCACTATATAACTGTAGCAAGAAATACAACGACTGCAACATACAGGGATATACAATGTAATACTGACATATAATCACACACATAGGTTGGACTTGATGGACTTGTGTCTTTTTTTCAACCTCACCTACTATGCAACCCTCTATCCCAGTCATAGTGCTAGCCCTGCTTTCCCTAGCCTGCTCAGGATTAGAGGAAGCAAGTATAATGGCAGGTTGAGGTACTTCTAGCTACAGATACATTTCATTTTTTTTTTTTTTTTAAGGAGTGGATAAATAGATGAACTTTAACTGAAGCACGCTAATGACAAGATACCATCTAATGGTCATAGACAACGTATAATAATCTCACATTTACAGGTACACAGTCTTCGTTCTCATTCTACTGACCCCGTATATGAATTAGTATTTATGGTTGCTAAGCTACAAGCAACTTTCATGATTAAAGACTTAAGTGCCTCAGGGAGATGAAATCTGTACTCAGCACCCTCTCCATACTATCCATTATCACACAGCTGAGAAACAATGAAACAAGTACACTGCTTGACCCGATGAAGAGGGAAAACCTCTTAAAAGCAGTCTTAAAGCGGCCACTAACTTCAATAAAGAGAGAAATCCCCAAATACCACACACCAAATATCATATCATATAACCAGGCTAACACGGTCTGAATTACTTTTTATGAAGCTTCATTAAAGTCTCTTTTAGCCAGGCCAGGGTATTTTTAAAACATTTAACTAGATGGTCAAAAACGCAACTTGAATTTTCGATATATACTAGCAAAAACATACCCGTCTCTGGAACAGGCCGACTATGGAAGGGTGTGTCACTGCAGTGGTGGGGAGCACAGAAGTGCATGCTGGTTTGCTGGTACAGAGGAGGTGAGCTCTGAGACATGCGTTGGGTGAAGTGGCAGCAGCACAGACGCTATTAAAAGGAGAAGTCCAGCCTGGGCTCGTTTGGCTGGGCTTCTCCTATGGGTCACAGGAGTGCAATTCGTTTTGCACTCCTGTAACCCATTTTCAGCAGAGAGCGGTCTGAAGTCCACTATCTGCTGACGTCACCGGGATCAGTCCAGGCACAGTGTCATCATGACAATGAAGTCTGGGTCCGCCAGGTGCCTGGACTGATACCCATCTCAGCCTCTCAGCAAGCCTCTATTCTAAACTGTATTGTATTATTGTTTTAAACATGCAATGGGGTTGATTTACTAAAACTAAAGTGTGCAAAATCTGGTGCAGCTGTGCATAGTCAATCAGCTTCTAGCTTCAGCTTGTTCAATTAAGCTTTGACAAAAAAAAATAAAACATAACAAAAAAAACAAAAAAAAAAACTTGGAAGCCAATTGGTTTCTATGCGGAGCTACACCAGATTTCGCACTCTACTGTTGTGCTCATAAGTTTACATACCCTGGCAGAATTTATGATTTCTTGGCCATTTTTCAGAGACTATGAATGATAACATAAAAACTTTTCTTTCACTCATGGTTAGTGTTTGGCTGAAGCCATTTATTATCAATCAACTTTGTTTACTCTTTTTAAATTATAATGACAACAGAAGCTACCCAAATGACCCTGATCAAAGGTTTACATACCCTGTTGATTTTGGCCTGATAACATGCACACAAGTTGACACAAAGGGGTTTGAATGGCTAATAAAAAGGTATCCACGCTCACCTGTGATCTGTTTGCTTGTAATTAGTGTGTGTGTGTGTAGACCAAACTAAAATTTCAGCCACAACTGCCAGGAAAATAGTTTGGGATGCAAAGAAAAACCCACAAATGACTCTCTGAAATCATGTGGTGTGGCTGTTTCAAGATGCACAATAAGGAGGCACTTGAAGAAAGATGGGCTGCATGGTCGAGTCACCAGAAGAAAGCCATTACTACACAAATGCCACAAAGTGTCCCGCTTACAATACGCCAAACAGCACAGAGACAAGCCTCTAACCTTCTAGCACAAAGTCATTTGGAGTGATAAGACCAAAATTGAGCTTTTTGGCCACAACCATGAACGCTACATTTGGAGAGGAGTCAACAAGGTCAATGACATGATGAAAGGTACACCATTCCCACTGTGAAAAACGGAGGTGGATCACTGATGTTTTGGAGATGTGTGAGCTACAAAGGCACAGGAAATTTGGCAAAAATTGATGGCAAGATGAATGCAATATGTTATCAAAAAACACTGGAGGAACATTTGCACTGATCAGCCAGGAAGCTGCGCATGAAACATACTTGGACATTCCAACATGACAATGATCCAAAACACAAGGCCAAGTCGACCTGCCATTGGCTACAGCAGAATAAAGCGAAGGTTCTGGAGTGGCCATCTCAGTCTCCTGACCTCAATATCATTGAACCACTCTGGGGAGATCTCAAACGTGCAGTTCATGCAAGACAGCCCAAGAATTTACAGGAACTGGAGGCTTTTTGCCAAGAGGAATGGGCAGCTTTACCATCTGAGAAGATAAAGAGCCTCATCCATAAATACCACAAAAGACTTCAAGCTGTCATTGATGTTAAAGGGGGCAATACACGGTATTAGGAACTGAGGTATGTAAACTTCTGATCAGGGTCATTTGGGTAGTTTGTTGGCATTATGACTTAAAAAGAGTAAACACAGTTGATTGATAATTAATGGCTTCAGCCAAACACTAACCATGAGTGAAAGAAAAATGGAAAATTGAATATCAAATACTGTAATTTTCCTTTCCAGACTGTCTCCATGTCAGCACACACATGGGTATGGGCCATGCCCACCCCCACAATGATAGGACATTTAACTCATACATTTTAGCACCTGAGCCAGCACCGCATTCTGTAACTAGCACTCCGAAGTGGCAGGCAGGTGAGCCGGTCAGGAAAGGAAAATTGCGGTAAGTATTTGATATTCAATTTTTCGTTTTCCTGACAGCTCCATGTCAGCACACACATGGGAAATAACTACAGAAAATATAGGGTGGGTATTCATTTACAGACCAATTTTAATCAACATGACACAAAGCCCATGACTCTGGGCCCAACTTCACCGTAGTTAAGGCAGCTGGTTCAATACAATAGCGAGTAAGGAAGGTCTTGATGACCAAGTGGCCGCCTTGCAGATAGTTTCCATGGACACGCCCTTCGCTGCTGCCCATTATGTAGAAATACTGCAAGTAGCATACGCCCTGATGTCATCAGGCAATGCCAACCCCTTCCCTTATAGGCCAAGGTTATAGCTTTAACTATCCAGGAAGTGGTTAGCCTGCTGAATGCTTCGAGTCCTCGCTTGATCCTGTTGGAAACAGAAAGAGGTGAACTGAAGACCCTAGGGAGGATGTGACCTCTATAGGACTTTCAGGTTCTCCTGATGTGAAGAGGTTCGAGTTGGTTATCTTGGATCAAGAATTATGTCAGCAGAACTATTTTCTGGTTAGATGGAATACAGTAGGCACCTTCGGCATGCATCCTAACAGTGGAATTAGGACCACTATCTGCATAAAAAGGTTTTGAATGGCTCCTTGCAGGCCAGGGCTTGCATCTCTGACATACCTCCCAACTTTTTGAGATGGGAATGAGGGACACCTACTAGCTAAATTATGTAGGCATAGGATACACCCCATGCCACGCCCACTTTAAAGGAGAATTGACCCCCAAAAAAGGATAATTAAAACCCACAAGTGCTTTTTTTTTAACCACTACTATTCCTTTATGTTGGCTTTTGAAATTTACAGATGCAGCAATTTATAAATTGGATGAAAGGTTTAGCACTGGGAGACATTTTTTGAAAGATAAATAGTGCATTTTATACACAACTATACAGATCAGATCAAAATGAGGGACAAATGAGGAGGAAAGAGGGACAGAGGGACATTGCTCCAAATCAGGGACAGTTGGTTGCTATGATCTCTGAGACTTTCCTTGCGAAGGAGATTGTGACAAAAAAGGTTATAAGGTTAGACGCCAAAGGGACATATTTTGCAAGAACATATCTGAAGCCAGAAAACCCAGGACCATGGGTAGGTCCCACTTAGGAAAACAAGTTTTCTTGGAGGCTTTAACCTCAGGGCCGCTTTGGAAAATTGAACAAGGCTATTGGCAGCCCAATGAATCCCTGTGAAGGCAGACAGGGCAGAAACAGGACCCTTAATAGTACTTAGACTTCAATTCATATCTAGGCCTTTTTGGAGAAAGATCCAAATATTACTTATTTGGGGGGAGAAGGCAAAGGCCTGGAACTTGATCTGCACTTATTGTAAGTTGCATTAGAGCTCGGTTTACTACATTTTAGCAGGGTACCAATTATAGCATTTGAACAGTTTACCTCAATCAGCCTCTGCCTTCCAAAATCCAAGCCTGCAACTGCCGCCTCTGAGGAGATGGATGAAGCAGACGGCAGACCCAGGGATACTGGAATTGACTTCAGTGGCTTCAAAGTCAGTAGACGCATAAGCAGAAACCACAGACGTTTGGGCCAGTTGGGCATTACAGCCAGAACTGGGACTTTCCCCTTTATCAGTCTTCAGAGAAAGCTGAAGATTAAAAAGGCATATGCAGTCCGAAAAGACAACGCTGCTGTCAGAGCAACTGTCACTGCTACCTGTGGGCAAGGTACACTGGTGTTAAACATTGGCAGTTTGGCATTTGCTGGTGATGCAAATAGGTCCACCCCTGGCTGAAAAGCCCAACGTATCAACATTGACAGGTTTGTGGATTCAGGAACCACTTCTTCATTGTCTAACTGATGTCTTGACAAATAGTCCACCTCGAGAATGGAGGGACCTGAAATGTAGGCTGCCCGTAGATGGAGAAGAATCGACTGAACATCCCTGAAGGCGAAAAAGGGTTTGAAAGGCAGCTCCCATCTCCATATTCTTCACTTGGCAGAACCACTTGCCTTGGGCTACTCTGCCCTGGCAGGTAGCTCCCGAGCCTCGAGTACTGGCATTGGTTGTGATTACTATCCAGGCAATCGGCAAAAGGGAGTGAACCAACAAAACGATTCTAGGTGTCTAGCCACCAGCTCAGAATCTTCTTCACCTGCGATGAGGTTCGAATCAATTGGCTCGTGTTCTGACTTCCACTGGGACAGGAAACTGAATCGGCAAGCTCAGGCCTTCCACTGAGCCCATCTGACCATGGCTATTGCAGCCACCATCGTCCCTACTACTTATTGGCACAGTTTTGGCTGTAAGAAAGTTGGCTATCAGTGCAGAACAAAATCTCAGATGAATCGTTGAAAACTTCTACTCTGGAGTGGAAACCATGCTTTGATGAGTGCCTATACACACTTCCAGGTATATAAGGCATTGACTAGGTGTGAGATTGCTTTTATTTATTAATTTAATAAGTTGAACAGCCAACCGAAGACCTGAAGAACTGACAGCACTAGCGTCTGGTGAAGGAAGAGTTTCTCGATTCTGGGCTGGTGAAAGCAGATCGCCTAGTCAATGGTAAAATCGAGCTCCTCTCTGCTGTAAAAAGACCACCTTTGAGAACACCCTTGCAAAGGTTATAAGCCTGAAGAGCAAATGAAAAAACTGAAGGTGTAGAGGCACCAAGGCGAAGCTGAGACATTTTGGCAGTTTTGTTGTACCGGAATATGAAAATAAGAATCTCTTAGATTAACGGATACCCGCCAATCTCCTGGTTAAACAACTTTCAGTATGGTATGACATGATTTTATCTTGAAGTGTTCTTTCCTTATAGGTCTGTTCCACAACGTTAGGTCTATAACAGGCCTCCAACCTCCTGATTTTTTCCAAGGACCAAAAATATTGGAAAACACACGCCAGAGAAGCACTCCTGACAAGGCACTGGGATGATTGCTTACTGAAACAGCAAAATATATATATATATATATATATATATATATATATATATATATATATATATATATATATATATATATATATATATATATATATATATATATATATATATATATATACATATACACACACACACATATATATACACACAGTGGCTTGCGAAAGTATTCGGCCCCCTTGAACTTTTCAACCTTTTGCCACATTTCAGGCTTCAAACATAAAGATATAAAATTTTAATTTTTTGTGAAGAATCACCAACAAGTGGGACACAATTGTGAAGTGGAACGAAATCTATTGGATATTTTAAACTTTTTTAGCAATTAAAAAACTGAAAAGTGGTGCGTGCAAAATTATTCGGCCCCTTTACTTTCAGTGCAGAAAACTCACTCCAGAAGTTCAGCGAGGATCTCTGAATGATCCAATGTTGTCCTAAATGACTGATGGTGATAAATAGAATCCACCTGTGTGTAATCAAGTCTCTGTATAAATGCACCTGCTCTGTGATAGTCTCAGGGTTCTGTTGAAAGCGCAGAAAGCATCATGAAGACCAAAGAACACACCAGGCAGGTCCGTAATACTGTTGTGGAGAAGTTTAAAGCCGGATTTGGATACAAAAAGATTTCCCAAGCTTTAAACATCCCAAGGAGCACTGTGCAAGCGATCATTTTGAAATGGAAGGAGTATCAGACCACTGCAAATCTACCAAGACCTGGCTGTCCCTCTAAACTTTCAGCTCAGACAAGGAGAAGACTGATCAGAGATGCAGCCAAGAGGCCCATGATCACTCTGGATGAACTGCAGAGAATTACAGCTGAGGTGGGAGAGTCTGTCCAAAAGACAACAATCAGTCGTACACTGCACAAATCTGGCCTTTATGGAAGAGTGGCAAGAAGAAAGCCATTTCTCAAAGATATCCATAAAAAGTCTCGTCTAAAGTTTGCCACAAGCCACCTGGGAGACACACCAGACATGTGGAAGAAGGTGCTCTGGTCCGATGAAACCAAAATCAAACTTTTTGGCCACAATGCAAAACGATATGTTTGGCGTAAAAGCAACACAGCTTATCACACTCAACACACTATCCCCACCGTGAAACATGGTGGTGGCAGCATCATGGTTTGGGCCTGCTTTTCTTCAGCAGGGACAGGGAAGATGGTTAAAATTGAGGGGGAAGATGGATGCAGCCAAATACAGGACCATTCTGGATGAAAACCTGTTGGAGTCTGCAAAAGACCTGAAACTGGGACGGAGATTTGTCTTCCAACAAGACAATGATCCCAAACATACAGCAAAATCTACAAAGGAATGGTTCACAAATAAACGTATCCAGGTGTTAGAATGGCCAAGTCAAAGTCCAGACCTGAATCCAATCGAGAATCTGTGGAAAGAGCTGAAAACTGCTGTTCACAAACGCTCTCCATCCAACCTCACTGAGCTCGAGCTGTTTTGCAAGGAAGAATGGGCAAGAATTTCAGTCTCTCGATGTGCAAAACTGATAGAGACATACCCCAAGCGACTTGCAGCTGTAATCGCAGCAAAAGGTGGCTCTACAAAGTATTAACGCAAGGGGGCCGAATAATTTTGCACGCCCCACTTTTCATTTTTTATTAGTTAAAAAAGTTTCAAAAATCCAAAAGATTTCGTTCCACTTCACAATTGTGTCCCACTTGTTGGCGAGTCTTCACAAAAAATAAAAATTTTATATCTTTATGTTTCAAGCCTGAAATGTGGCAAAAGGTTGAAAAGTTCAAGGGGGCCGAATACTTTCGCAAGCCACTGTGTGTGTGTGTATATATATATATATATATATATATATATATATATATATATATATATATATATATATATATATATATATATATATATATATATATATATATATATATATATATATATATATATATATATATAGTCCATGCAGAGAGCTTGAGAGAGAGCAAACGGCTGACCTGACATCTCGGCAACTTCTGTCTTAGGTGAACCAGTAGTCACGTGATTCGGCCTAGCCCAAATGGCAATCCACACAGATCAGGATGAAGTTTGTAGTGAAGCTGTCTGGCTGGAACGCAGGGAGTGCATTCCAGCAACTCTGAAGCCGGGATCCTTGTTCCTTCTGCAATGGAAAAGCCATGCCAACCCGCCACACAGGCAGGATTTATCCAGCCACACAAGACCCTGAATACCAGCAGCGGGGTTCCCTCACCCTGCTCCATTTAGAAGCACTCGTTGGGGACTGCATCCAGGCAGACTCGGATGGACAACCAGGGATTTACCCCAGTAAGGTAGGCACTGATTGTTCCTGCTATCAATGTGAGGAGGAAAAAAAAAAAAAAAGAGGAACGCGATGCTGGCTCAGGTGCTAAAATGTATGAGTTAAGCATCCTATCATTGTGGGGGTGGGCGGCGCCCGTACTCCTGTTCGTGCTGACATGGAGCTGTCAGGAAAGTTCTTGTGTTATCATTCATATTCTCTGAAAAATGGCCAAGAAATTATAAATTCTGCCAGGGTATGTAAACATATGAGCACAACTGTATATCAGGCTGAAACTAATAGAGAAACTAAAAAAAACTCTATGCTTTTAATATATTTCACAATAGGTATCAGGAATGCTGTTTATAGTAATGGAAGACAATGTTGGCAGGAGGACCTCATGTGTAAAGAAACAGTCCTAGCTTTACTTTAGCCATGCATGTGTGCCGACCACATGGCGTTTGTGATTTTGCGCTGTCACTGCGGCTGGACGCATTAGGCCATCTGGATGCATGTTGGGTGCGTTTGCACGCCCCCCTATGATGCTGGATGCTTCTTGCGCTCATGTGTCAGCCATCCATTCATGGATTCTGGGTTTCCTGGGGGTTTTTATTGGAGGGCTGACATTGTGTGCATTTTGCATCACAGAGGACACACACCTGTTGAATCACCTGCCAGACTTACCAGACTTACCAGACTCACCTATTTTCCACCAACTCCAGGTACACTTTATTACTCGCACATGGCTCACTCTGAGCATTCATCTCACTTTTTGCTTTTTTTTTGCTTTTTTGTCACCATTTTTTCAACTTTAATCTGGCTTTTTTCACTCATTTTCTCTCTCTCTTATCTATTCCTTTGACTCTCACCACTTGCTGGCAACTCTTTGCCATTTTCCTTTCCCCCTTCAGTCTCCTATGTCCTTACTATTCTTGGCTCAGGCTCTCTATTTATAGAGACACATACATATCATATCATTAGTACTTAATGCATTATTATACTTATTTACGCCTACAGCTTTCATTACATATGGACCTAGTGTGATTCCTGAGGACACACTCTCACACGCGCACCATGCCTGTCCTCTGGTTTGCCCCACCAGGGTCCCGTTTGGTTCCGCCTCCTCAGCTCCCAAGTAGGACACCTGCTGCTGCCTCTGGGAATCTCACACCTGCCGTTTTGGCCTAATTTAGTGGCGAGTATAGGCTCTTACATCATGGCCCCACGCCCTGCAACTACTTTATCAGTATTATACCATGTACCCATTTATATTCTTCAATCTTAGGTACACCCATACACGCATCAACCCCTGAAGAGCGAGCTGGGTCTTGCGAAACGTGTCGGGTACATTAGATGCCCGTGTATCACATATTTTTTACTACTAGGGTACATTAGATGCCCATGTATTACATGTCTATTACTCAATTATGTACCTATTGTTCAATTCATATGTATGTTATTTTACAATTGCCCATTGCTGATGATACTAATGTATGCATGATTTTTAGCTAAATAAACACATATACTTTAAACTTCAATTACTGTTATGATGCTTTTTGGCCAAATGGTGCCCACTTCATTTAAAGTCCCATGGGCGAGCCTTTTTTTGTTGCATATTACAGGAATGGAGGTGGGTTACCGGTAGCATCAGACCTTTTCTTATTTTTTAGCTTTACTTTAACACTCATGGTTGATGCTTCGAGCCAAAACTGCCCCAATAAGCAATTTATAAGATATCTACAATACATTCCCTACAACACAACTTCCCATTTTGTTTCCTGGCTGACATTACCAGCAGCAATTTCAGAATCTGATCCCCTTTGATTCCTATCCACTTGGCTTGGACATCACATCCATGGTGGAACCTTTGTCCTTTTGGGCAGTATACTCACCTCTCCAGTGGTCAAAAGCTTCAACCTCTCCTCAATTCCAGAACTGCAGCCTCCGTCAATCTCTTGTCTTTAAAACACCTGGGGCTGTCAGACACCTCTGCCAGCTGTGGATACCTACATCTCTGCTGTATCCTGTACTGATGTAGTATCTAAGGAGCCACAGCACACCTTACATAAAAATTACAGTCTATCTTTTCCCCTCAGCTAAGTAAAATAAGGGAAATGTGTAGAAAAAAAAAAAAAATGACCTGTGCTCTGGTTAAGGGTATGTCCACACTCGCTTTCCCGACACACACAGAAACAAGCTTCCCTTTGGAAGACAAACAGTGGTGCCATTAATTCCTCCTAGCAATTCCATTCATCTGCTAAAACACATGGTGCTGGATAACCATGATGTTCGGTGCAGCACGATTTTGCAAATAGGGCAGACACATCTTTTGTGCCTTTCCCACTCATAGGGCAGCCTATTGAAATGAATGGCCTGCCCTACACGCCAAATGCAAAAACACAGGGAAACGCTTACTCTCACTTGCATGGTGTGAATGGAGCCTTAAAGAGCCTTGCTTTGACTACTGTGATGTGAAATCTCTGTAAATAACTGAAATACAATTTTCACTCAAAGAACACAGACCCTATGTAGTCCAGACAGCAGCACATGTTGTATTGGGCTGGAAAAGATTATTATTTACAGTTGATGCTTTTTATATGCTTATAATGCAAAATCTTTTTTAAAGGGATATATTTAAAAAGGACATAACAGAAATGTAAAGGGGTCTATCTACAATAATCAGTCCCTACACAACAAAGAAAAATATATGTACATTAATCTGCACTAGAAAAGCTAGAGAAAACGATCTCGTTGGAATAATTCCATGCAGGGAGTCCCAGTGGATATTCAATATAAATACTTTAGATCCTGCCAGTCTCAGTTCACAGATTATACTATTAGCATTCCTTTGATTAGCCAATTATAAGAAAATTGTCCTATGCTCACACAATTAGAACTGAACTTTGTAGTGGAAGGGCACTCTAGGCTCCTGTGGTGTTCATTCACTCCTATATTGGCCAAGGTATTCTACACAACTACATTTCTTGTTATTCTGGCTGTACCTAGTATACCTTGCAGTGGAATTCAGAATGTCATGTACGGTGACAGGATTACTTTAATTAGATTTATTCATGGATTTACATGGGTTGACTGACCTGATAAGGCTGGTTGGAATCTTCACATGCCTCTGGTTCTATGCAACCCACTTAGCCTGAACACTCTACAATGTTAGGTACTACAGACTGTACTTTATATGCTTCACATCACCCCAGTCTGTACTGTACTTTGCCTTTGATGATGCAGTCCCTTTCCCCCCCTCATAAATGCGGCTTTTACTTGATTTGAACATTCCCACCTCTGTTGCTCCTTTTCTCTGTTTCCAGCATTCCCCATTAGTTCACTCCTTTTCCCCATTACACCTACATTGCACCTTTCCTCCATCTCCAGTGCCTCTGTAGTGCATCTCTCCTCCATCTCCAGTGCCCCCTGTAATGCATCTCTCCTCCATCTCCAGTGCCCCCTGTATTGCATCTCTCCTCCATCTCCAGTGCCCCCTGTAGTGTATCTCTCCTATTCCAGTGCCATCCCTCTGTAGTGCATCTCTTTCCAATCCCAGTCCCACCCCCCTGTAGCAAACATCTCCTCTATCTCCAGTGCAGCTCTACATCAGCTCCTGTGCCCCCTGTACTGCATCTCTCCACCTATTCCAGTGCCTCCTGTAGTGCTCCTCTCCTCGAGCTCCAGTACCCCCTGTAGGGAACCTCTGTGAGGGCTGGGCTCAGCCCTTCCTTTTCAGAGCTCTGTGCTCAGCTGTCAGTTATTTGCCAAGGTCTCTTCCTTTCACAGTGACTCACCTGGTCTTCATTTCCTGCTCGTCAGCTAGAGCTGCTGGTTATATAAACTCCTTGGATCAGATCTTCAGTGCCTTTGCCCTGGCCAACATATCTGGACTCTCTCTGCTGTGTTTTCCTGTGAAAGACTTTTGCTTGGCTGACTTCCCTTCTGCATTCTGATCCCGTTTGCTGCACCTGACTTCGCTGATCTCTGGACTCCTATTTCTCTGGCTTGTTCCGACTACCCGTCCTGGTTACCGAACTCTGGCTATGTTTTGACTACGTTTGCTCTGATTATACCATTTTATTAAATAGTGGGATTTTTACTGCACTTCTGTCTCAGTCTGATTCATGATTCCTGACACTCTCCTCCTATTCCATTGCCCCCTGTAGTGAATCTATTCCAGTGTCATCCCTCTGTAGTGCATCTCTTTCCATTTCCAGTGCCATCCCCCTGTAGCGAACATCTCCATCTCCAGTGCATCTCTACATTAGCTCCAGTGCCCCCTGTACTGCATCTCTCCACCTATTCCAGTGCCTCCTGTAGTGCACCTCTCCTCTAGCTCCAGTGCCCCCTGTAGGGAACCTCTCTTCCATCTTCAGTACCCCCCTGTAGTGCACGTATCCTCCATCTTCAGTAACCCCTGTAGTGCACCTCTCCTCCCTATTCCAGTGCCCCCCTCCTCCCTATTCTAGTGCCCCCCTGTAGTGCACCTCTCCTCCCTATTCCAGTGCCCCCTGTAGTGCACCTCTCCTCCTTCACTGCCCCTTGTAGGGCACTACTTCTTTCCCTCCATTGCCCCTCTGCAGTGCATATTTTCTCTTTCCATCTTCTCTTTAGTGTACCGCTCTATTTCTATGGCACCCTGTACTGCTCCCAGAAAGTATACCTCTTTTCCCCCCAGTGGTCCTGTGATGCACCTCTTCTCCTTCTCTGGTACGCCTGTAATGTACCTCCATTATCTTTGTATAACCAAAACCTGAATGGTGCATCTCTAGAACATTATCCTGGATATGTTTTGATAATATCTTAATACATGACGTGGCTCGTTTAGATATAGTGAGATATAAACCGATTATCTTGAGATCGTGCAGCTCACAAGTAGACTCTATTCAGCTAATGTCGTGACAAACTAGAATTTGTTATAGGCGTTTCCAGAAAAGACATGACTACTTTTGCAATAAAGCATTTTCATTAATTCTCTGCATGGACTGATTACTCATGCACCACCAGAACAGCACTATATGGCAGCACAAGTGCATTTGGTCACCTTTCTGAATGAAGCGAAAGTAAAAATACATAAAATATTTGTAGTGGAACTGCAAACATGGCTAAATCATTGTTTACTTCTGCTTATTTACATCTACGACATTTCTTTAGGTGAGCATTGTTGAGAAAACATTGCAGTACTCTGTTAATTTGTATTGCTAGTGCATGGTGGAAGCATGGCTCAGTTCCAGATAGCTCATTTGAATACACTAGTTCCTTCCGGCAAAGGATTACATTGATCTGCAGGCACTAGAAGTCATGCATGGAAAAGCTAATCACTCAAGTGAGTCTAATGAAAAAGCAGTAGAGATACGGGAAAATGGCCAGGGATATGTATATTGGTGGAGGGCCGGAAACGGCAAGACTGCTGATAAGAGAAAAAAGTGCGATTGCCGCACATCTTGTGCATTGTCCAATACATATCATGCACAGCCCTTCTGCATAGTAATGTTGTATTTAAAGTGCGTGCAGCACGGCCTAAGTGTGAATATGAATTATAAACACATACACACACAGATTTCTTAATGCATTCTTAAAAGTAGAATGCATAGTCTTTTTCCAATGAAACGTGCGATCTTAACAATTTTCTTTAGCAGGAAGGCAATTATATGAGAAATTAAAAAGGTAACCATTTCGATACATTTCAGCTACATGTGATCCATCTAGATGACATCACTTCCACAGTCTCTACATTCCACCTAGTGGCCAATAAAGAATATTCCCCAAGTGGATCTCACCACTAGCTTATACTAGACACCAACTGTGTCCCCTTGAACCATGGAAGTGGCATTTTAAAGCCACAAAATTGGTTTACTAAAGTAGACAACTCATGCCTATCATTAAACAACCACATCGGACACCTCTGACAATCAAACTACCTAAGGGCCCTTTTTGCGTTGACTCTTCCTACTACTTCGTTTACCCCCACAGAGCAGCCAGGAAGGGAATGCCCGAGGCATAGGGAGCGACCACTCTGACCCTGCGTGGAAACAGGTTATGTCCACCTGTGCACCAAGAAGGCTGAGTGTTTCCCCATAGTTGGATAACCGCGGTCTCAACGGTTCTAAGTCCATTTTGATCTTTTTTCCTTTTTTTGTGGAAGCACTGCATTCTTGTTTTTGAATTAATCTATTACACCAGAAGGCGCTTGTCTTTTTTGGCGGAGAATCTGAGCTTTACCAGAAACCCCTGGCCAGCTCCTCAGGGTCCTTTGGTCCACGATCTACCCTCACACCCCAGACCTTACACATTTTAATAGTTAATTTATATTTGTGTCTACTGAAAATAAACTTTCCTAATTTTCCTTTAGTGAGGTATAACCTTAAAACACACCATATTTAAAGCAAACATATTATTGTTAATAGGTAAAGAAAAGTGAATGCTATATTTATGCATATGTTAAGCTATGTCCGGATGTCATGATTTATCAGGATAAAAAGATATTTGAGGTAAAGTTGCTAGTCTCGAATTTCGTACACACAATGTAGCTGTTCAAATGTCCAAAGCAAGTGTCCAGAGCAAATCAAAACCAACAACTGATTCTTAATATTTTCTAATGTCTTCTGTTGCCCTTAATAAAAGTAACTCCTGATTCACTAATACAGTGGCTTGCATAAGTATTCCCTCCATTGTACATTGCCATATTATAATTTTACCACATGGTAATAAAAAATAGGTTTAGTCGGAATTGTATTTTTACAAATGAGTCAGTCAATGTTGCAATACAAAATACTTCTACCCGTACCTGCCATTGCAGTCCAGTCAGCAATACACATTTGCATCTTCCATGGTATCACTTGGGAATATGTTGTGATTAAAGTTGAACTCTGGGCAATATTTATTTTTTTACTATGCAGTGGAGCTATGGGTAACTGCTTGTTTTGGTCTAGGCCAGGGATATGCAATTAGCGGACCTCCAGCTGTTGCAGAACTACAAGTCCCATGAGGCATAACAAGACTCTGACAGCTACAAGCATGACACCCAAAAGCGGAGGCATGATGGGACTTGTAGTTTTGCATAGCCCTGGTCTAGGGGTTCAGGGAGTCAAGATATATACACCTAATCCTCCCGATGCAAGACTGGTCCCTTTCGGCTCCTGCCCCCTGTGGTCCAGCAGTCTTGTGCAGTGGACTGTTCCTGATGTCATCATGCCCATAGACTGGCTCTGGACATGAAGATGTCAGGAACAGTCCACCGCTGGATGTGGGGGAGCAACATTTTCAGGAGGATCCAAGGATCAGGTGAGTATAGGCGCTGTGTTCAACTCAAGACAAAACAAGCAGTTAACCATGCAGTGTGGGCACAGTCTCAAAAAATAAAAATTGCCCGGATTTGGGCTTTAGGTTTTAACTTTCCTATAAAATTTTGCATTTGTACGTCCTGAAGGCATAAAAAGGTCAATCTGATGTCTTATGCTGGCCATAGATTGGTAGCATTTCGAATGAAAATTCCTAGGACAAGAATGTGCTAAGAATATTTGTTTGTTAGTTTTTGTAATTGTTCATTTTTTTAAGTGGTGTCAAATCAACGTTCGCTTTTGACCACAGTGACGAGAAAATTCAGGAGGAGCAGGATAGAAATTTTTTCTCGAAACAAATTTCCAACAGCGTATGTGATTTTCATTAAGTAAAGTCCATTCATGCCAATATCAAATGTTAAAAGCAAACAAACATTTGAATGTTCTGAGAATTTTCGTACAAATTTTTCCTAATACTTTTCCTAAGAATTTTTAAAAAACTATCCAACTATGGGCAGCTTTAGGGTCCAATATACAACTAAGATCTCGGTGTCAGACTAAACAAATTGGTTTTGTATTACAACCAAATTTTTCTAGTGTACTGGAAATAAAAAGCACGATTACAATGGAAAACCCTACAGTTTACAGCATTTAGAAAGGCTTTTTTTTCTTAACCACTTGCCGACTGCCGCACAAACATATAGGGCGGCAGAATGGCTCGTACAAGCAAATGGGTGTACTTGTACATCCCTTTGAATTTGCCACCTTGTGGGTGCGTGCCCACGGGTCCCACGATCTAGATGTTCGCCTGGGGCCCACAATCGTGAGACAGAGAGGCAGAACAGGGAGATGTAAACAAGGCATTTCCCTGTTCTGCCTAGTGACATGACAGTAATTGCTGCCATGTCAGTGGTAGGCCACCCCCCCACTGTTAGAATCGGTCCCTAGGACACACTTAACCCCTTGATCGCCCCCTAGTGTTTAACCTCTTCTCTGCCAGTGTCATTTATACAGTAATCCGTGGCTATTTATAGCACTGATCGCTGTATAAATGACAATGGTCCCAAAAAAGTGTCAAAAGTGTCCGCCATAATGTCTCAGTCCCAATAAAAATCGCAGGTCACCGCCATTACTAGTAAAAAAAAAAAAAAAAAAATTATAAAAATGCCATAAATCTATCCCCTAATTTGTAAACGCTATAGCTTTTGTGCAAACCAATCAATATACGCTTATTGCAATTTTTTTCCCAAAAATATGTAGAATACATATCAGCCTAAACTGAGGAAAAAAATTGTTTTTTTTTATATATTTTTGGGGGGTATTTATTACAGCAAAAAGTAAAAAAATATTGCTTTTTTCCCCCAAAATTGTCGCTCTTTTTTTTGTTTATAGCGCGAAAAAAATGAAGAGGTGATCAAATACCACCAAAAGAAAGCTCAAATTTGTGGGAAAAAAAGGAAGCCAATTTTGTTTGGGTACAACGTGGCACCACCGCGCAATTTTCAGCTAAAGCGACGGAGTGGCGAATCGCAAAAAATGCTCTGGTCAGGAAGGGGGTAAATCCTTCTGGGGCTGAAGTGGTTAAAATAACAAACATATGTATCTGCTCTGTGCAATGGTATTGCATAGCGCGGATCCAAACTTCCTCTTCTGGAGTCCCCCTGCCAGCGCTCTCGGCTACTCCTCTTCAGTGTCTGCCACCAAGGCAAGCTATTTGTTATGGGAGCAGATGTTTGGGTTCGTTCTTGAGCCAGGCTGTGTGTGTCCATCTACACACACACAGTGCAGCTCGGTTCCATCCCCTGCTCCCTACTCATAGTATTTAATTGACAGCAGCAAGGACCAATAGCTCCCACTGCTGCCTCTTTGCTCTGTGAATGTAGGAAGAGAGGAGAGACCCGCTACAGATGGGTGCAGTGCTGGATCGGGTAAGGACTCATGTATTTAGAGGATGCGAGGGGGCAATACTGCTACTGGGACATTTTTAAGCATAATCCAGGGAATTCAATAAAGGGTTAGTTCAGCTTTACCAAAAACTGTCTATGCAGCTAAGGGGTTTTTTCAGATAAAAACAAACTGAACTTTGACCACAATTGAGTATTGCCCTTGTAATAAGTCTAGCTCAAATATGTATCTCCTGAATCCTGACTGTAATACTCCCAGGACATTGCTAGGATCTTGCTAAGAGAGGCCTTAGGATAGCTCACTCACAGTTTGCGCAACGCTTTGTGATGGTGTAGGTGAGCAGTAAGAACTATACCTCTCTTAGCAATGTCCTAGCAACATCCTAGGAGTATTCCAGTCAGGCTTCAGTAGGCTATGCCTATAGCAAGGGCAATATTCAATTTTGGTCAAAGCTGCACAGTTTTAGGCTGGGTTTACATATGAGCAGAATGCGGCTCACAACAGGGGTCTGCTGCATCCTGGTTCACTGTCTCAGGTCCGATTTCAGCCTGAATTTTGAGCTGAATTCGGACCTGAAACGGACCAAAAGACGCACAGCATTTTTGTGCAAAACGCACCGGACGTGCTGCGGAGATATGTGAACCGGCTCCATAGAGAGCCGCTCAAAATCTCCTGCAATTGTGAATTGGATGCGGGTTCGCAATGGTGTGAACCCGGCCTAAATCTACAGTCACTCCTTATCTGCATAGACAGTTGCTTGCTAAAGGTGAACTAAGGCTTTAAGGTAAAAAAATATCTTGGCTTTGAAACCGCTTTCATTCGATGAATTTAATTCTACATTCTCGGCCAATTAAAAGTCTCTTACCAATAAACTGAAGCAGGTTTAGATTAAAGTGCTCTATGCTTTGCATACTTGCTGTGATATAATGAGCATGTTGTCACTGGCTAACTCCTGCCAAAAGGTCACCCTATAAAAATACAAGATAACCATGTATACACAGTACTTGTAGCCTTTCCTGAAAAGATAATTAGACTGATTTCTCAGCCTATGAAAAAAAAAAATCAATATTTCACTTTACTTTCCAATGTAATTTTCAGCCAGCATTACAATTTTAGGAACCAAAAGATAAGTGAGCTATAGTAAGAAGGATATATATTCCCCATATTGTTATCTAGTAATCTCTGTAAGGATCTTTACAATAGAAATAGCAAAGATGACCAAAACACAGCAAGCTGCACACATTTGTCCAATCAACTACAGCCTGGAAACATTTCACAAAGGGATTACCTCTTCACTACAGAAAAACGCAAGATGCACCTGCGCACAACATCAATCTGTGCAGCATAAAAGGTTAGACCACAAAAACAAGAAATAATTCATACACCAAAGACGGAAAAGTCAGCAAGAAACCAATGCCTTGATAGGTCACACACCTCCCTGGTCGCCATCGTTCTGCCTGTACCACAATTAACGGAGTACCCTAAAATCAGACGTTTTCTCCATTTATCAGAGGCTGTAGCCGCTGAATCATGGAGAATTTTTCCATGTCTCTTCAAAAGAAATTAAACAATTGACTTCTGTCAAGCGGTGGAGCCCACACACTGATTGAAATTTGGCTGGACTTCGATCAGTGAATGGCCTTGTCTAGACACAGGATGGAATTTAAAAAGACACAGTTTAATCTCCTGCGCTTGTGCAGTGGGTCTCTATGAATGGTGAACTCTTTGATCCGACGCTTTAGATTGGATAATGCAACGCTCGCTGCCCTCCACAGACTGGGGAATTCGAAGCACCGGAACATGTAAAAAATAGAAGGCACGTGGACCTAGCGCATTGTCCTCAAACAAAGGTTTAATTCATGTACAAAGACAGGTAGTATACTCACAAACATGGACTTGAATGAAAACAAAAATTTCAGTAATCCTCCACATGGATCCTTGAAACGGTCCCCATCATATGGGACTGTCCAGTAGAAGCACAGGATAACGCATTTTGAGAGCCCCAGGGGCTCTGAGGAAGAAGAACCCCTCGAAACGTGTTAGCCTGTGCCTCTACTCCCCCCCCATAGTTTGTCTTTGCAGATTCTTTTTTAAAGCAGAAGTAAACTCTCCCTTGCAGAAGCAAACACCTCAAACCCCATTGTTTTTTTCTGAAAATGTTTTGACCCCCACGCAGCAAACTTTTATTATATTGCAGTTTACCATTTCTAATTGATGACTATATTAGTTTTCCTTTTTATAGGCTTTCTTATTTTCACCTGGTGATCCTGACAGTAAGTCTGTTATTTTTTTTTTAACAGAACAAACTGTCCTGCACATGTAGCAATGCTTATAATGATCAAGTTTTATTTATTTATTCAAAACCTTTAATACAAAAAGGAACAAAAAACTGTTGCTGTAAGAGGGCTTTCATACCGAGCCACGGGGGGGCGTCGGCGGTAAAGCGGCGCTATTTTTAGTGCCGCTTGACTGCCTGGAGTATGGCCCCAAAATAGTTATCTCCTCTAGAGATAAGCTAATACAGGTAAATTTTTTGCATAGGGTATATTATACGCCCCAAAGACTTCACAGGATGTACCCAGACAAAGTCCCCGAGTGTCCCAGGTGTAAAGCACATATAGGAACCTTCTTCCACATGTTCTGGGACTGTCCTGTCATTTCCACCTACTGGATGAGGGTCTTTGGGGAAGTTAACTCCAGACTGCAACTGGCACTCCCAATGTCACCTGAGTTGGCATTACTGGGAGTTCACGATGACGAGCAAAGACCACACCACTTAAAACTACTAATTGCATACCTATTCTTTTATGCCAGAAAAGAAATCCTCCTCAAATGGATCCTACCAAACCCCCCCTCCATCTCCTCCTGGAAGGCACTGGTCAAAGCTGCACTGCCCATGTATAGAATTACATATTTGAACAGAGGCTGTAAGTGGAAATATGAAAAAGGTCTGGGCCCCATGGACCTCTGACTAACGTAATAGTGAGGATCTCATATCCTAAGATAGATAACAGTAAAAGGTATACTACTAGACACCTACGTGGAATGTATTAACTTAATCCACATGCTACCTGTATGCAAACTTTTGCTACATGTTGTACTTGTACAATGTATTGTCTGGACCTGTATGTACACAAATGTATTCCATGTGATGATATGTACTGTACCTATGGATATGCTTTTGTATTCAACCTATATGACAACAATAAAACACCTTTGTTTGTAAAAAAAAAATTTTTTAGCGCCGCTTACTGTCGTTTTAGCAGCTAGATAGATATATTCAGAGTATAGAGTACCTTGAAAAAGTATTCATACCCCTTGAAATTTTTCACATTTTGTCACGTGTTACAACCAAAAACATAAATGTATTTTATTGGGATTTTATGTGATAGACCAACACAAAAAAAGTGTCACAGATTTGTGAAGTGGAGGAAAAATGGTTTTCAAAAATTTTTACAAATAAAAATTGTGAAAAGTGTGGCGTACATTTGTAGTCAGTCAATACTTTGTAGAACCACATTTCGCTGCAATTACAGCTGCAAGTCTTTTTGGGGATGTCTCTATCAGCTTTGCACATTTAGTGACATTTTTGCCCATTCTTCTTTGCAAAATAGCTCAAGCTCTGTCAGATTGGATGGAGAGCGTCTGTGAACAGCAATTTTCATGTCTTGACACAGATTCTCAATTGGATTTAGGTCTGGACTGTGACTGGGCCATTTTAAACACATAAATATGCTTTGATCTAAACCATTCCATTGTAGCTTTGGCTGTATGTTTAGGGTCATTGTCCTGCTGGAAGGTGAATCTCAACCCCAGTTTCAAATCTTTTGCAGACTAACAGGTTTTCTTCTAAAAATACCCTGTATTTGTCTCCATCCATCTTCCCATCAACCCCACAACATGATGCTGCCAACGCGTTTCATGGTGGGGATGGTGTATTCAGGGTGAAGCGCAGTGTTAGTTTTCCACCACACATTGCTTTTAGGCCAAAAAGTTCAATTTTGGTCTCATTTGACCAGAGCACCTGCTTCCACATGTTTTCTCGCAAAACTGAAAACGGGACTTGTTATGGGTTTTCTTTTAACAATGGCTTTCTTCTTGCCACTCTTCCAAAAGGCCAGATTTGTGAACTGCACGACTAATAGTTGTCCTGTGGACAGATTCTCCCACCTGAGCTGTGGATCCCTGCAGCTCCTCCAGAGTTACCATGGGCCTCTAGGCTGCTTCTCTCCTTTCCTGGCCTGTCAGTTTAGGTGGACGGCCATGTCTTGGTAGGTTTGCAATTGTGCCATACTCTTTCCATTTTCAGATGATGGGTTGAACAGTGCTCCGTGAGAGGTTTAAAGCTTGGGATATTTTTTTATAACCTAACCCTGCTTTAAACGTCTCCACGACTTTATCGCTAACCTGTCTGGTGTGTTCCTTGACCTTCATGGTGCAGTTCGTTCACAAAGGTTCTCTAACAAACCTCTGAGGACTTTACAGAACAGCTTTATTTATACTGAGATTAAATTACACACAGGTGGACTCTATTTACTAATTAGGTGACTTCTGAAGGCAATTGGTTCCACTAGATTTTAGTTAGGGGTATTAGAGTAAAGGGGGCTGAACACAAATGCACAGCACACTTTTCACATATTTGTCAAACAAATTGAAACCATTTATCATTTTCCTTCCACTTCACAATTATGTGCCACTTCGTGTTGGTCTATCGCATAAAAACCCAAGAGAATTTCATTTCCATTTTTGGTTGTAAAGTGACAAAATGTGGAAAATTTTCAGGGGTATGAATAAGTTTTTGTTTTCAAGGCACTATACATTTGAACGTCATGCTTCCTGTATCTTACTGAAATGAATGTTCTGACTGCACTTAACTCAGTCAAGGTCTATGAATGGCTACAAGTTAAATCTCTTTCTGAACAAATGCTTCCCAGCTTAAAAGTTACAATAGATTCTCCTGGCAGCTGGTCCTGTACACAATGTTCTTAAAAATGTTTCAACACAGATGAATGAATTGTCTGATAAAGAGTAGTGTACCCTCTAGTGGCTGCAACCTAACATAGAAAATATCATTGTGGAGTAAACATGTTACAGGTAATTAAAGTGGAACTAAACCCTCCTATCCTTTACAGGCAAGACAGCTACCATCTTAACCTATGTAAGATCTGCAGTTGCTATTGTGCTGCACATGCGATCAGTTATGTTACCAACCATTTGATGGCTTGAGTTCCAGTTAGTTTTATACACATTGCAGATTTCAGCGCAGAAAAAAAAATCTACAGGTGACACTAGCGTTGTGGTGTGAACAGGGCACAGAGAACAATTGTTTTCTTTGTACCCTTGCAGAATGTGTGCAGAAAAACTCACTTCAGTTATTTAACAGTACACATTCATAATTTAAAAAAATATTTTAATACTTTGAAACAATCAGTTTTCCATTGCAAGTGTTTTACATGAAAACAGATCATTTTGTTCTCACCGTTTCATCAAGCAAGCTACACAAAAGTTAAGTTTGAACATGACTTTTTCTGCAAAAAATAAAATAAAGCAATATCCCTTTAAATTAACTTAGGATGTACCATTAGAGCTGACTTTGCATCCCTAAAACTTAGGGGCCATTACTGCTAGGACCTCTTCCTCTATTAAGTACACCAAGACACAGCTCACTTTTAGGGCAGGTGAAAGGCACTCATTATGTCGTCTTAACTTGGCTCTTGGCTTTTAATATTCACCTACTTCACTTCCTACCTAACCAGCACATAATAAAAACCATAAATGAACCCAGGGGTGGACATATCATTGGGACAGACTATGCACCTCTAGTATATTGGGGCCATTGTTGCTAGGACCTCTTCCTTTGTTATGTAGACTGAGACAATGCTCACTTCTAGGGCAGGAGAGAAAAGTGAGAGGCCTTCATCCAGATGTCCTAACTGTGCTCCTGGTTTTTTAACACCCAATTAGTGCTGAGCAAAGCCCCTACTTCACTTCCTGCCTTACAGGAACATATTAAGAACCATGCAGGTGCATCTCTGTAATCTAATAAAATAAGAATATCATCAAAAAGTGAATTTATTTCAGTAATTCAATAAGTGAAACTCATAATTTGATATAGATGCGTTACACACAGAGTGATATATTTCAAGCATTTCCTTTAATTGTGATGATTATGGGCTTACAGCTAGTGAAAACCCAAAATTCAGTATCTCAGAAAATTTGAATATTGCATAAGACCAATAAAAAAAAGGATTTTTAATACAGAAATGTTAGCTTACTGAAAGTATATCCATGTACAGTATACTATGCACTCAATACTTGGCCGGGGCTCCTTTTGCATGAATTACTACATCAAAGCAGCGTGGCATGGAGGCGATCAGCCTGTGGCATTGCTGAGGTGTTATGAAAGCCCAGTTTTTTTGATAGTGGCTTTCAGTTCATCTGCATTGTTGGGTCTGGTGTCTCACCTTCTTCCTGACAATACCCCACAGATTTTCTATGGGGTTTAGGTCAGATGAGTTTGCTGGCCAATCAAGCACAGTGATACCATGAACATTAAACTGGGTATTGGTACTTTTGGAAGTGTGGGCAGGTGCCAAGTCCTGCTGGAAAATGAAATCAGCATTTCTATAAAACTGGCCAGCAGAGAGGAGCATGAAGTGCTGTATAATTTCCTGGTAGAGGGCTGAGCTGACTTTGGACTTTATAAAACTCAGTGGACCAACACCAGCAGATGACATGGCTCCCCAAACCATCACAAACTGTGGAAACTCCACACTGGACCTCATGCAACTTGGATTCTGTGCCTTTCCACTTTTCATCCAGACTCTGGGACCTTGATCTTCAAATGAAATGCAAAATTTTCCACAGTTTGTGATGATTTGGGGAGCCATGTCATCTGCTGGTGTTGGTCCACTGAGTTTTATCAAGTCCAAAGTCAGTGCAACCCTCTACAAGAAAATTCTAGAGCACTTTAGGATTCCCTCTGCTGACTAGCTTTATGGGAGATGTTGATGCTGTACTTGAGGGTATTTTTTTCGAGGACCTCTTCCCAATATGTAGACAGATTTTATCATGTTCCAAATTTCTCCTAGTTTTCAGTATCCAAGTAGTGACAACCAGAGCTCCGACTTTACTTTTTGCCTTACCAGCACACATTGTTCAAAGTATCGCTCTAGTTGAATGTAGGGCCCATAAAAGGTTTTTGCACAGGGGGCCCTTTGGCATCTGTGTCCACCTCTGACTGAAGTAAATGACAATACGGAAGGGCCACACAACTAAAATGTGATATCAGAAAGTATGTATGGACTTGAACAAAATGAAGAAAAGGCTCTGCATCAAGAGAAAGGTCTTTTTACCTGCCTCTGACGAGTGAGAAAAACCCTTGTTTCCACAATTAGCATCTCTAATAACATACCTCAACCCTGAAGGAAGTTGCGCTAGTGTTCATTTTCTTGCGTATCTAAGAAATGTTCCAGCTACACAGGGAAAACACGCACAGTTTATTGTATCCCCTGCTTTAAGTGACTGCTGCAGCATGTAGCTTTTAAAGCAAACACAAGGTGCTGTCAAATGCTTCAGTAAAGAAGCTGAATTCTTCTGTCTACTGGATCTGCCCACAAAGTGTCAGCTTAAATTGTGAACAGGCGAATGCTGTAATTTAAATGGATTGTTTTATTGAAACATCATTGGATTTTTTTGAACTATGTGTTTTAAATGACAAGCCTTGCAAAGTAAACGGCAGGTACACTCCTGAATTCACTCCTGCATCTCAGTATGATGAACCGAGCCACTGCACAATTTATTTTCACATCTGGAAAGCAAAAAAAAGGTCCGCTATTAAAGTGGATGTAAACCCAAAATTTTGTTTATTTATTTATTTTTTTTTTTTTATATCATACTGTAGAGTATAAGATTTGCTATCATTTGAGCCCAGTCTTGCCACACAGAGTTAATACATCTCTGAGCAATCCTCTTTTATTGTTCAGTGAGACAATTCTTGACAAACCGAGAAAAACTTTGTCAAATCCTCCCCCTTGCTGTGAGTGACAGGTGATTTACATATCTCGTGAACTAGCCTAAGACATGCAGTATTTTTAAATTCCCTCCCACTTCTTTCTTCAGCAGCTCTGCAAGGATTGGCTGTCCCACACCTCACCATGATTTGGCATGCTGATGTCATGTGGTTACTTTCCTGTCTTTTCACTGGATGTTAGAGATCATAGCAGAAGTTCAGTGTTAGAAATACACAGGAGAAAATGCATATTGACAAGGGGAGTGTAGAGGTGGGCGGGGAATCTACTGACATCACGACTCCACCCACCGAGCTCCAGACAACAGACCCACCCACAGAATCTGCAGTTTTTCGGGTCTAATAACAGACAGAGGGGAGACATTTGACAGGTAAAGATACATGCAGGAGGCATGTATATCCTTATAGATAACCCCTATGGCAGTAGTTTGGAAAGGATGACATTGGGTTTATATCCACTTTAACTCATACAAACAAATGGCTACATAAAGGGTGATTTGTATGTAGGAGATGGAGCTTTTGCCCCTTAAGGCCTCATGTACATTGCTGCTGGTAAACGGACGTTTAGGAGCAGTTGGGCATTTTATTTCAGCTGCCCCTGAACTCTCCTCTATGATATCTTATCAGTACATGTACACAGGGTCATTTATAGTAGTTTCTAGGCAGTTAAGTTTAGAAGCTTTTTTTGGAACCCAAAAAATGGGTCCAGACGGATGTTCAGAGGCACTTGAAATGCCAAATGCTTGTAACAGCTTGTAAATGCTGCTAAACACGGTAACTTGCGTTTAGCAGCGTTTCCTTTACAGACGTTTTTCATTTTAACAAACGCTTCTAAAACGCAAACGCGGCTAAACGCGACATGTGAACGCGGCTAAACGGCCGTTTTTAGACGCCGGTCTCTAGCTCTCAAGTTAAATCATTCAGGAGAGGTTGAACAACGTCCCTAACACCTGTCATTTTGGATCACCCCATTCAGGATTCTCTATGTCCTTGTCTGGGTGTTACTGGTCTGCAGAGTAAACAAAGCACATTTTAGACCTATTCAGAAGAGTGTGCAGCTACGTGATTAGGAAAGCAGTCATTTTCTGTGTGTCAGCTGGTTTGTCAATTTGCTAATTAACAAATGCGTTTCCATATCAGCTACTGAACTTGGCTATTGTCTGTGGAACAGAAGCTTTGAAGCGGTCAAATGCAGATAAATGTGGGTAAACAGAAATCAGTATGTGCAGCCTGGTGTCCCAATATAAGGCTGGCTTTATTGACATGTGTGCCAATGAGTTTTCCAGCATGTAGAGATGTATAATGTACAGCATGAATAAAGTGCACAATGTGTGTACAACACACAGAAACACATAGGTATGAATAGAGCCTGAATGTCAACAAGGCAGCAGCCAACCAGCTGCCAAGGATTTCTTACTGCCATTTAGGGAGGCCTAAACCATTGACCCACTCACACCTGCTTGTGTTAGTATTTTATTGCATGATCACACAAAATTGCATCAAGAATTGTGTCCAGTTTATTTCAGCAAGGTTCTCACATCTATACAATTTTAGGGAGAGCAAATAGCAAAAAAATAAATAAAAATAAAAAAAATCCTGAAAGTGTTTTTATAAAAATGCAGTACATATAGAGATAAGCTGTACTACATATAAATGACATGCACAATGTGTCAAAAAATGCATGTGTAAATTTCCACTTTTGCTGTCACATTAAAAAAAAAAATACACTTAAAGTGGTTGTGATAGCAGAAGTTTTTTTTTTACCTTAATGCATTCAATGCATTAAGATAAAAAACCTTCTCTGTGCAGCTGCCAGCCCCCCCAATACTTGCCTGAACCCCATCTCGATTCACCGATGTGTATGAGAGCCTTGGGGACTCTCCCTCCTCATTGGCTTAGATGGCAGCCATTGGCTCCCGCTGCTGTCAGCCAGGGTCAGTGAGACAAAGCAGCGGCTCGGGAGCGAGCCTGCTCGGGTGCCCCCAGAGCAAGCCGCTTGCTCTGGGGACACTCGACAAGAGGGAGGGGGCCCAGAGAGCTGTCAGGGGACCCAAGAAGAATCTGGGCTGCTCTGTGCAAAACTACTGCACAGAGCAGGTAAGTATAACATGTATGTTGTTTCTTTGAAAAAAAAATAGCCTTTAATATCACTTTAATGTTAAAAGTGACTGTAAAGGCTCGTTTTTTCTTTCTATGGAAATAACAAACATGTTATACTTACCTGCTCTATTGCAGTAGATTTGCACATAGCAGCCTGGATCCTCCTCTTCTCAGGTCCCTCCTCTGTGCTCCTCGCCCCTCCCTCTTGTTGACTGCCCCCACAGCAAGCAGCTTGCTTTAGGGGCACCCAAGCCAAGCTGCAGCTCTGTGTGTCCATTCAGACGTGGAGCTGCGGTTCAACCTCACCCCCTCTCTCTCCTGATTGGCTAACTGACTTTGATTGACAGCAGCAGGAGCCAATGGCGCCGCTGCTGTGTCTCAGACAATCAGGAGGGAGACGGCCAAGACATCCACTTTAAGATAAATAACCTGACTTTACAACCCCTTTAAAAGTACAACTAAAAAGGCAAAACTTTTTTCCTTCGTGTTGGATAGAGTGAAGATGGATTTGAACGCTTGTCAATTGTTATTGCTGTCTGTGCCCTCGTTAAGGAGATTCACCATCTCTATTTGTCCTGTTTACTATTATCATTGAAAGTAAAAGAAAAACCCAAATTTTGGGTTGTCCTCAGAAAAGTACTAGAGGGGAAATCTTCCAATGGGGACACTAATCCTGGTGACCTGGGGTTTCCCAAAAGATTCCCCTAATTTGCAGAGATTTTCTCTCACTTCCTGTTTGGCAATGGGACAGGAAGTGAAGGGTAGACACGTACGGTTAATTTCATTCCGAATTAATATTCTGACAAGTTTTTCGTTATTCGGATATACAGTATCTCACAAAAGTGAGTACACCCCTCACATTTTTGTAAATATTTTATTACATGTTTTCATGTGACAACACTGAAGAAATGACACTTTGCTACAATGTAAAGTAGTGAGTGTGCAGCTTGTATAACAGTGTAAATTTGTTGTCCCCTCAAAATTATTCAACACAGCCATTAATGTCTAAAATGCTGGCAACAAAAGTAAGTACACCCCTAAGTGAAAATGTCCCAATTAGCCATTTTCCCTCCCCGGTATCATGTGACTCATTAGTGTTTACAAGGTCTCAGGTGTGAATAGGAAGCAGGTGTGTTAAATTTGGTGTCATCGCTCTCACTCTCATACTGGTCACTGGAAGTTCAACATGGCACCTCATGGCAAAGAACTCTGAGGATCTGAATAAAAAAAAAAATGTTGCTCTACATAAAGATGGCCTAGGCTATAAGAAGACCCTAGACCCTAAAACTGAGCTGCAGCATGGTGGTCAAGACCATACAGCGGTTTAACAGGACAGGTTCCACTCAGAACAAGCCTCGCCATGGTCGACCAAAGAAGTTAAGTCCACATGCTCAGCGTCATATCCAGAGGTTGTCTTTGGCAAATAGACGTATGAGTGCTGCCAGCATTGCTGCAGAGGTTGAAGGGGTAGGGGGTCAGCCTGTCGGTGCTCAGACCATATGCCGCACACTGCATCAAATTGGTCTACATGGCTGTTGTCCCAGAAGGAAGCCTCTTCTAAAGATGAAGCACAAGAAAGCCCGGCAGTATTCCAACATGATAACGACCCCAAACACACTCCCAAGACAACCACTGCCATGCTAAAGAAGCTGAGGGTAAAGGTGATGGACTGGCCAAGCATGTCTCCAGACCTAAACCCTACTGAGCATCTGTGGGGCATCCTCAAACTGAAGGTGGAGGAGCGCAAGGTCTCTAACATCCACCAGCCCTGTGATGTCATCATGGAGGAGTGGAAGAGGACTCCAGTGGCAACCTGTGAAGCTCTGGTGAACTCCATGCACAAGAGGGTTAAGGCAGTGCTGGAAAATAATGGTGGCCACACACAATATTGAAACTTTGGGTCCAATTTGGACATTTTCACTTAGGGGTGTACTCACTTATGTTGCCAGCGGTTTAGACATTAATGGTTGTGTGCTGAGTTATTTTGAGGGTACATCAAATTTACACTGTTATACAAGTTGTACAATCACTAGTTTACATTGTAGCAAAGTGTCATTTCTTCAGTGTTGTCACATGAAAAGATATAATAAAATATTTCCAAAAATGTGAGGGGTGTACTCACTTTCGTGAGATACTTTAGATGTATAAATAACAGTGCAGTGCTATAGCATACCAAATCCATAAATACGTGAAGAAATATGTGCAAAAATATCCTCATCAGATATTTTCCAATGACATAAGGAACATTAAAATATTCAATGTGTTAACAGGAAACAACACAAAGTCCACAGACAATAAGTGAAAAGGAGCAAAGGAATAAGAATTCTTCACAATCTGGAGTAAAGTACAACTCGTGCTTGAAGTGGTAGCAATAAAAAAAATGGTAAACAGTGCGCCCCGACCAATAGAACGCTCCAGGTCCTTACCAGAATGTATTACAGATGGTCAGACAGTGCCTAAGGAGCTGCATCTGTTCAGCAAGGGGGCGCCAGGGGCCGCTGCATCTATTGCAATTTTGATGGTTTATGCCATATTGGCGCTGGTGGAGGAAGCAAACAGGTTGACCTTAACTCCTTAGGCACTGTCTGACCATCTATAATACAGGGTTCAATACATTTTGGTAAGGAGCTGTAACGTACTTTGGTCGGGGTGCACCGTTCACTATTTTTCATTGCAATCTGGAGTAAAGTACACCTTGTGTATTTGATGTGTCTGTGATGGCAAAGACTTCTTATTCCTTTGCTCTTTCACTTAAAGCGTTTGTTACCATAAACAAAACAAAAAAATTGGATCCTGTTCCTTTAAAGCATGTTATACAGCACAGTGCTTGAGCTGTGTAATTTGGCCCTTTCTATCACCTGAAATACCTGGCTGATCCTGCCCTCCCTCTGTAAACGTGCCACGGTTTATCATGGCTGCTGAGCCCTGACACCATGGTCAGTTTATGTGCCTCGGTCATCCGCAGCTCTCCTCTCTCCCCCTCCCCTCCCTGTCAGCTGTGTCAGTGCTGATCTGCTCCCCTCCTTCTGCTATCATAAAACAATGACATTCCTACAATCCCCTCTACTATATTAAATAACGTGCCCAGTGTATGTATTATAAAAAAAATAATGCTGCTGTGTACCTCATTTCATAGCGCCACTCAGTGCTCATGTGACTGGCTGCCTCTCTCCTCCTCTGCCCTCTTCCTCCTGGCTGATGTCAGCAGGGGGTTTTCAGCCCTGCCTGCTGTATCGTGAGAGGTGGACAGTCAAGTGAGCGCCAATCAGCGTTATGAAATTATGTACACAGCGGAATTTTAAAAAAAAATACACTGAGAAAATTTAAAGTCTTTGCAATTTTACATTGAAGAACATTATTCTGAAATTGACTGACAATTTTTAGATGCTGCATTTCACAGATTGGTGAGCCTCTGCCCACCTTTACTTCCGAGACACTCTGACTCTCCAAGATACCCTTTTTATACCCAATCGTGTTACTGAACTGTTGCCAATTAACCTAATTAGTTGCAAAATGTTCTTCCAGCTCTACCATGTTAGTACCACTACTTTTCCATCTATTGGTTGCCCTATCCCAACTTTAAGACGTGTTGCTGTCATCAATTAAAAAAATTACCTTATTTTCTTAAATTGGTATGTTTTCTCAGCATAAACACCTGATACATTATCTATTTTCTAATCTGAATAAAATATGGGTTAATGAGATTTTCAAATCATTGCATTCTGTTTTTATGTAGATTTTACATGGTGTCCTAACTTTTTTGGAATTGGAGCTGTACATAGCGTTTTTCATTGTTGGATTTACATAAGAGAGCATCTTAAAATGGTAAACAACAAGCTATTCTATGTAAATGAGAACATGTAACAAATATAAAGTAGGTGGTATTCCAATTTTGCTGCAAAAGTGGAATAACACTATAAGGCTCCATGCACACTGGAGCTCATAAACGGCCGTTCTGAACGTCGGATTGCTGGCAGGAAAACGCTGCTTTAAGTACGCAATTTTATCAGCGTTTTGCATTGCCGTCAAGGCACTAGCTTTTAGCCGCGTTTCTCTGCCTCTATTCAAAATCAATGGTTCCCTATGGGAGCCCAATGATTTGAATAGAAGTCGCACTGCAAGTCGGATCATCATGATCAGACTTGCGGTGCGACTTGTATGCTGAGGATGAAGGGGAACCCTCGCCAAAATGTAAAAAAATTGGCGTGGGATTCCCCCCTCAGACAACACCAGGCCCTTCGGTCTGGTATGGATTTTAAGGGAACCCCCTTTGCCAAAAAAACGGAGTGGGGGCCCCCCAAAATCCATACCAAACCCTTATCCGAGCACACAGCCCGGCCGGTCAGGAAAGGGGATGGGGACGAGTGAGTGCCCCCCCTCCTGAACCGTATCAGGCTGCATGCCCTCAACATGGGGGTAAGTGCTTCGGGGCAGGGGGGGGGACGCTGCGCCCCCCCACCCCAAAGCACCTTGTCCCCATGTTGATGAGGGCAAGGGCCTCTTCCCGGCAACCCTGGCCATTGGTTGTTGGGGTCTGCGGGCGGGAGGCTTATCGGAATCTGGGAGCCCCCTTTAATAAGGGGGCCCCCAGATCCCGGCCCCCCACCCTATGTGAATGAGTATGAGGTACATCGTACCCCTACCCATTCACCTGGGGAAAAAAAAAGTGTCAAAAATAAAACACACTACACAGGTTTTTAAAGTAGTTTATTAGTCAGCTCCGGGGGTCTCTTCTGACTTTGTGGGTCTCTTCTTTCTTCTCCGCGCTCTCCGGCCTCTTCTCCCGGTCTCCGGTTCTTCTGCCGGGCTCCTCCACTATCTTCTGCTCTTTTGCCGCTCTTTTGCTAGCGGTGGCCCAGTCTTCTCCGTCGTCTTCTTCCTTCCGGTCTTCTTCTGATGTTAACACGATGCTCTCTCCCGCTGTAATTCCGTGTGAGCGGTGCACAACGACTTATATTGGCATGGGGCGGGGTCACCGGATGACATCACCCGGTGACCACGCCTTATTACGTCACATCCCCGGTGCATGGGACTGTGACGTCATAAGGGGTGCGGTCACCAGATGACATCACCCGGTGACCACGCCCCTTGCCAATATAAGTCGTTGCGCACCGCTCACCCGGCATTACAGCGGGAGAGAGCGTCGTGTCAACATCGGAAGAAGACGACAGAGAAGACCGGGCCACCGCTAGCAAAAGAGCAGAAGATAGCGGAGGAGCCCGGTAGAAGAACCGGAGACCGGGAGAAGAGGCCGGAGAGCGCGGAGAAGAAGAGACCCCCGAAGTCAGAAGAGACCCCCAGAGCTGACTAATAAACTACTTTAAAAACCTGTGTAGTTTTTAAGCAAATATCCAACTTGATCACCACCTTCATTTGGAATTCAAAGAAGCCACGAATTGCTATGAAAGTGCTGAGACGTTCGAAAAAATACGGAGGGCTGGGGGTCCCGGACTTACAGAGATACTGCCAGGCTATTGCCCTACAGAGGACTCTAAATTGGCACTTCCATGGACATTCCAAACTTTGGGTGTCCATGGAAAAATATATGGCGGGCAGAAACCTGTCCTACGCCCTGTGGCTCTCACGGGAACACAGGGGACTATCAGATTCTACGTCCCCATTAACGATATCTACGCTTGACACATGGGACAGAGTAAACAGAAAGTTGAACTTAGCCCCCCCTGTGTCCCCGTTGGCCCCATTGGGTGGATTCCTCTGGTTTGCACCGGGGGAACGCGCAGGTTTCTTTGAGGCCTGGGTAGATGACAAGAACGCCAGCTGTGGCAAGCTACTGAGAGGTGGGAGGCTTCTGCCCTTTGAGTCTCTGGGAAATAGACCAGGTAGCCCACACCTAAATTTCTGGAAGTACAGACAACTGCACCACTTTTTTACAGTACACGGCAACTCTATTAGAGACATCTCAACACTCTCGCCTTTTGAGGGACTGTTTATACTGGAAGAACCGGTCCCACATATGATTTCTGCACTTTATCAATTACTGGGGTCCTCGGCCTCGGCCTCTAAACCTACCTATATAAGAGCATGGGAGACAGACCTTGGGAAGGGGTTCTCCGAGTCTCAACTAGCATGTATGTACCAATTCACACACTCCAGCTCGCTGGACTCTAAAATGCAAGAGACAAATTACAAATTACTAGCACGTTGGTACAGAGTCCCATCTGACCTGGCGCGGATTTATCCTGCTAGCTCGGATCGGTGCTGGCGGGGATGCGGAGGCCGAGGTACCCTCCTGCACTTGTGGTGGGAGTGCCCACGAATAACGACATATTGGCTGATGATTAAGGACCAGATCAAAGATATCCTCGGGATAGAGATCCCCTTTTACCCGGAACATTTCCTCCTGCATGTCCCCCCTGTACCAGTTAGTCGCTACAAAAAAAGCGCACTACCCCATTTGCTCAACGCAGCTAAGCGCCTACTGCCTATCTTCTGGAAGAAAGAGCAGATTCCGAGCAAAGAGGAGTGGATATGCAGGGTTAATGTCATAAGGGAAGCAGAGGAGTGGGTGGCAGTGGGCAAAAACACTACAGTTAAGCACACAGCCATATGGTCAATATGGCAAGAACACTTCCAGGATACTTCCTATGTACCCTCTAGCCTGGACATTTCCCTACTAAAATTGGCGGATCCCACATTGGGCCACTGAGCCCACCCTGATCAGCTCCCACCGTGGTTTCTCCTTAGGACTGAAAGGTAGACCGCACATGGACTCAGACGCTGTTGCCTGAACCAAGGGGCTGCCTGGGGGCGCGTGGTCCGGAGTGGGCGATCGGAGAAACACGAGCGAACAAGGTTTGACCCTACCTACCCCTCCCCACCCCACCCACCTTCCCCGCTACTCCTCCCCCCCACTTTTTATTCTTTCCTCTTCTTACCCCTACCTCTCTTACCCTATCAAATGATATTATATATGGCACTGCTTGTTGACTGTATAAGAGTATAGTCTCCCAACATAACCTACCGGTTAAAATTGAAGAAAGGCTGCTCTCCTGGCCGGGGGGGCCGTGTGGGCGGGGACAGGCCCGCGGTTCCGGGGGCGCGCCGGGGGAGGACAGATGGAGGCCCCGTGCCCCCCTCCTCCGGAGGACGTGCCCAGTGGTGGGATCCGGGCGGTCTACGGCTTACCTCTCCCTGGTCCGGAAGATCATTTTCGCTCAGGTTGGAGGGTCTACGGTGGGCGGGGACTACTGCTGGTCGCCGCCCCTGGGGACCTGTAAACCTCAACGTAGCACATACTGGTACCAACCACGAGATCAGTCCTCATGGCCTCAACGGGAAATCTTAATACAACCCTAGACTATCCTCCCCCTCCTCCTTATTCCTTATTTTATTTTATTCTTGTTAAATATAAACTTGCTGATTACGGCTAATGTCGATATAAGAAAGTCTGTCACTAACGAATTTGTACTGAACTGTATTTGTTGAGATGTGATGGACAACAATAAAGAGAGTTTAAACAAGATAAAAAAAAAAAAAAAAAAAAAAAAAAAAACCTGTGTAGTGTGTTTTTTTTTTTTTACACTTTTTTCACGATGATCCGACTTGCAGTGCGACTTCTATTCAAACCAAACCCATAGGGAACCATTGATTTTGAATAGAGGCAGAGAAACGAGGCTTAACACTCTTTTTACGCCCTCGTTGAACACCTTTTACCGGTGTCTGGCATTTCCAGTACTGCTCTTGAATGCCTCTTGAACGCGAATTTCTGGCGTTCAGAAAAAAGCCCATAAACTCCACTGCTCATTAAAGCTAAAAAACGTCCATGTGTGCATGGACACATAGGCTAACAGAGTGGAGTTTATGGGCTTTTAAAAAAAAAAAAACGCCCAAACTCCAATAAACTGCAGTTTATCAGCTCCAGTGTGCATGGAGCCTAACGCACAGAGATGTGAATGAGCCTAAAAAAGGTGTGAGCCTTACTCCATAGGCTCCTGTGCATATACACTGTCTGTAGTTCCACCCCAAAAATGGATAAAACAGTAACTAAAAATTCTAGAGCTTGCATTGCATATTCAATCACCAAAAAATGCATTACCTGGAAATAGAAAATTCTAAATAAACTGATAAAGTGGAGCTTTAGTTAGAAAAACATAACAAATTGAGAACAGACCGGCTCTTACTTCAGTTATAAAATAAAAAAAACACACAACACACACACACACACACACACACACACACACACACACACACACACACAACACGTACCTGCCTGTTCACAACACCCTGTAGAATGTACACTGAGCTGCAGTCCAGGCTGCCTGTGTACCGAGATGACTGCACTCCTGGCCATGCATGGAGTGATGTCATCCCAAGCTGGACAATCGTACTGGCCAGAGACAGACGCCCAGAAGAAGCCAGGGAGAAAGTGCTGGCACTAGGGAGGGACCTGGTGGGACTGTTGAAACAGAGGTAAGTGTTACAGCTATTAGTCCCCCTTTAACATCCTATATACAGTACCTACAGTTACAGCAAAACGTAAATGTCTTGGTAGCGTGCCAACAAACCATCCCCACTGACAAACCTTATTATATACTCAGGAATTTATTTTCCTATAGATTACTAAAAGGTTTCTGAAAGCACACCATGTGCATGTTTCTGCAGAGCCTGTATGTACGGGTTCATGCACCTGTCAAACTTGGCTGTGTGGGTGAGCCCATACATCTGATGGGTACCCATTCACTTTCTATGGGCTGCCTGCATGCAGCTCAGCAGTAGTAGAAGCTCTGCATGCCTGCTGTGTGAACAAGCCCTTAGATGAAAACATTTACAAAGTGCTAGCCAGAAGCAAACAGCTTGGAATATTTACTGAAATCATTGAAAAGGAAGCCAGCGCCTTGCATCTTCTTTCTGTATTCTCAAGCGTCACTCCTATTTCCTGGCCTTACTTTCCTGTCGTTGTGCAAGACTCTGGTTCAACAAACGCATCTTATTCTCACTGTTCTACCTCGGAAAACAGCGGCATCAGTTTGAGCTCATAGCTCCAGAGAAGACAAGCCACTGGATAAATATATGTGGCTGTCCAATGTTGTCATGGAAACTACAGATAACAAGCATGTAAAACGACATAACAGAGTAGATCGGTATATACGTAATGTCATATGAACACTGGGTTTGTCCAATTTCTATTGGAAATTGTATTCTTTGTTTTCCTATTCATTGTGCTCATAAGTCATACAAGTGTCTGAATTGGTCTGGTCAAAGCATAAATAAAGAAGATGGCATTTACAGGGAGTTATCTACTTAACTGTGGCAAGGAAAATACACAATCTGAACTTGTGAATGGGTTGCTGTAAAATTACTAGAAGAGGGAGTATTCAGATTCCTTGGCAGGAAATGCAATTGTTTACTGCCATCTACAAGAGCCAAAATCAGAATGCTAAAGCACTAAGAAACCTTAGATGAGTCTATTCCTCTCACACATAGTACACTGGCATTTACACTGCTCTAAATACACAGCAATGTCTCTCTGTATTAGGCCCACTGAGTTGATCCCTGGTGCATGAGATCCCGGTGTTAAGGTGCAGGCGGAAGGCACAGGCGCACCATCCAGTCCCGCTGCCTGCAGCCTATTATTATTATTATTATTATACAGGATTTATATAGCGCCAACAGTTTACGCAGCGCTTTACAATATAAAAGGGAGACAATACAGGTATTTTTTTATTTTATTTATTTCAGGTACTTATATAGCGCCGTCAATTTACGCAGTGCTTTACATATACATTGTACATTCACATCAGTCCCTACCCTCAAGGAGCTTACAATCTAAGGTCCCTAACTCACATTCATACATACTAGGGACAATTTAGACAGGATCCAATTAACCTACCAGCATGTCTTTTGATATAATATAATAAAATACAAGAGGATTAAGAGGGCACTGCTCGGAAGAGCTTACAATCTACTAGGGTGGGGCAGGTGGTACAAAAGGTTGTAACTGTGGGGAATGAGCCGATTGAAGTGGTAAAAGATTAGTTAGAGACGTGATAGGCTTTCCTGAAGAGATGAGTTTTCAGGGATCGCCTGAAGGTAGCAAGAGTAGGGGATAGTCGGACAGGTGGAGGTAGCGAGTTCCAGAGGATGGGAGAGGCTCTGGAGAAATCCTGGAGACGAGCACGAGAGGAGGAGACGAGAGAGCTTGAGAGTAGGAGGTCCTGAGAAGAGCGGAGAGGACGATTTGGGTGATATTTGGAGACAACATTGGTGATGTAGCTCGGGGCTGAGTTGCGAATGGCGGTTACACTCTATGAGAGGCCGAAGGCTTCCGAGACTGGACAGTGCACCATGTTTTACTAATATTCAGGGCAGTATTCACCCAGGAACAAATACCCCAACGAAGACTGCTTGCATTCCAGGCATTCGTCTCTGGGTTGGGAGTAACTGCCCTAAACGTTAGGACCACTTGGTACACCTTTCAAGCTTGTCCATCTGCAGTAGCTTTCAACCTCTCAGCGTTTAACAGGCTACCGTCAGCAGAGCTGGATGGTGCGCTTGGGCCTTCTAGCTGCACCTAAAATGTTGGGATCTCATGTACCAGGCAAACGCCCAATGTGCATGAGGCTTAATCCGCCTCCTTCCTTCCCGAGATTCTGTTACACTTTGGTATTGCTGGGACCAGCACAAGCAGGAGACTCCTTATTGTAGAATTACGAATGAGAAAAGCACACAACCCATCATACCTTAAGGGTGCTTTCACACAGCAACCAGCAGCAATGGGTAAGCCGTGGTTTTACTGCGCCCCTGCTGCCCACCCAAATTCTAACATTAAAGCCTGACAGGGCTGTATACATGCCATTACAATTTTAATGTGGGCTGCAGAGTTTGACAGGTGGCACTGCCTGTCAAACTCGCCCATTGAGATCACTGGAAGCGCACTGCAGCCACAAGCCAACCTCTTGGCTCAGAATTGTACCGTGGTCCTGCACACATGCTGCGTTTTTTCACACAGCACATCACACCAGCAGCGTGGTGTGAAAGGGGGACATACAAGTTGGTTTTCTTTGCGTGTGAAAATGCAGGTCATCGTAGACAGTGTGAATGAGCCCCAATGCATTTTTATAAAAACATGTTAAAGATGCAACATACAGGATTTTTGCTGTTTGCTCTCCGTAAAAATGCATTGACATGAGAACCTTGCTAAAATAAATGGGACACTATTTTTACAGCTTGATAAAAAGTATACCACAACCAAAACTACACAACAATACAAACAATACTGACACAGATGAATGCCAAAATAGAACCCTTGGCATCTGTTAAACTCTTCCCTTATGGACATTTAGGCTCCTTTAATACCCATGTGCTTCAGCGTGTTGCAAGTACATTGTGTATTTTATGCATATTTTACAATTCATCCCTATAGAACATTTGTTTTGCTGGAAACCACACCAACACACACGTAACATACCTAACTGGCACAGGTGTCAATGAAGCCTAAAGCAGAATTGAATACCCGCATATCATCAAGCATCAAACATTATTCCTGAATGTGAGTTGTGAATCAAGCTGATCATACCGCCTTTGGCTTACCCACATTTATACACAATTGACCGCATCAAAGCTTCTGCGCCACAGACAATAGCAGAGCTCAGTAGCCGATATGGAAACATGTTTGTTAATTAGCAAATTGACAAACCAGAAAATGACTTTTCCTAATCACAGATCTGCACACCACTTCTGAATAGGTTGTGTGTTTTTCCCATTAGTATTTCTAAAATCAAGAGTCTCCTGCTTGGGCTGGTCCCAGCTAAACTGAAGTATAAGAGAAGCTGGAGGGGAGGAGGAGGAATATACAGAGAGACATTGCCATCTATATAGAGAAGTAAATGGTGTGATTGCAGCGTGCTGTAAGAATATTAGTAAACCCCACACTGAAAGAAGTTTTATACTTACAAAATCTCCTCATTTTTTTTTCTTCTTAGCAAAACCACTATCAGTTTAGATCAGTGGTCTCCAAACCAAATGTGGCCCTTTGCCTGCTTTTATCTGGTCCTTGGGGCATTATTCCTCCCACTGTTAGCAACAGTGGGGCATAGTTCCTGCCGCTCACACCGATAAAGGGGCACTATTTCTCTCACTGACACCAACGATGGGGCACTATTCCTTCCACTGGCACCAACGATGGGGCACTATTCCTTCCACTGGCACCAACGATGGGGCACTATTCCTTCCACTGGCACCAACGATGGGGCACTATTCCTTCCACTGGCACCAACGATGGGGCACTATTCCTTCCACTGGCACCAACGATGGGGCACTATTCCTTCCACTGGCACCAACGATGGGGCACTATTCCTTCCACTGGCACCAACGATGGGGCACTATTCCTTCCACTGGCACCAACGATGGGGCACTATTCTTTCCACTGACACCAACGATGGGGCACTATTCCTTCCACTGACACCAACGATGGGGCACTATTCCTTCCACTGACACCAACGATGGGGCACTATTCCTTCCACTGACACCAACGATGGGGCACTATTCCTTTCACTGACAGCAACGATGGGGCACTATTCCTTCCACCAACACCAATGATGGGGCACTATTCCTCCACTGACACCAACGATGGGGCACTATTCCTTCCACCAACACCAATGATGGGGCACTATTCCTCCACCGACACCAACGATGGGGCACTATTCCTTCCACCAACACCAATGATTGGGCACTATTCCTCCACTGATACCAACGATGGAGGCACTATTCTTACCCCCTAAAATCAATGATGGGGCATTTTCCACTACCACAGTTTGGCGCCCATAACATATAAAGGACAGTAAAATGGCTCTTTGTTTAGAAAGTTTGGAGAACCCTGATTTAGATGGTCCAAACCAATACCAGTACTCGCTCTCTGAGAAAGCCGCTTTGACAGATCAATGCTGTATTCTGATTGCCTTCCCTGTGTAGGCCAATCAGAAGTCAGCAGGTGCTCTGTTAAGAAGCCACAATGGGTCATTATCAAAGTGCTTCATTTAGGCCCCTTTCACACAGCCACAACTTGAAAGTCATGCGATTTTGCTGCAATTTCAGGCAATGCCTGTGTAAGCTTGAAGTGTATGGCCCTCAAGTCGCATTAAAGTCGGACCAAAGTAGTACAGGGACTACTTTGAAGTCGGTGCTACTTGAAGTCGCACAGATATGAATGGTACACATTGGAAATCATGGAGTATGACTTGTCATGTGACTTTGCAGTCCCAAGTCGCAGGACAAGTCGCACAAGTGTGAAAGGGGCCTAAGTGAAAGTCTCTCTTGCTCACCATCTCACTCTTATTTCATATATAATATATTTAAATGAAAATGCATTGGAAGTGACTGAGTGCTCAGAACTGATGAACAGGACATATATATTATTCTCTGCACTCAGAATCCAAAGAAACATTTTCTAACCACAAGTCACTGAGATTCCACAAAAGTAGGATATTACACAGTATTAATGTATATGTAATGCTGCATTTCTAAATATATGCAGCCGGTCCCCGACTGGCAGAGATTATGCTTGTAATGATGTCCCGCTGGCAATACTTTTTAAGTGATTAGGAATTACATTTCTAGTTCCTTCATTTACTGACTGGTAGGAGGTTATCTGCCTACTACACTGAACAAATTAAAAGCCGTACAGTGGTATTAAACTCAAAAGCAAACATATTGCAGTTTACCAATTCTTAAATGTGATGGCTGCATTCCTTTTCTTTTTTAGGCTTTCCTTTGATTTTAACTTGGTGATCCTGTCAGTAAGTCTGTTGTTTTTCAACAGGATAAGTTGTCCTGCAGATGCATCAGTTAGGAGGGTTGAGACAAATTATTTACCATTTGGGTGCTTACAATGATCAACTATTATTTATGTAGAACATTTATCCAAAAAAGTAAAAGAAAACGTTTGCTGTTCTTGCTGTGTAACTGCAGTATGAGTTGGAGTTTGGCTTCAATTAGTTAGTGTATTTAAATCTGCTGGTACATGTAACACACAACCCCCCCCCCCCCTCCCAGACTGACAAGGCTGCTGTCCAAAAAGTGCCCCTGTGCTCCTTCATCCAGACAGAGTATAGGCACTCTAATACAGAGGGTGTGTTACTGGCCAGATCACCAGCTGAAAACAGAGGGGGAAATGCCTAAAAATAGAAACTAATTAAGCCATCATATCTAATGATTGGTAAGCTGCAATATGTTGCTTTTTTGGTTTTGGGTTTAATACCGCTTTAAGAAACTGGAAGGAGATGCAGACTACAAAAGGCTGTTTACATAGACAGCATGAGATATGGTTGCATACAATCCAAACCAGAAAAGAGAGACATCCTTCTTTTAAGAGTTGATGTATAGAACAAAAAAATTAAAGTGACATTAAAGGTTTGGATTTTTTTTTTTTTAAATAAGCATGTTCTACTTAGCTGCTCTCTGCAGTAGTTTTGCACAGAGTAGCCCCAATCCTCCTCTTCTCATTTCCCCCACTGGCGCTCCTGGCCCCTCCCCCTTGACCAGTGCCCCCAATAGAAAACCCCTTGCTATGGGGATACAGAGCTGCAGCTTGGACCCGCCCCCGCTTTCTCCTCATTGGCCCACTGGCTGTGACTGCCAGCAATGGTGCCTGCTGCTGTCTCAGCCAATGAGGAGAGGGAGTCCCAGTACACCCTAGTCTCTCACATCTCTGGATCGAGACGGGGCTCAGGTAAGTATTAGGTGGGCTGTCGGGCAAGCAGCACACAGGTTTTTTTTTACCTTCATGCATGAAAGAAAAAAAAAAAAAAAAAAAACTTTCAGCCATTACAACCAGTTTAAGTCACCTATACAATGAGAGGCCCATAGCTCCTTGGCCACCCATGTGCACAATCATACCTCCCCCAAGTCCCATGTTCTGTTGGTTCTCAATTAGAGAGTAATGCCAAGCAATATCTAGTAAACACAGCACCCGTTCTAAAGTCAGAAGGTTTACTCAATTCACCTTAGTTAAGTTCTGCAGTAGAATAAGCAAACACAGCTCTATAGAGGTTCAGTAAGCAAGTACTCCCTACAGTTTATAGTATGAAACGTCCACTTTGGCTGTTTTCTACAACTATCAAAACTTCCGAGGAGGTTTAAGCCCTGGTTCACACTGGTGTCAAATCGTCCTAAAATCAGTGCGACGCGGCATTTGTGGCACTGCACCGATTTCAAAAAGTAGTTTCTGTACTACTTTTTTGCAATTTCTGGGTGCGATTTCCATTGACATCTGTGCAGAAACCCGCACAGATGTCTGTGAAATCGCATTTTTTAAAATTAAATAAATTCAAATATTAAATATTAAATAATTCCCGCACTCAGTGTGAACCTGAGCCAAGTGTGATTGGTGGTTGTGAGAAACTTCTTATAACTATTATTTCATGCTTTCGGTGTGTACAAGACAGGATGGAAGGTGTCCCAGCATTAGAAGAAGGCACATTTTAGGATCAGCCGATTACTAATAAAAGGGGACTGGGGTGAAATGGTGCAGCATGCACTCAGAGCCCTATAAACAGTGACTATGCACGCGAGAGTGACGCCATCGCAGCTCGTCCAAAGGACCGAAGCCCTCAAACCCAGAAGGAAGACCAGGTGAAGATGGAAGCCCTGTCACCAGTGACAGCGCTCTGCTGGAGGGCTTTGTTTTAATGTAAGTTTCACATAATGTGCTAGTGTGCGATGCATACTAGCACATTATAACAATGCCTTGCAGGAGGAAAAGATTTTTTTCTTTCCCTGAGTTTACTACTGCTATAAAATGATAAGAATGCAGATCATGTCCCCTGCAGGCTTAACAAAGCTGTATTTTCAGTTTTTACTGGACTGTACTTTTTTTTTTTGTCCCATAAGCTGAATTGTTAGGTCTCAATCCAAGTCAGGTGAAGACAATTTTAAAGCCAAATAAATTATTTAACTCTTAGCACCTTCCAAGGCATTGTGATGAAATCCAACAGCCATTGACTTTCCCAAGAAGCTGAAGGAGGACCCGAAAATAAAGATTGACTGTTACAACACAGGGGATGGCTTAAAGTGGTAGTCAATTCTGTTACACCACTTATACCTACAAGTAAGCCTATAGGCACTGTGAATATCTACTAAACTTGCACTATTTAGGAGATATTCAAAGTCCATGCAGCCAATGACATCACCGGCGCGTGCGCTCTGAAGGTCTGGCTTACAGTGCCGGACCTTCTCAGCCTGTGCTGTAAATGGCGGCTCCCGCAAGCATGCACAGGAGTGACGTCATTGCGCCCCAGGTCACTCATGGAGCCGGAGGCCGTGAACCTGGAGGGAAGACCAGGGGAACATGGAAGCCTTCTCAGCGGTGACATTGTGCTGCTGGAGGGCTTTGATTTAAGGCAAGTCTCTCATAATGTGCTAGTATGCGATGCATACTAGCACATTATGACATTGCCTTGCAGGGAATTTTTTTTTTCCAACTGCGGTTTACTACCGCTTTAAGCTTCAGGAGACTTTACCCCCTTCATAACCAGGCAATTTCTTGCTATTCAGCACTGCGCTATTTTAACTGGCAATTGCACAGTCATGCAACACTGTAAGCAAATGAAAACGATATCAATTCTGATGTACTGGCAGCCTATCTCAGTTCTTAGAGAATGCCAGGACAGTACAAATCCCTTTTTGGAAAGTACACAGTCTGAGGTATTTAGTAAGATGCACAGCGCCCTCCTACGCCCGAGCAGGCACAATGACATACGTGTACGTGATTGTACCTGCACGTGCCACCCTGCCACAGTAGATTTACTATGGCAGGTAGGCAAGTGGTTAAATAAAAATAAAAATATTCCAGATGTGACCAGCTAGCAATTTCCACTATATGTATAATCCTTGCTTGAGTTTAGACAAGAACTGGGAAAAATTGACACCTCGGGTTGACTTTGCAGTGCACCTGCCAGGGGCCATAATCAGCTTCTACTCAGGTTTACCACTTCAGCCCCGGAAGGATTTACCCCCTTAATGACCAGGCCATTTTTTGCGATACGGCACTGCGTTACTTTAACTGACAATTGCATGGTCGTGTGACACTGTACCCAAACAAAATTGACGCCCTTCTTTTCCCACAAATAGAGCTTTCTTTTGGCGGTATTTGATCACCTCTGCGGTTTTTATTTTTTGCGCTCTAAAAACAAAAAAATAGCGACATTTCAAAAAAAAAAAAAAAAAAAAAAAAAAAAACACCACACACACAATATATTTTTAACTTTTTTTAAAAAAATAAATAAATTTGGGGACATTTAATAAAGCAAAACAAATTTCTTCATCAGTTTAGGCCAATATGTATTGTTCTTCATAGTTTTGGTAAGAAAAAAAAAACAAAAAAAAAAACGCAGTAAGTGTATATTGATTAATTTGCACAAAAGTTGTAGCGTCTACAAAATAGGGGATAGGTTTATGGCATTTTTATTTTTTTACTAGTAATAATGGCGCTCTGCGAATTTTTATTAGAGGGACTGCGACATTGCAGTGGACAGATCGGACACTTTTTTTGGGACCATTGACATTTCTAGAGCGATCAGTGCTATAAAAATGCACCAACTACTGTGTAAATTTCACTGGCAGGGAAGGGGTTAACACTAGGGGATGATCAAGGGGTTAAATATGTTCCCTCATGTGTGTTTCTAAATGTGGGAGGATGGGACTGACTGGAGGAGGAGGCAGATCTCTGTTCCTCATTACTAGGAATAGCAGATCTGTCTCTCCTCATCCCGTCAGAACGGGGATTTGTGTGTTTACATACACAGTTCCCCATTCTGGCTCTCGTGCCGGCGATCGCAGGTAGCTGGCGCACATCGCCGCCGCCAGCTACGCACATTGGGTCTCCCACTGTGCAGCGGGCGCCTGCTATGGCTCTTAAAAGGAGCAGATGTATTAGTACGGCGATTTGCGGGAACGAGCCAACCTGCCATCGTATAGTGACGGCGGCTGGTCGGCAAGTGGTTAAATTACATTTTTCTCCTACATACCCTAGGCCCACCAGAGGATCCTACTAAGTTCTGGCGGGTCAGTCCACCGCCAGTCACGAAAATCTCATGTAGGCTTTGACATGTTAAAATAATTTCAAAAGTCATCTTCAATATTTTTAAATCTTCAGATTTCAGTAAAATACTCAGAATACCAGCCATGCAGGCCCTTGTTAAGGTATTTCCTGTTATAATGTAACAATGCTCTGTCCTGGTGTCCCAGTTGTATACTTCTTTGTCACACAGGCATACGATGGAGACTAGAAGTGGCCATTTCAACATCCATTACTCAGGCATGATCTACTGTTGTCACTCTCAGGAAACCTGCCCTGGGAAATGCTATGCTGCCATAACTAAATGTAAAAATAATACAAAACATACCTTTAGGCAGTGGCTGCTTCCATAAAGGCACACGAGCGCCGCCCCCTCTCTATCACCAATAGATAGATTCATGCAATGCACAAATCTATCTATGGCCGCTGCTGCCACCCTCTATTCAGACGCCTGGTCTCTTTTCGGGCACCGGGCGCCTGAATTACAGTGGCAGGGTATTTTTTTGAAGCACCTGATTAGAGTCATTAGGCTCTTATAGGCATCAAAAATGGTAAACAGCGAGTGCCAAGCGTGTTAGAAAAGTGAATGAATATGAATAATAGGCATCCAATCATAGGAGAAGACAGGAGGAGCAGAAGGGAGAAGACAGGAGGAGCAGAAGGGAGAAGACAATGAGGCCATGGAGGAAACTGCTTGGCGCCGTCACCCACTGCCCCACCGAGACAGGGTAAGTGCCAGGCAGACGGCGGGCGCACAGTGGCGGCGGTCAATGGGCACAGTGGCGGCATTCAATGGGCACAGTGGCGGCATTCAATGGGCACAGTGGCGGCATTCAATGGGCACAGTGGCGGCATTCAATGGGCACAGTGGCGGCATTCAATGGGCACAGTGGCGGCATTCAACGGGCACAGTGGCGGCATTCAACGGGCACAGTGGCAGCGTTTGATGGGGTTTTTTTTTCCCATCCTGGGTGGGCATCATATGACGTACTCGGCTTCCCAGTAGTTTTGGGGGTGTGCGCCGCCGCATCACCGAGGAGCCGATACACGTGCCCGGTGGCACAGATCGCTGTATAAATGTGAATAGTCCCAAAATAGTGTCAAAATTGTCCTATATGTCCATCGCAATGACACAGTCATGATAAAAATTACAGATCACTGCTAATGACTAGTAAAAAAAAATAAACAAATAAAATAATAATAATGCCATAAATCTATCCCCCATTTTGTAGGCGCTATAACTTTTGCGCAAACCAATCAATATACGCTTATTGCGATTTTTTTTACCAAAAATATGTAGAATATATATCGGCCTAAACTTAGGAAAACAATTTGTTAAAAAAAAAAAAATTGAGATATATATTATAGCAAAAAGTAAAAAATATTGTTTTTTTTCAAACTTGTCGCTCTTCTTTTGTTTATAGCGCAAAAAATTATTTCATATGGGTACATATTGCATGACCGCGCAATTGTCATTCAAAATGTTACAGCGCTGAAATCTGAAAATTGGCCTGGGCAGGAAGGGGGTGAAAATGCCCTGTATTGAAGGGGTTAAATATTATTGCAAATGTCTGGCTAAATCTCAGACATGCAGTCCACACAAACAACCCAAGAATTTTCCTGAGCTAGAAGTGTTCGCCAAACAAGCGTGGGAAAAAATTCCAAAAGGACATAAAAACTTAGCTGGTGATAAGAAATGTTTGGAGCGCGTGATTTCCAAAAGGGGTACCAACTGAAAATATGCCCAATTTTGCATACTATGTTTCGTTATTTTCAGTTTAAGCCCAGGTTCACACTGACTGCGGGAATGATATTGTGTGAGTTCAGCTGAACTCGTACGATTTTATTCCCACATGTCAGTACTGACTTCGGTGGCATCTGTGTGGGTTTCTGCACAGATGTCAATGGAAATCGCACCCAGAAATCGCCAAAAGCAGTACAGTAACTACTTTTTACGAATGGGGCAGCAATTACCTTCAATGGCAGCCTCCGAATCGGTGCGACGCGGCATTTGCGCGCCGCACCGATTCGGAGGCTGCCATTGAAGGTAATTGCTGCCCGATCTTGCAATAATGTGAACCAGGGCTAAAACCAGATTAGGTGAATTTGGGATGCCCTAGGCGCTCTTGTGGGGACACCACATCCTAATAATAATGCAAATCCTTATGTTTAAAGCCCACAATGGACTTTTGAAGTGCCCCAGGAATAAGCCACACTGATAAAGTGTTAAAAATATGCGAGAAACACTGTGTATTTCCTTCGTTTTTTAACACTGTATCCGTGTGACTTATTCCTGGGGCTACTCTAAAGTCCATTGTGAGTTTTAAACATAAGGATTTGCTTTTTTATAGTTTGTCATATTCAAATTTATATTAATTGTGGAATAAAATATGCAGAAACTGTTCAGTTTTGTACCTTGCAGAGGTTGTGATGACTTCCTTTTGTTTAGCTACTTAGAGCTGCATAAAAAAGGGTTAATGCTAAAAAAAATTAAAGTGGAGTTCCACCCAAAAATGGAACTTCCGCTTTAAGTGAAGGTGACCACCTGACATGCCACATTTGGCATGTCATTTTTTTTGGGGGGGGGGGGGGGAGCGGAAACCTTTGTCTTAAAAGGGTCCCAGCTCCCACTTCCTCCCAAGGTTCCGCGGCGCCGGAAGGGAGATCGACTCTCGGCAATCATCTGGACACGTCACAGGTCCCAGAAGATTGCCCGGCCGGCCACAGCGTGGCTCGTGCATGCGCAGTGCGTGCCCGGCTGTGAAGCCACACATGGGCGCCCACAGTGACAATTCCGGAGACGAGCAGGGCTTCGTTCCCCCTGCATCACTGGACCCTGGACAGGTAAGGGTCTGATTATTAAAAGTCAGCAGCTGCAGCATTTGTAGCTGCTGACGTTTAATTTTTTTTTTTTTATTGGAACTCCGCTTTAAGATTTTGTTGCAAAAAATAAGGAAAAAGATACACTTTTGATGGATACAATAATGTAAACAGTGAACAGGGGGATGAAGCATGCAGGTCATCACTCTAAAAAAAAAAGTACTGAAAATTAGACATCTAATGGTCAGGCCAATAGGTGATGACAAATAAAGCAGAACTACATTTCATGTGAGCACCACAAGGCAGAAATGCTATTTAATTTATTTTTAATAGGAGGGTGTGAGATAAAAATGGAATCCAAATAAAAAAGTCCAAAAGCAACCAATATGAAACTAATACAAATATCGTCTCAATAAAGTGCGCTTGTGTTCAATTCTTCTTAAAAGTGCTGAAGTGCTTAAAATAAACTCATTCCGTGATGCGACACACACCTCATGTATGCCTACTCACCAACAATAATAGACCACCAGCTTTTCAGTCCGGAGGTCAGATAAGTTTTGAACGCACGCTGAATACAGCGTTACTGTACAGAGGACAGAATAGCCGCAGATGACGAAAGCACGTAAACTGACCACGGTGTCAGGGCTCAGCAGCCATGATAAACTGTGGTCAGTTTACAGAGGGGAGGGTATAGCCAGGCAGGATCAGCTACGTTTTTTAGGTGATACGGGGGTCCCAAATTACACAGCACAAGCACTGTGCTGTATAACATGCTTTAAGGGAACATGATCAATATATATATTTTTTTATTTAAGGTATCAAAACGCTTTAAAGCTTAAAAAAGGACAATGGAGAAAACCAGCCACCATATTTTTTTCCAAATTCACAATTTCCCAGTGTGGTCAAGAATTTATGGTACAAAAAAAAATAAATAAATAAATAAATAAATAAATAGAGAAGAAGAACTAGTAACTACTTTTTTTTTCTCCAGTTATATTTAGCTTTTCTGGAAACAAAAAGCCATTGTCTGTCTAATGTAAATAAATAAATAAAAATAATAACTAAAAGTATTACTGTTGGAATAAAAGAAAAAGGATCACAGATGGGAACTGGCATTACCTTAAAGAGTTTTAAATACAATGTAGGGGCAAAATTATAAATATTCACCACTGGTGAAGCTTCCAAGTGCATGCGCTTTAAATTGGTTCTAAAGCCTAAATATTCTTTAACCTTCATGCATTCCTTCCATTAGGCTAAAACATGTTTAGGTAAAAGAATTGCCCCCTCACCCCCAAATACGTACATGAGCCCTCACTCGGTCCAGCTCTGTGCCCATCACAGGTTTTGCTGAGGAAGTGGAAGCCACTGACTCCCACTGCTCTCAATACAAACCAGTGACAAGGGAGCAGGACCGAGCCATGCTGTCTGTGTATATGGAAACAGGCCATGTGGCTCAGGAGGCTTCCTATGGTGGCACACCAAGAAGAGGAGGATCCAGGAGCGCCAACAGACGTTTTTAACATCTGTTAAAAATCACATTCACTGCTTTTGAAACTTATCCCTTATGTCAGCACAGAATTAAGTATTACTAAACCCACATCATAAACTGTTTAAAAGTGTTGTATTACATGCTGTTCATACTCACTCAGTCACTATGAGATTTGTTTTCTGTATAATACAAAAAACCTGGTTGATCCTGCCGTTTTCCATCTCCCCCTCCTGTCCATGCCCCCAATTCAGATAGGGATTTTGCAGAGCAGTGGTGGCAGCTCTGCAAACACTCAGTTTTCAGTGAGTTTCTATGCTGAGCATTTCCTCCCTATCACATCTGAGCAGCCCATGCTACTATAGAGTCACACATGTGGGTGTATACACAGATGATGTAAATTAAACCGCGTGCGTTTAGTACATCTCTGAAACATGTCAACATTTCGACCAGTGGCGGCTGGTGGGTTTCTTTTTTTGGGGGGGGGCGGCAAACAGCCCCTACCCCCGGGCGCCGGTGGAGCGGGACTAAGCCCCCCTCCCCGCGGCACTAACATTCACCCACCACCACCCGCTGTCCTTACCTTGGATGTGGGTGGTGAGAGCATGCAAGGGCTCAGGGAAAGCTGCTCCGGTGTCCTCACCTGGAGCAGCTTCCGCGGTGTCTCCTCTCCTCCTCCAGGTGCTAGATGTCCATTAGGATCACCAGAAGTTTTGGCCAATGGAGAAAGAGGTTTCATACCTGCTTCCCGACTGGCCAGAAGAAGGATCAGTGTTGCAACAGCGAAATTTCATTAGCTGTTGCAACACACCTGGGTGGGCTTCAGACGTAATGCTCTGCGTCCCTATGGCTCTAATCAGTGCTTCAAAAAACAAAAACCCTGGCCTCTGTAATTTATATGCCGGTGACTCGAAAGGGGCCAGACCAAGAATAGTGGCAGCCTGCGGGGGGCAGTGGATAGTGGATAGTGCCTGCGGGGGGCAGTGGATAGATTCACGCTATGCATGAATCTACCCATTATGCATATAGGGGGTGCCGGGCGACCCCTAATGGACAGGCCCGTCCCCAAATTTCCACATTTTTTTCTCTTTAAAAATGCTACAGTAATATTTTATGATATATTATATGTCATGCAATACATTTTTTTTTAACTATGCACACCGGAAAAAAATGCAAGTTAATTTCGAAATTATCCCGTATTATGGCATACTAACTGGGATTTTTTTTTTCACATGCGTGTAAAGACATGGCACTTTAATATTTACATTTCTTCCATAGAAAAGATAAATATTTCAATGCTATACATAATGGATACTTAGGCATGTATTTTGGCTCTAAATAATTCCAACACTGGCATAAAAAAGGCTTGCGAAGCACTGCTAAAAGCCTTGTCCACAATACCTACTACATATCATTGTGCTGAGTACAAAGAGCTGCAATCATGTCTTAAAATATACTCAACTGTTCAAATGCAAAATTGAAGTTAATTACAAATATAGCAATAGAGGGATACACAAGAGAGCAAAATGCTCTGCGAACATCTCATTAAACATCATCAATTGATTAGTCTTGGACAGAAAGCTTTGCTGGGATTAAATATGTTGTACCCTATAAGATCACAGCAGTTATCCTAAAATCACATCAAATGATATTAAAGGTGATCTGCAATAATAGAAACTTGGGAGCTGTCAGTGCTAACTTTTTGATGGTGCATGGTGGAACAGCTAGAGCCATGGAAACCCTGCAAAATTAGAATTTTCTGTTTACACCCAATCTTACTTTTAGGGCTCATTCACGTACAGGAATTGGACAAAAATAAGGAAACACCAGGTAAAAGAAGGAACATGGGGGGCGTGGCCTGGACATGGCTGGGTGAGGACGCATCTACCTCGAGCTCCTGGCCTTCCCCTGCCTTTCCGAGCCTATTATGATCTACAATCTATCATCTGAACGAGGCATGTACTCTAAGAAAAGGAAAACAAAGGGGGAAACTAAACAAGCAAGACCGAGAGAGTCTAGAGGGTCTACTGAGCACTTTTTAACGCAAGTTCAGCTCACCCCTGCTGATCCTAAGATGGCAGACCCACGATGAGAGAGGAGCGGGACTCAGGGGAGCCGGCCGGCTTCCCCTGATATGGCGCTGGACTCTGACTCATATTCGGATGTCCCTCCCGCTTTACAATCGGGATTGGAGACAGCGCTACTGTGCTCTGTGAGTACCGGAGGTAATGCCGAGATGTGGGCGCTTCTAAAAGACCTCCCAACCAAGGCGGATATAGAGTCTCTCATCGGCTGCCTGGAGACACAACACCGCAAGGACATTCAAGAGATACGAGGAGAGCTGAGCTCCGTGTCTGCTAGGCTGACGACAGGAGAGTCCTCGGTAACTGATCTAGAGAGAAGAGCCTCAGCACTGGAACGCTTACAAGATGCCCATATTGACGCCGCGACCATGCTACAACTACATCAGGAGGAAATGGAGGACAGAAGCAGACGTAATAATCTTCGTCTACGCGGCCTCCCGGAGGCGACGGGATCTGAAGACCTAGCTGCCACTGTCACCGCCATCTTCCGTAGACTCCCAGGAGACCCGCTTCCACAAAATCTGGAGTATGACCGCATCCCCCGAGCATTAGGACCGAAATCGCAAGACCCCAATAGACCACGGGACGTTATCTGCCATCTTCACCATTACTCCTATAAAAAGAGTTGATTGCCCGCAGAGCCTGGGAAGCGGGAGACATAGATTTTGATGGAGCGAGTGTTAAGATCCTGCCTGATGTCTCCCGCGCTACCTTACAGAGGAGAGCCATGCTCCGCCTGGTGTTAGAGGCGGCCCGCCGGCAGGGGGCCACCTATCGATGGGGATATCCGCTTTCAGTGATCTTCAAGAAGGACCAGCGATCATTTTACCTCCGGTCCCCGAGAGACCTACCAGCTCTCTTCTAATTCCTGGGCACGGCCCCCATCAGAATGCAGAGCTGGCTGATGTTCATTCCACAGATGGGAGATCGGTCTGGTCCGCAGTCCTCGCAGGTGAACATCCAGCCGAGACCGCAGAGACGACGCCGCAGATCAAGAGCGCCTTCTTCAGAGGGGACACGTGAGTTGTAAGTGAGACTATTTCCCTGCCTGACATTTGACTTTCACAATGTAGGCTCACCCCTACCCTGTTGAATCTTCCTTTACTGGCTCCTTACATCTCTGCCCTGAGCCCTGAGGTGACCCTCGCTTTGGGTGTCCCACTGCAGCGGCTTTGCCGCATAAGATACTCATTATGAAGGATTGGGACATGGGGAAGGGTGGCCCCCCTCTTCTCCTCCACGCCCTGGGATAAGGCAATCCCCGATGGAAAACTTTCAACTGGTGTCGGAACGCAGCCCTTCATCCTCCGGATTTGTGTGGGCTGTCAATACAGAGATAACTTGTTACGCATCTTAAACTCTAACTGGCTACACAGCTATAACGATTGTTCCAGAAAATAGAAAATATGTGAGGAGATGATGTTGGGGCTTGGGGGGGGGGGGGGGGGGGGGGGATTTGGTTCCTTCCTATGCTCAGTTGCGAGAATACACTACCCTCTTGGCCGGGAGATTGGAAGGCGGATTCTTCAGGTGAGACGGATGGGAGAGGCTTCCCTATCTTCCCCCTCCCTGCTCGGTATACTCTGCAGCCAGCTTCCAGCTTTTTTGGTTCGATTTGGTCAGTAACCCTTTTTATATTGCAGCTCAGTTTAACCGTAATTTGTTTACACACGAGACTGTTTACTATATGTGTTTTTTTTTTCTACGGTCGTTAATGTGCAGAATTCCCCGTTCAGTTTGGTATTAAGAGTTGTATTATGTCCAGAAAGTTAAGTATATGCATAGGGCTGTATAATGACTAACACTCCATTCTGCACTGAGTTACAATAGCCCTATTATATGTACTTGGACCTCAAGACCGAACTGGGGTGTTATTACATATAAGAATTTTTTACCCGGCAGGTTCCTGCTACAAACGTCTGCCCTTATGGCACGTTTCAACTCCTGCTGGTACTAAACATTTTGCAGGATTCCAAACTGCAAAGCCCCCAATTATAATTTAAGGTAACTTAGGCTATACATATAAATATCCAGCTTGGTGATACCTAGAAGGAGCTATGTGTCTTTACTGATGAAAGTGCACGTGGAGAGCCTAAATGCGAGGCTGGTGCCTCTTCCTTCCTCCTCTCTCCCCCATGCCCGCCTTTTGTGGGATGGGGGGGGGGGGGAGAGGATGAAGTGAGTATGTAGTTTTGATGGATCCTGTGTGTTCTGTTCTTGGGCTTGAGGTGGGCGGGAGAGGTCGGGAGCACCTCTCCGTGGCACACTCCAGTCACTCCCCCACATAGGCCAACACGTCCCTTGACTGTGTAGGTTGAGATGTGTATATGCAAACATTTTGCTTGTCATTAGTAGTTTACCCCTTTTTCCCCGACTTGAATCATACTATTTTGAGTCTCACCCCAGATTTGGCTGCACTTTTTCTATCACATTACTAGATTTGCAGGAGGCCTCTACAAAGAGACCGCCCACTCTTTTACAGCCAAATCCTTTCCCGAACCCGTTAGCCCTCCCCTTCCCCCCCCCCTTTTTTTTTTTTTGTTGAAGATGGACGGCCTGCAGATCTATTCTATTAATGCGAAGGGCCTTAACATCCCGGAGAAGCGGCGTATGTTGATGAATGATTTAAAACGAGCCCGAGTTGATATAGCCCTAATTCAGGAAACTCACTTTAAAGATGACCGTTTACCGGTCCTCAAGAACAGATTATTCCCCCTAGCATTTCATTCTACCAATAAAACTAAATCTATAGGGACCTCCATTCTCTTATCCAACAAAATCCACTGGACCCATCGCGATTCCCAAATAGATACAAAGGGACGATTTCTGTTTATTAAGGGTCTTATTAGAGATGTACAATTAACTATAGAGACCATATATGCTCTGAATGAAGGCCAGGATATCTTTATGCAACGTACTGTCTCTAAACTGACTGATTTTCAGGAGGGCCAGTTAATCCTGGGGGGGTGATTGTAATGTTCCTCTAGCCCCTAATGTGGACACCTCCTCGGGATCTTCTTCCATACCGATTAGGGCCCGTAAGCGAATTGTCAAAACTTTACACGAAACACAATTGCTTGATGTGTGGCATCTTCAGCACCCCAATGAAAGAGACTACACGTTCTATTCTCCTCCCCATAAATTATATACAAGGATAGACTATTTCCTTATACCTCATGGCCAGCTCCATGCTGTCCAGGACTCCGCTATAGGCCAGGGGACGTGGTCTGATCATGCCCCCATAACTTTAAAGTACAAGCTATCCAATGACCCCTCCCATAGGATGCGATTTTGGCAGTTAAATGAAAGCCTCTTACAGAAATGTGAAATTCTAGAAGAAGTGAATAGGGAACTGAAATTTTATTTACAGACTAACACAACAGCAGATTGTTCCCCAGGAGCGGTATGGGAGGCACACACTGCGGTCATCAGGGGCGTCTTTATAAAACACGGTGCACGTATACAAAAAGAAGCCAGGAAACAATTAGACTCACTTCTTGTCAAACTCCATATTGCCGAGTCACAACACAAAAATTGCCCAAGCCCCCTGGCGGAGGCTGAACTTTCCTCCCTTCGCAGTCAAATTAACGACCTTTTAGCGTATAGAGCTAAAGCAGCGCTACAGAAGTGTTGGCTCATAGCTTACGAATCAGGGGACGTGTGGGCATATTCTTGCTAGGGCAGTCAAAGACCTTAAGATGCAAACATACATCCCACATATTAAGATGGAAACAGCTACGGAGGTCAATTTACCACACCATATAGCTAACACATTTAGGGATTATTATAAATCCTTGTACAATCTACCGACCTCATCGGGAACACAACACCTGATGGAAGCCTACTTATCTTCTAGCCAGATCCCTACATTATCACCAGAAAGTGTGGCTGAGTTAGAGGCCCAGATAACGACGGAAGAACTAGAATTAGCACTTAATTCGACTAAACCAGGGAAAGCTCCCGGGCCGGATGGCTTTACTCTCCAATTTTAAAAAACATTACTATCGTCCCTCAGCCCTCATATGATAACTTTCTTTAATGAAATAGGAAAGACAGCAACCTTCTTGAGTGAGACCATGCGAGCACATATCACGGTCATTCCCAAAGAGGGCAAAGATCCTTTAGTTTGTAGCAGCTATAGACCAATTTCATTGTTGAACACAGACCTTAAGCTTTTTACCAAAATCTTAGCGACCCGACTAGCCCGTCATTTACAATCCTTATTCCACTTAGACCAAGTGAGCTTTATCCCCATGAGAGAAGCTAGGGACAGTACAACTAAAGTGCTAAATCTAATACATGTAGCCAAAGAGACCCATACACCCTCAATCTTCCTAAATACAGACGCGGAAAAAGCATTCGATAGGGTTAATTGGGAATATATGTTCACGGTCCTTCGACATATAGGGTTAGGGGAAACAATGATTAGATGGATTGCCCAAAATATATACTACCCCTACAGCACAAGTTAAGGTGAATGGGATTTTATCAGACCCCCTCCCTATTAAGAATGGGACTAGGCAGGGCTGCCCATTATCCCCCCTTCTATTTGCCCTTTCCTTGGAGCCATTTTTGTGTAAAGTTAGGAATAATCCAGACATCCAAGGCCTAGTGGTTGGAGATGTACAATACAAGGTCTCTGCATACGCGGATGATCTGTTATTTTCCCTTTCACATCCAGTCACATCCCTTCCAAATCTCCTACGGGAATTTGACGAATATGGGAAGATATCCAATCTTAAAATTAACTACAGTAAGCCAGAGGCCATGGGAATAGAAATCCCGCAAACCACATTGCAAACTCTCCGCTCCAGTTTCCACTTTGAATGGACATCTACGGCTTTATCATACCTGGATACTTATATCCCAGCTAATATAGATCACACTTTTAAATTGAATTTCCCCCCTTACTAATCAAAACCCGGACCTTGCTGGAATCATGGCAGAAAGGCCTCCATTCATGGTTCGGTAGATGCAACCTTATTGAGATGTGTATTTTACCTAAGTTCCTCTACTTACTGCAGGCACTTCCAATTACGATTCCCACGTCATTCTTCAAACAGGTACACAGTCAGTTTAATAGATTCATCTGGGCAAATAGGAAATCTAGACTGTCCTGAACCCTACTCGCCATCCCTAAGATGAATGGGGGATTAGCTGTCCCGGATGTGAGGAAATATTACCAGGCTGTGCATCTAGGTAGAATTATAGACTGGTGCCGTCACCAAGACCTAAAACTATGGCCACATCTGGAACAAGCCCAAGCACTAGTACCTTTACAGGGAGCAATCTGGTGCTATGAGCACCTTACAACAGAAGTTAAGAGACACCCGCTGATAGGGACAACGCTTTGGGTGGGGGCACATGTCTGTTTCGCGCAGGTATTATCCACACCTAACTCTCCGTTATATCCCATTATAGAAATTCCGCAATTCCCTGCAGGACAGGACCCCCAGCTTAAGACTGCACTGACCAACATTAATTGCACGCAAGCAAGACATTTCTGTATAAAGGACTCATGGCCTTTCATAGAAACACTAAGTCAAAATACAGGCCCTTTTAAGCTACTTTTTTTGGCCCGCCGTCCAGCTAAGACATTTCCTTATGTCTCTATCTAACCCGAGAGAGTTTTCCAGACCCTTAACGGTTTTTGTAAATTACTGCTCTGAAGGTGGGGCACTCTCGAGAACGTTGTCCACAATGTACAACCTCCTCATTACCCCGTCAGATAACACACACCTGACCTTCCTGAAAAAGTGGGAGAGGGATCTGAATTGTACCTTTACTTCGAACCAGACTCGACGATTTCTAACGTTTGCCATAAAATCCTCTATCTGTACGAAAATACAGGAATCCAATTATAAGCTCCTAACGAGGTGGTATCTAACTCCTCAGGCCTTACATACTTACTACTCGTCTGCCTCACTACTTTGTTGGAGATGTCAGACGGAAAGGGGCACACTGTTACATATATTTTGGTCTTGTTCGAAGCTATCCCATTACTGGTCTACGGTTAGGTCAATTATCCAGAAATTTACGGAATACAAACATTCCAGATGACGCAGCTTTCTTTCTCCTACACGTAAACACAATATCCACTAAAAGATACAAATAGTCGGTGATACGTCATTTGGTGAACGCTGCTAAATCTTGTATCCCACTCCAATGGAAAAGTCAAACCCCTCCATCAGTGGCGTCCTGGATCCGGAGAGTAGAAGACATTAGTAAAATGGAGGATCTGGTGCTCTCTGCGAGACACCAACAAGGAAAATATAATAAGACATGGGCACTTGGGCACCAATTAATTTTTTCTTCGGAAAGTACCTCCCTTAGAACCTCTTGATGAGACCAATGGTTTTGGGCCGTCCTGATTCAACCAGAACTTTGTGGTGTTCTCTCGCCCATGTATAACGCCCTCCCCCTGCTTTCCTCCCTGTTCCCCCGAAACGCCCTCCCTTCTTATCCATTAGTACCTTCCCTGTTTTCTCTAGAAGGCCCGCGGGTTGGGGCGGGTCGGTTTGACCTGGGGGGGGGGGGGTGGAGGGGGGCGGAGGATGGGGGTGAGGGGTAGAGGATAACTGTTTATGCACTTGCTCCCTTTTATTAGTAGATCTCTGATTATGAGGGCTTAGGCATATCAACAAGGACTCATAAATTGTTTGATACCTGATGTACACAGATGGGTTTGAAACGTATGTATAACCTGCCTCTCCTTCCATTTATGTGATGAAGTAAATATGTACCCCCCCCTTTTTTTTTTTTTTTCTCTCTCTCTCTCTTTCCCTTCCCTCCCCTGATGTTTCCCATATATGTATGTACTGTATTGTTTAAGCCCATGTTGGGCTTTTCTAAAATAAATAAAATCTATATTTGAAAAAGAAGGAACTTGTTACCAAAGGCCGGGTTCAGGCCGGGATCACACTGGTGCGACAAATCAATGTTTCCCTATGGAAGCCGTCTTAACTGGTCCAACACAAGTCGGTCCGACTTTGAAAATGCTCCCTGCACTACTTTGGGCCAACTTTGACCCTACTTCAGCCCATTAAATATCGTTGAAGTCGGATCAAAGTCGGATCACCGTCTTGCCTGATCCGACTTTGTCATGCGGCTTGTGCTCTGATGATCTTGATGGGGAACTCCACGCCAAATTTTAAATAAAAAAAAAAAACGGCATGGGTTCCCCCTCTAAGAGCATACCAGGTCCTTGGGTCTGGTATGGATTTTAAGGGGAACCCCCTACGCCGAAAAAGGGTCCCCCCAAAATCCATACCAGACCCTTATCCGGCCTAATACGGTGTTGGACAGCCTTTGGCATCCAAGACGGCCTGAACTATTATTCTGGGCCACAATCGCGTCCTTTTGTCTCTTTCGCTGACTCTGTCCATTCAAGACTAAGTATTGTAAACTGTGTTTACGATTCTTCAGTTTATGAACGGAGAGGAGCCGCTGTCTCCTGTCCATTCATGTTTAGTGCAGCTGAGGCTGCTGAGAAAGGGACTGGGGAATCTCCATCCTCAGTCCCTTTCCATGTCTCAAAGGGGAGATGTCAGGGGTCTGTTTAGACCCCTGAGATCCTACCAAAGACCCCCTCACCCCAAAAGGGCTAAATAAAAAATACAATTAAAAAAGAAACATTGTAAAAATTAAATATTTTTAAAACAAAATTGTGAAAAATAACAAATAAAAAAAAAACCACTGACTTCCACTCCCCCCCCCCCAAAAAAAAGAAAACATTGTAAAAAATAAATAAATAAAAGTATAATACACACACATAGAGATATATATATATATATATATATATATATATATATATATATATATATATATATATATATATATATATATATATATATATATATATATATATATATATATATAATTGTAAAAAACAAACAAAAAACTTTAAAATAAAATAATACTACTGACACACTGCATATTAGTGCCACTGTCACATAACATTAAGGCTCAGTTCACACTATTGCAAATTGGATGCGGGATCCCTGCATCCAATTCACAATAACAGGAGAATGTGACTGGCTCTCTATGGAGCCGGTTCACATATCTCCGATGCAGCTCTGGTGCGAATTTGCACAGGAGCCCTGTGCGTCTTTTGCTCCATTTCAGGTCCAAATTCAGCCTTAAATTCGGGCTGAAACTGGACCTGAAACGTTGAACCAGGACGCACAGGACCCCTGTTGGGAGCCGCATTGGCATGCAGTGTGAACCGAGCCTAAAAAAAGGGATCTGTAATCGATATCAGTGAGTACTTGAAAAAAAGTATCGGTACTTGTACTCGGTCTTAAAGTGGGGTCGGGACAACCCTAGTGAAAATGATAATTAGCAGAGTACTTTATTAATGCCTGAAATGAACCTCTCAGGATATTAAAAGGGATACCACTGCTGACCTGTTTAAGGTGAAAGCCTCAAGGCTGATCTTTCTTCAGTATGTACAGAGGGTCAAAAAACCTGATATGTACACGCTTGTTCCAGGTCAATGACTCACAGAATCTTCAAAAAAAAAAAAAAGGAGTCAGAAATTGTGGCTCATACTTTCCTAGCCTGACAGATGCCCTTTAAATACAGGAAAGTTACATCTTAACCTTTTTTAGGTGTATTCATGTGTTTCAAAACCTCTAAGAAGATAGCCAAAGATGCAGGAGCACTTTTCCAGTGCATTAAGACTGCCCTGCATCAATACTGGTCTGTGAATGGAGCATGAATAATTTTATCAGGAGACCAGCATCTCTAGAGATCAGAAAGGTTCAAACTTCTCTCCAATCTATTATAAATCACGATTCTATTCTGTTAAATGATTGAAAGGATGTTCTGCAATGCATGGAAAAAAGGAACAGTTGAAACGCTCACCACATTAAAATTTCAGAATGCTTTGGTGTGAACTACTAGAAATAATGTCTTCTATTTTTAATCTGTCCAACCTATATTGCATGAAACGCTCCAAAAATGTAACCATGTGTTAAAAGATTTCTATTTGAATATATTAATAATTCAAGGGGTTGAGACTACATTCTGTAAATCGGCAAAGAGAGGGATAGCATGATTTCTAAAGTTGGTGGATCCAACTAGGAGCCCAGCAGTATGGTTCATTATAGGATAGGATCACATTTCAGTGTATGTTACACCCAGAATTCAGGTGGATATGCTCCAGACCCACCCCCCCTAACTGTGACTGCATGCTATTTCTGTCACATCTTAAAGCCTAATTCCACCCAAAAGTGGAAGTTACGCTTTAAGGACTTACCCCTTTTACATGCCACATTTGGCATGTCATTTCTTTTGGGGGGGGTGGGTACCTAGTTTTGACAGGTACCCCATTCCCACTTCTGCTCGGGCCGCCTAGATGACTCGAGTGGAAGTTCTCCTCTCCCCCTCCCTGCAATTTTCTGGGACACGTGTCAGGTCCCAGAAGATTGCCCGGCCATTGAGGAGGTGCAGCGTGACTTGCGCATTAGCACCTGGCTGTGAAGCCGCAAGCTGTCACAGCCGGGTGCCCACACTTATGATACTGGCGCCGGAAAGAGGCAAGGGAGAGAACAGAGTGGGTTTCCGGCGGTCGCATCGCTTCATCGTGGGACAGGGGAGTGTGTGTTTATGAAAAGTCAGCAGCTACACTTTTTTGTAGCTACTGACTTTTAATATATGCAAAAACTACTGGAACTCCCCTTTAAAAATAGCATGCCATGCTGGGCTCCACCCACGTGGCCGTGCCATTTACAGCGATCTGTGAATGAGAGAACTACAAGTACCATCAGCCATTGCGGCTGAAGGCGTGTAGTTCTCAATGGACTGCAAGGGTGCTGATGAGCACTCTTTGTAGTTCATTCACAAGCCCTGCAGCTTGTAAACAGTCAGCCCGTATCAGAGGTATGGGCTGAAAGCTGCAGGGCTTGTCTGCAGGATCCTGGCATTGCACCTCTGAGCCACTGATCGTGGCTGCAATGCTTTGCAGGCGCGTGAGGGAAAAAATAATAAATCCATAATTAGGGAAAAAATATGATTTGCGCAATGTAATGAATAATGCCCGCAATGTCTAATATGTGTGTAATGTCAGTTTCTATTTGTTACCCTTTGCTGAAAGAATGTAACATTTTCTAACAAATCATCCTAGGTGAAAAATAGACATAAGAACATTCAACCATAGGAGTTAAGCTATTTTCCTGTTGGTGAATATTCTTTAACACTAATTCTATCAGCAGTGGAAATAATATGACGGAGACCAATGGCGACCCTAGGGGGGGCCAGAGGGGGCCCTGACCCCCCCCCCCCCCCAACATTATGCTGGGCCCCACCATGTGCCCCCCCCAAAAAAAAATATTTTTTTTATTTTTATTTTTTACAAAAAGGCAATTTCTTTTTGTTTGTATTCATATCGGATGTGCCGCATCTTACTCGGGCCACCGCTGGGGTAACACAGTCTCTATTGAGAGGGAGAACGTCCCCAGTCAGCTCCTGCAGGCGATTCCTCTCCCCTCCCTCTGCTCGCCGACACTGCATAATGTGAGCGCTCACACAACCACGGCCGCCCGATCTGCTCCTTCCCCTGCAACCTCATTGGCAGGGAGAAGAGTGAGTTGCAGGAAGGACTCCACCAGGACTCTCAGTTACTGAAAAAACAGACTGATTTCTCCCGTCCTTAGGACAGGAGAACGAGCCTGTAAATTCCAAGAAATGCGAGACCAGCGCTGTCAATAGCAGGGGCAGGACAGCAAGAGGAGGCTGGGGAACCCCACAGTGACAGAACACCAGGGCCCGGGGGCAAGACAACCTTTGCAACCCTGATAGTTCTCCCACTGCTTTGGATCCTTATATTTTCTTGGTATGCTGGTGACATATATCTTGTTTTCTGTCACCCTGGGGGGGGGGGGGGGGGCCCAATACAGTAGGAAGGGAGCTCACTGCAGAACATGTGAAAGGGCCGTTGTGGGATCGTAGTAAAGGGGTAAAGGGCCCCAGGATAGATAAAATATATATAGATAGATCTATCTATCTATCTATATATAGATTTGCATTTTATATTGCCCCCCTATTTTTGTCCCTGTCCCCCCCCTAAATATGAAAGCTGGAGACGCCACTGACGGAGACCTCAGCGTTATTGTGTACTCTGTCTATAGAGATTCCTGTGCAAAATGGTTGAACAAATAGGTGCTCAGTCAAAAGAACCTCCAGCTGCAAAGTGAAGTGAAACATTTAGTAGCAGTATTACTACCACCGCTAAATGTGACAGCTTCTTGCTCAGTGTTCCTGGTTGTTTCTCTAGTTATAATAGTCAGACAAAAAAAATAAAGTTTATTTTTATTTTTTGAGTCAGATAAATATAATTAATTATTGCATATCAATATTTTGTATTTTAATACAAGGCCAGCAGGTGGCACTCTCAGCTCCTTTTCACAAGTTTTCCAGGCTCTCCTTAGCTCCGGCTGTTGAAAAAAAAATGTTGCTTATAGCAGAAACTTAAAAGCAGCGAATCATCTTTATCGGTCTATACACAAATACAGAATAACAAACATTTGAAACAAATATAAAAAAGGAAAAAATAAACCTGGACCAAAACCATTATAGTGCCTTTATGTAAGCCTAGGTTTCCACTATTTTGCGTGAATTTGATGCGACTTGAAGCATTGCCTGTGTATTCTTGAGGTCTATGGACTTCAAGTTGCATCAAAGTGGGACCAAAGTAGTGCAGGGACTACATTGAAGTTGCACATATATGAACGGTACTCATTGGAAATCATGGGGTACGACTTGTCATGCGACTTTGCAGTCTCAAGTCACAGGACACGCTACACAAGTGGAAACGGAGCATTAAACCACCAACTCAACTCTTTGTGTGTGGTTCTGTTGGCCAGGAGATATCAGCTGTGCCAAATACCTGAGGATACCTATGTTACCTGTTGCAGAGATAATTGTGGGATACCAAATGCTGTGGTCCTTGTACTAACTGCATCAGGTGTACTAGGTTTCATGGATAAAAACGGATAGTGCAGGACACGTACAAGCACATGATAATATTTTTCTCATAAGTAGACAACCTCCTTAACCACTTCTTTTTTTCCTGAAGGAAAAAGCTCTGAAATTGAAGCCGTTATGATTTTAAAATACATTTCTTATAATGGTTACCATTAATACAAAAGCTGAGCAATTTAAAAACGATGCAGATTATTTTTGTGGTTTTAAAGCACATCTAAAATCTGATTTATAAGGGTGAAAATTGTAGGACATGTTCTTTGTATTAGAGAATAGAATACTGTTTATTGTAGGTCCAAGTTACCCAAGTAGATTTCCATTAAGACATACATACACTTACAATTGGGTCAAACATCAACCAATGCACTGGAATTTACAAAGCATCAAGTGTTTACTACCATCTTTAACCAAAGCTGTGTCAGTAAAGAAATTATTACATTTCCCAGCCATTCCGTTTTAACAGAGTAACCTTCTTGAGAATTCTGCCAGCTACATAAACTCGCCACTTAAAAAGAAGTCAATGTGTAGTAAACATGTGACCTTGGCTTTCATGGTTTTATTTTTCAGATAAAACAGCTCAGAACACAAGAATGATTATCTTCCAACGCTGTTCTGAAACACTGCAGATGTCTCCACGACATTGTGAATGATAAAAAATATCAGATTTTACAGCAATAGCATGAAACAGTTCAGACACGCAAGAACAGCTAAAATTCTCTTTTTCCAAACATGGGTTAGTAATGCGGTTTTTAATATACCGTATATACTCGAGTATAGGTCGCTCCGAATATAAGCCGAGGCCCCTAATTTACCACAAAAAAACTGGAAAAAACGTATTGACCCGAGTATAAGCCGAGGGTGAGAAATGCAGCAGCTACTGTAAGTGGAAAAGAGGGTCAACAATGCCCATATGCAGCTGCATGCCTCCCTGTGTCCTGTGCATGTGTCCTGTGCAGCCTACCTGCGTCCTGTGCATGTGTCCTGTGCAGCCTACCTGCGTCCTGTGCATGTGTCCTGTGCAGCCTACCTGCGTCCTGTGCATGTGTCCTGTGCAGCCTACCTGCGTCCTGTGCTTGTGTCCTGTGCAGCCTACCTGCGTCCTGTGCTTGTGTCCTGTGCAGCCTACCTGCGTCCTGTGCTTGTGTCCTGTGCAGCCTACCTGCGTCCTGTGCTTGTGTCCTGTGCAGCCTACCTGCGTCCTGTGCTTGTGTCCTGTGCAGCCTACCTGCGTCCTGTGCAGCCTACCTGCGTCCTGTGCATGTGTCCTGTGCAGCCTGCATGCGTCCTGTGCATGTGTCCTGTGCAGCCTACCTGCGTCCTGTGCATGTGTCCTGTGCAGCCTACCTGCGTCCTGTGCAGCCTACCTGCGACCTGCGCATGTGTCCTGTGCAGCCTACCTGCGACCTGCGCATGTGTCCTGTGCAGCCTACCTGCGTCCTGCGCATGTGTCCTGTGCAGCCTACCTGCGTCCTGCGCATGGGTCCTGTGCAGCCTACCTGCGTCCTGCGCATGGGTCCTGTGCAGCCTACCTGCGTCCTGCGCATGGGTCCTGTGCAGCCTACCTGCGTCCTGCGCATGGGTCCTGTGCAGCCTACCTGCGTCCTGCGCATGGGTCCTGTGCAGCCTACCTGCGTCCTGCGCATGGGTCCTGTGCAGCCTACCTGCGTCCTGCGCATGTGTCCTGTGCAGCCTACCTGCGTCCTGCGCATGTGTCCTGTGCAGCCTACCTGCGTCCTGCGCATGTGTCCTGTGCAGCCTACCTGCGTCCTGCGCATGTGTCCTGTGCAGCCTACCTGCGTCCTGCGCATGTGTCCTGTGCAGCCTACCTGCGTCCTGCGCATGTGTCCTGTGCAGCCTACCTGCGTCCTGCGCATGTGTCCTGTGCAGCCTACCTGCGTCCTGCGCATGTGTCCTGTGCAGCCTACCTGCGTCCTGCGCATGTGTCCTGTGCAGCCTACCTGCGTCCTGCGCATGTGTCCTGTGCAGCCTACCTGCGTCCTGCGCATGTGTCCTGTGCAGCCTACCTGCGTCCTGCGCATGTGTCCTGTGCAGCCTACCTGCGTCCTGCGCATGTGTCCTGTGCAGCCTACCTGCGTCCTGCGCATGTGCAGCCTACCTGTGTCCTGTGCATGTCTCTTGTGCAGCCTGCATGTGTCCTGTGCATGTGTCCCGTGTCCTGTGCAGCCTACCTGTGTCCTGTGCGTGCCACCGTGTGCCAATCTGAATCCACCGATTAGCGTGTGATAATACCATTCGGCAGACATTCCACTGTTCAAAAGCCGCGCCTCCTCCTGGTCTGTGATAGGCAGAACACTCCATTTCCCAGCATACCACGGACGAGGATGAGAGAATGTCCGTGATAGGCTGTACACTGACTGCTAGGAAATGGAGTGTTCTGCCTATCTCAGACGAGGAGGAGGCGCGGCTTTTGAACAGTGGAATGGCCGCCGTCTGTCTGCATGACACGCTGATCATGTAGGCAGATGGTGGTGACTCGAGTATAAGTCGAGGGGGGCACTTTCAGCCTAAAAAAAAGGGCTGAAAATCTCAACTTATACTCGAGTATATACGGTATGTACAATTTGATGGTTGCACCTCCAAGAGTAATGGCCCGTACACACGATCCGAAAATCGGACAAAAAAATACTGCTTTCGACGTGATCATACGATAATCAGATCGTTAGTACAGAGCTTTCAAGAGCCAATCACGACAATTCATCAGATATTTTTCGATCGGATAAGCACAAAGATTTTCCTCGTATGATACCAGATTGGACGATTTTTATTTAGTCAGTACAGTTGTCGTTTGAAAATACAATATACATACATTACAACACATGACATCACTTCCGATTTTTTATTTCTGTCGTACAATAATTTTTGTGACTTAAGTAACCTATTTAATTTCTACTTGCGGCTATTAAGCGAAAAAAGTCAGGCGATCTGTTGTCCGATTTTCAGATCGTGTGTACAGGCCATAAGCAATCACCATGGCACTGCAATGACCAAATAAAAAAAAAATAATGAAACAATAAAATTATAGATCAAGAGACAATGTACATCTTGTATGTTGTTTCCAAATATCTGCATTGAGTATAAGGAAGAAGCAGGTTTACTACTCCTAAAAAAAAAGTAAAAAAACACCCCAATTTTATGGACCATAAAACGTATACTATATTGTACATAGTGGAGCACTTCTGCAAAGAAAATGTAGAGTTGTTCTATACATATTAAAAAGAACATGTAAAAAAATATATATATTTTTTTTAGTAAACAAAAAATATACACAACATAAACATAGCCTCCTTTCCAATAAGCAGATGCAGCTTTCACGCTGTGGGAGGCTATACACCTATCCAATGGTTCAGCCAAAACCTCTGGGAATGCAGCCCCAGCTCTTTGGCTAACCCCTAGTTCTCTAGATACCCTTTGTCATATATTAAATGTTTATTTTAAAAAAACATAAAAATGAATATACTGTGTTCGTGTATGTGTATTTTTATCTATCTATATAATATAGAAACAAACACACACACACACACACACACACACACACACACACACATCAAAATCCTATATAAAACATTAGCAAACTTAGTAAATGTTAGCACGCATTATAAAAAATGTATTCAATCTAAGCAGCAATCAGAATAATAGGTTACTTACAAATCTATATAATAAAATAAAAATAATAGGAGAGGTATGGAGCTGTAAAGCTCGGTTCACATGTGTGCAAGCATGTTTGCACGTGCATGTCAAGGGTATGGCAACCCAATTATTTTAATGGCCTACCTTCAAGAAGCGCCGGGAAACAAATTCCTTGACCCTTTTTAAAAAAAAAAAAAAAAATCACGCCTCAGCTGCTAATGCATGAGGATGCCATTAGGAGTTAATGGTACCTCTGCGCATCTGCTGAAGTGCAGACCAATTCTCAGCGGTTCAGGAACATGAGGAATTTTGCTTGTGTTCTCCACGCAGATAGCTGGGAACATAGTCTTACTGTTTATGTCATTGTTAGATTTTCCCCATACACCTTAAAGCCAAACATGTTACCAGTGTGCCTATTATAAGTGAAATACAATTGAAGTCAAAACTTCCTATGCTTTAGTCCAAATTAGAGTGGACATTTTTAGAATCTCAGAGACAGCAATCAAAAAACCTAATTAACCACTTGCTTACTGGGCACCTAAACCCCCCTCCTGCCCAGACCAATTTTTTAGCTTTTAGCGCTGTCACTCTTTGAACGACAATTGCACGGTCATACAACACTGTACCCAAATGAATGTTTTATCATTTCTTCCCACAGATAGCTTTCTTTTGGTGGTATTTGATCACCTCTGGGTTTAAAAAAATAAAATAAAAATTAAGAAAGACCTAACTAAAAACTAAAAAATACAAAATCGTTTTATATTTTGGTGATAAATTTTGCAAACAGGTAATTTTTCTCCTTTATTAATGTACGCTGATGAGGCTGCACTGATGGGCACCGATAGGCTGTACTGATGGGCACTGATAAGGCGGCATTGGTGGGCACTGATAAGGTGGCATTGGTGGGCACTGATAGGCAGCACTGCTAGGTGGCACTGATGAAACACTGATTGGCACCACTGGTGGGCACTGATAGGTGGCACTGATTGCTGGCACTTATGCACTGATTTGTGGCACTGTGTGGGCACTAGCAGGCGGTATTGGTGGGCACAGATGAGGCGGCTTCACCTCTTCCTCTTTGGGACCGATGTCCCTTGCACTGAAGCCGGTGATTGGCTTTTTTTTCTGCTCACCTTTCTTACCGCTTTAAAATCCCCTATTTTCTTTGGTGTTTTACAGCATAATTTTTTCGGTCGTTTTTTTCACTTATTCCTGGACATAGAGTTCCTCACAAGTTGGAGGTGGTGGTAGCTAATACGCATAGTAAGTAACTCCTTGTCCTAAAAGTACAACCACCCCCTCCCCTCCATTCCCATTTGTATTCTTTTTCTTACAAACATTCCCAACAGTATGTATTACAATGTATTCCATTACATGATTATTATAGTGCATTTTAATTCTTTTTAAAATTCATCTTTTTATATATTTTATTTTTTCATTAAACATAGGTTTTAAAAAAAAAATTTTATATTGTTGGTCCGCTAGCTGTTATAGTTAGTCTTGCCCAGGTACTTAAATTGCTCTCCTCCAAAGAGCAGTATGTCAGTAGAAGGAGCTGTGAGCTCCGAGCACGTAGCCTGTACATTCCTGCATTGCAATCCCCAGCTTGGATTCCCGCCCTGCCGTGGTGACATCACATCTGCTTCCGCGTTCCAGACTGGTCAGCGTGGAGCTTCCTGTCAAGCGCATACTACACAGAAGCCTGTGACTGAATACAACTTCCCCATGGCCAAGGGATCGATACCAGAGCCCGCAGAGCGGCATCAGTGTACCCCAGGAAGTTTCAATCATTGATGGGCATCTGCACCTCATGGACTTGTAAGTGTACACCTTACACAGATACACTGAAACCAGTAGGATTTACCGTATTTATCGGCGTATAACACGCACCTCAAGTTTAGGAGGGATTTTTAAAAAGGAAAAAAAAACTTTTAGGAGGGAAGTTTAAGAAAAAAAAAAAAAAAAAAAAAAAAAAAAAAAAAACTTACATTTAAAATGCCCATCAATGCAGCCTCATCAGTGTCCATCTGTAGTCTTGTCCATCATTGCAGCCTTGTCAGTGTCCCTCATTGCAGCCTTGTCAGTGTCCCTCATTGCAGCCTTGTCCCCCATTGCTGCCTCGTCAGTGACCATCTGTAGTCCCTCATTGCAGCCTTGTCAGTGTCCATCTGCCTTGCACTGTGTTTGCAATGGCGTTTAAAAATCGCGCCGCCGTTCTCGGCCATTCTTGGCAGCTCACGGCCGCTCTCGGCGGCTTTCAGGAGCACTCGGCTTTCGCCGGCTCACGCGGGACTGCGAGAGCCGCCGAGAATGGCCGTAAGCGGCTGAGAATGGACGAGAATGGTCGAGAATGGCTGAAAGCGGCCGAGAGCCGCCGAGAATGGCCAAAAGGCTCACAAATCGGTGGGGGATTGGCGTATAACACGCACCCACGATTTCCCCCTGATTTTAAGGAATAAAAGTGTGTGTTATACGCCGATAAATATGGTATTTAGTTGGTGCCTCCCCCCTCTCTTGCTTTCTCTATGAAATTTTGAGGGTACTTTGGACAAAAAGACCGGATCCATCTTAAAAACTATCCGATCGGAAAACCTGAAAAAGGTCTGATTGATAGAGCTTCTATCTCACACACCATCCTGGTGGTAGTGACTGCCATCAAAAAAAAAAAAAAAAAACTGCTTTAAGTGTCAGCAATTTAATTGAACAATTTTCTTGTGGTTCAACTGGGTCCCCCATCAGGGTTTCTAGCACCAAAGACAGGTCCCATTTTAGGAAAAGGCAGTCTCTATCTGCTCAGGGCCTTAAAAAAAAAAAAAAAAAAAAAAAAAAAAGAAAATCTAGCTATTCATGGGTTGGAAGCTAGTTTATTTTCCTAATAAACAGAGTGCTGAAGCTCAAGCCCTTGTCTTCTCCGCACTGCAGAAATTCTAAAACCGCCACTGAACTCTGTGCCTCAAAAGGAATTTCCTGTACACCAATTGAACTGTTCCCATACTTTTTTTTAAAATGGTGCGAGTCTCTATTTTCCTGCTAGTCAGCAGTGTAGAAGCCCCTAGCTTTCAGCAACTTCTCAGAAACCAAGCAGCGAGGTTCCACCTTTCTACTTGGGAACATTACACTGGGCCCTGGGAGAGGAGATCCTCCCGGATTGGTAGTATCTATGGGGGTTCTGCAGCAAGTTCTTTTAGAATAGAGAACCATTGTCTCTCCTGCCAGTGTGGTGCAATAAGGATCAGCGAGGTGTTCTCTGTTCGGAATTTTGTTAGCACTGCTGGTAGGAGCACTGGTGGGGGGAGGCATAACACTTAGCGAATCTCCATTTTTGTACCAGGGCGTCCACCCAAAGCGCTCCATCCTTCGTGTTTTCTTTTGAGGCAAATAGGTCCACTTGTGGGGTTCCCCATTTTTGTGTGATCATTCTGAACACCTCTTGATTTAACATCCAGTCGCTTTCCTTTAAATTCTTCCTGCTGAGGTAATCGGCTACTAGGTTCAGTTCTCCTTTTAGGTTTACCGCTGACAGGGAAAGAACATTCTTCTCTGCCAAGTTTAGCATTTCTTCTGCCAGGGACCACAAGGTTCTGCTCCTTGTTCCCCCTATTTTTTTTACATAGCAAACTAGTGAAGAATTGTCAAACCTGATCTGTATGCGGTGACCTCTCAGCTCCTTCTGGAAGTACCAGAGTGCTAAAAAAACTGCCCTCAATTTCTTCCAATGCGATGATGTCTTCATCTCCTCATTTTTCCACACTACTTGTGTTATCCGGGTGCCTAGATGTGCTCCTCACCCTACACTGCTTGCGTCTGTAGTCACCATCTGGGTGACTGATAGGATTCACATACATCCCTTGATTAAATTCTTCTCCACCACCATAAGGATCTCTTCAATTGCGTTGGTATACGCACTTGTGTGTCTAGCAACTCTTGCCTGTGATCCCATATGTTTAGGATAAAACATCTGTAGATGCCGAAAACGTAATCCCGCCCATTGTACTGCCGGGATTGTAGAGGTCAGTAGTCCCAAAGCGGACATTGCCCATCTTATTTAGCATGGTCGATTGTTCTGCATCTTCATTGCCTCTTGAATTTTTTGTACCTTCTCCTTGGGCAAAAACACTCTGTTGTGGTGAGTCTAGGATGTACTCCAAGTATGTAATCTGCTGGGTGGGGATCAGATTGACTTCTCTATATTTAACAACCAACCTAGTTTTCCTAGAAAATCTTAGGTGCACTTCAGATCCTTAGCTAACTTTTCTGGGGTGGTTGCAAAGAGAAGTAGGTTGAATAGATAGGCGATGATGGAAATGCCTGTGATTCGGAGTGTCGCCAGGGCTTCCGCCATCACTTTTGTGAATATCCGAGGTGAGAAGGGAAGGCCGAAAGGAAGAGCCTGGAACTGAAGGTGTAACGTTTCTTCCTTTGTTTTTATTATTGCCAGTCTTAGGCATTTCTGGCAACTTTGAGCAATAGGGATGTATGCATGAAAAATTGCTCCTCCTTTGCCCTTTCCTCTCTGTCCCCAGGGTCTTTTTTGGTTTTCGGCCTTAGGTGGTCCAAAGCGAGACTTTGCATCCACTCTTGGCCTTTTCTTGCCTTGTTGCAGCTGTCCCCAGGTTAGTTTACACTTCAGCGGAAATACTTTCTTCTTATCCGCCGTGCGATCCAATATTTATTCCAGCCCTGGCCCAAAAACAGTAAGTCCCCTTTAAATGGAAACCCACAGAGCTTGGCTTTAGACACACAGCCCCCCTGCCAAGTCTTTAGCCAAAAGGCTCTTCTTGCAGAGTTGGATAAGGCTGAGGACCTTGCGGCCATCCGTGCTGTCTCAGTGGATGCATCTGCAATATAAGCAATGCCCCCGAGGAATGTAGGAAACAAAGACAAGATCTGTTCTTTTGGTGTTCCTTCCTCAATGTGGGTCTGTATCCGAGTTAGCCAGAACTCTACGTTTCTGGCTATTACTGTTACTGCCATAGCTGGTTTTAGACTCCCCACTGTAGAAACCCAAGACTTCTTTAGGAGGGAGTCCATTCTTTTGTCCATTGTGTCAGATAGAATCCCCATATCTTCGAAGGCTAGATCTGTATGCCTCAAGACTTGGGAGAATGCTCTAGATTAGGGGTTTTGTTCCAAACTGACGCTGGATCATCCGCAAATGGAAATCATGTTTTTAATGCTTTTGAAAAGAAGAGTTTCCTTTCCGGATGCTCCTTTTTTATTGCTTCCACTAGGACCTTATGGACTGGGAAATTTTTATCTTCTTGTTCTCCCAGGCCCTGGGACATTTGGTCCTGCAGTGAGAGGGTTTTATTCTCTGACTGAATACCTAGAGTGGTATGAATGGCCCCCCCAAGAGATTTTCACCTCCAGTGAAAGCTTATACCGGGAGGGCTTCCTGGAATACCCTTCCAAGGCTTCCCCTTCTGATTCCCGGAAGCCAGAGGCTGTGCTATCTGGCTCCTCCTCGGCCTCCTCCCTGGAGGCTGCTGGAGGGCCTGCTCTTGTGGATGGTAGGAATCTCCCCCCAATTCCTTAGTGCAGCTGTCAGAAAGTCAAACACCCCCACAGTGTCCTACAATCTAGTAAATAAATGGATTCAAGTGCTACTCAGTAAAACGTACTGTACAACCCTCAGACATAGCCTCAGAAATTTGGAATAACGAAAAGCGTAGACTGGAAGCAAAATCATCACGAAGAGCAACCGATCTGATACACAGTTTTAAAAAGGAGCTTTACATTGTTTTTGAAATTATATTTTAAAATAAAGCGCTTTGTATTTTAACTGTATTACACTATGGAACTCATTTTTCATCTGAGTTTAAGCTAGACCAGGTGTTCTCAACTCCTGTCCTCAGGACCCACTAACAGGCCAGATTTTAAGCATTTTAAGCATTGCCTTGAGATGCAGACTAGAATACTGCAATCACTGAGCAGCAAATGATATCACCTGTGATGTATTTCAGTTATATTGCAAACCTGGAACTACTGAGCTAGACAGGTGCCGCAGGCATCATCCTGGTACCGTTTATTTATTTTTTCTTAAGAGCTATCGGAGTGGCCAATTAGCCGCTCAATTGCTATTACAAGCAGCGGGAGTGGATGTTCCCCTCACACGGCTTGCTTGGGCTCTCCTGTCCCACTGGGAGACCTGAGCTACCAGCTGGCACGTCCACCAGATAGTCAAACACCCAAACAAAGCTGGGATTGGCTTTGATCAGGTCTCCGCTATGGTAGCCTGGAAGCGATGAGATGACATCATTTGGTTTACACGGATGTCAACAGTGCAATTTTCAGAAAACGGAAAGTATTCAAAAACACTGGTCTTGCTGTTTTGAATGCTTTTAAGGGCAGAGGTGGGATTTGGGGTCTTATAGACTTCAGATCCCTCCATAAAGCGTACCTGTCACGTGCCTATTGCGGTCACAAGGGATGATTACATTCCTTGTGACAGCAATAAAAAAGTGATCAAAAGAAAAAGCATTAGTGTAAACAAAAAAAAAAAAAACCCACACACACACACACACACACACACACACACACACAACACACACACACACACACACACAGCGATCAGCTCACATGTGAGGTATGGCTGTGAACGTCAGATCATGGGCAGCAATTCTAGCTCTACAAGTCCTCTGCAAATCTAAAGTAGTAACCTGCAAAGGCTTTTAAAGCGTCGCCTATGGATGGTAAAATTGATGTCACCTGTCGCAGTAGCATGGGTGTGCACAGTTTTAAACCGCGACATGTTTGGTATCTATTTGGCATAACATCTTTTATGTTTTACAAAAATTTGGGTTATGCAAAACCTACCAATTTATTCTCTAGGGCCTCTGCTTTAAAAAAACAAAAAAAAAAAAAAAAAAAAAAAAAACACATAAATGTTTGGGGTTCTAAGTTATTTTCTAGCACAGTGGTTCTCAACTCCAGTCCTCGGGACCCACCAACAGGCCAGATTTTAAGTATTACCTTGGGGAGTTGCAGACTAGAATACTGCAATCACTGAGCAGCAAGTGATATCACCTGTGATGTATTTCAGCTATCTTGCAAACCTGGCCTGTTGGTGGGTCCTGAGGACTGGAGTTGAGAACCACTGTTCTAGCAAAAAAAAAAAAAAACAAAAAAAAAAACAAACAAACAAACAAACTGATTGTTACATGTAAACAAAAAGTGCCAAAAAAAATGCCAAACTATTTTTTTTCTTGTGGAGAGTGCTATTTACGCCCACTTCTTGGTGAAGGGGGTATTTATGTCTGGTAAGCAGGGATATTGGAACGGATGTTCTAATTTCTTGTGAGTAATATCACACTTTTTAGTCTCTATGCCATTCTCAAGAAAACAGTGAATGGACTGCATAGAAGAAAAAGGATAGTCCTGGTGATGGTGTCTGTCACATTCACGTGTGGGATGAAAAAAAAAAAAAAAAAAAAAAAAAAAGGAAGAAGGATTATGACCATGTTTCTCAAGTCGACTTCCAGGACCGCACCCTGAGAGATGACTGGTCCACATGACAGGAAACACAATCAAAGAGGTTAAAAGCCCCCGCCCCTCCCTGTGCTCCTCGGTTTTTGATTGCGTTTCCCCACAGCCAAACCGTTTGTTATTTTCTTTAAGACCCGAAGCCTGGGGCTGGTGGTCTCCCCCTGGGAGCAGGACCAAATGCCTGGGAAGCCTCTGGGTCTGACAGCAAATATTTATCCTTCCTGGGGGGGTTCCCCTATCCTTTCCTCAGGGGGGCAGCAGAAACTGGAAGAGCCCCCCTGAGCGCTGAAGGACCCTGGGTACAGGGGTGTACCCAGAACTTCTGGGGCCAATTTTCCTGCCTCCTCTCCTTACCTGTGCGGTGGCCGTGCAGAAAAGGAGCCTGGTTTTCCCTCAGAGAGTTGCTTCCTTATGCAGGGAATCCCCTAGTGCAGTATGGCTGCTCAGGATTGTTGCCTTCGATCAGCAGGTCTGTGGTTGAGCTGGCGTAACTGTGCAAATTGAGATGCTGTCCACTCTTAAAGCTTTTCAATCCTCCCTCAAGTCTAGGGACTCAGAGGCCTATGTCAGTAAGGAAGCCTCTTCCCAAGAGGGCTCCGCTTCATCTAGGGGGTCTAGACAGCAGACAGATAACCAAAAGTATCCCCTTTCTCAGGATTCAGAGGAGGAGGTTGAGTCAGAATCCCTTCAGCAGGGATTCTCGAATGAGGGGGTAATGGACAACCAGGAGGAGGATGAGGGGGAGGACTCCAGGTCTAGTAGGCATATCTTCTCAGCTGACGACATGGAGGGCCATTTACGCTTTCAAAGAGATTCAGGAGCCCATCGCGCAGGTTTCTGACCAAAATAAAATGTATAGAGGCTTAATTAAGCCTCAGGCCAGGGTTCTTCCTGTACACTCTGCCCTTAAGGATGTTATCTTGAGGGAATGGAAGGAGCCGGAGAGGAGGCTCCTGAAATACAAAACGTTGAAGCGTAGATGCCCCTTTTCTGAAGAGAAAGAGGAGAAGTTTTTCAAAATCCCTAGGCTAGATGCCTTCTTAGCACAGGTTTCTAAGCAGTCCGATCTTTCCTTTGAAGATACCGGTAACATCAAGGATCAAATGGATCAAGAGGGCTGAAACCATGTTACGCAGGGCCTGGGAGGCTAACACTGCAGCTATGAGCCCCGCTTTGGCCTCAGCATGCATTGCAAGAAATGTGGACATGTGGGTCTGTAAGCTGACCACGTATCCCGAACATTCAAATCTAAGGAGGTCTTAGATTCATTGGAGGTCATGGGGAGTGCTGTCACATACTTAGCGGATGCCGCGGTTGAGACAGTGCATACAACCGCAAAATCTGGTGCCTTACTGAACTCAGCCAGGCGAGCCCTCTGGGTTAAAACCTGGGACGGGGATAGCTCATCCAAAATCCGTCTATGTAGCCTCCCTTTTGAGGGTTCCCTCCTTTTTGGTACTGGCCTAGAGCAAGCCCTCACTAGGTCTACTGAAAAGGGGAAGAAATTCCCTACTAAACCAAGGAAGGATAGGAAGAGTTTTTTTCGAGGCCCCCAGGCAAAGAATCGCTTCTCAGAGAAAACGGTCTCCTCATCTAAGGAACCTCAATGTCTTTCTGTGGTACAAGAAGTTCCGCATGGAGAGTGTTTATTCTCCCCGAAGAAACCTTCTCAAGGACGTGTTTATGGTAACCTTGGTATCCAGTCCAAGGGTCTTCACGAAGGTTCTGGCAGAAGTGGTGGCTTTTCTGCACCTCCAGGAGGTAGCGCTGATTCCCTATTTAGACAACATTCTAATTTACAATCAAAATCGGGATCAGCTACTTGTGGATCTATCCAGGGTATTGGAGACCTTAGAATCCCTGGGATGGATCATCAGCAAGGAAAAATCCTCGCCGATTCCTGCCCAAACGAAAATGTATCTAGAATTCCTGGTGGATTCCTCGGAACAGAAATTAGTTCTACACCAGAGCAAGGTAGAGGGCCTCATTTCAGCAGCCACGTCTCTGTTAGAGGTGAAGATGATCTCTTACAGAGGTATTATGAGGGTGCTGGGCCTGATGACTGCATCTATCCCAGCAGTTCCTTGGGCACAGCTACATTCCAGGAACCTCCAGCACTTCCTGCTATCCTCTTGGGACAGAAAAAGAAGCTCTCTGGACATAAAAGTTGCCATTCTGGTCGAAGTAAACGACTCTCTTCGCTGGTGGCTTCTCCCTCAGAGGCTTCAGGGGGGTCTCCCTTGGAGTCAGCTTCAGCCCTTTTAGGATAACTACAGACGCAAGTTCCTGGGGGTGGGGGGCCCAATTGGAGGATCTAAGAGCCCAGGGGTCCTGGGACCCGAGGCAGAGAAAGACCTCCTCCAACTTTCGAGAGCTTTTGGCCATCGGGGAAGCATTAAAATCTTTCGAAGGGAGGATCAAGGACCAGGAAGTTCAGGTCCTATCAGACAATGCCACAGCGGTGGCATTCTTAAATCATCAGGGGGGCACCAGATCTACAACTCTCCTGGCCCTGTAATCAGAGATCCTGGGTTGGGCGGAGCATCAGATTCGCTCCATTTCCGCAGTCCACATAAAGGGAACTTTGAATATAGAGGCAGACTATCTCAGTCATCAGCCGATTCTACAGGGAGAATGGGAGCTGAATCCAGAGGTTCTCTCCCTGGTATGTCGGCAGTTCAGCGTTCCAGAGATAGACCTCTTCGACCGCAGAAAAAACAGAAGGGTAAAGAGATTCTTTTCCCTTGCCCGAGAAGGGGGCTCGGAGGGGATAGATGCATTGGCCCAGGTTTGGGACTTCCGGTTGGCCTATGCCTTTCCCCTCTTGGGGCTAATTCTGAGAGTTCTTCAAAAGTTGTTTCTCTCGGAAGGCAACTTGATTCTAATAGCTCCGTGGTGGCCCAAGAGAGCATGTTTTCCAACCCTACAGGGTTGGTCCATAGCCCCGCCTCTACACCTTACTGTTCGGCGCGACCTTCTCCTGCAGGGTCCAGTCTGCCATCCAGACCCCAGCTTCTTCAGGCTGACGGCCTGGTTCTTGAAAGGCAGAACCTACAGGAGAAGGGCCTGTCGGACAGAGTAGTGGATACTCTCCTCCTTAATAGAAAACCGGTCACAAGGCGTATTTATGCTAAGACCTGGGGGATTTTTTCCTCGCTGGTGTAAGGCGAGAGGGACTTTACAACAAGAGATCCCTGCCATTCTGGAATTTCTCCAGGATGGAGCAAATCAGGGATTTGGCAACCAAGACTCTTGAAGCACAGGTAGCAGCCTTGTCCTGTTTTCTGGAGAGACGCTTGGCATTAGACCCCTGATCAAAAAGGTTCCTTTTGGTCAGAGAGAGGTTGCCCCCTGTCCAGGTGTCTAGGTTTCCACCATGGGATCTTACCTTGGTGTTAGAAGGATTAACAAGGGCCCCGTTTGAACCAATAGATCAGATCCTCCTTAGGATCCTCACCTTTAAGTTGGCTTTTCTTCTAGCAATCACATCTGCCAGGAGAGTAGGCGAGATTCAGGCCTTTTCGATTAGGGAGCCATTTTTTCATTTGTTTGAGGACAGGGTTATACTTAGGCAGGACCCCCTGTACCTCCCTAAGGTAGCATCCACGTTCCACAGAACTCAGGAAATAGTGCTGCCTTCCTTTTGTAACAATCCCAAAAATGAGAGGGAAGTTTCTTTTCACTGTCTGGACGTCAGACGTTGTTTGTTATCGTACTTAGAAAAAGTTAAGGAGTTTCGTAGGTCCAGCCATCTTTTAGTTAATTTTTCCAGCCAAAAGAAGGGCCAACAAGCTTCTAAAGCATCCTTAGCAAGATGGATTAAGCATACTATTTCTTTAGCCTATGAGCAGTCCGGTAAGGCAGCTCCTAGGGACCGTAAAACACATTCCACTCGATCTCTGGCAACCTCTTGGGCGGAAAGGGCCGGAGCAGATATGTAGAGCCGCCACATGGACAAGCCAGAACACCTTCCTGAGGCATTACAGTTTGGAGTTACTGTCCCCTCAGCATCTGGCGTTTGGCAGGAAGGTCCTGCAAGTGGTTGTCCCGCCCTAAGGTAGGCCTGAGCTTCTTCTCTTAGAGTACCGTCCTGGAAGACGACTTGAGAAAATGACCAGTTACACTTACTGGCAACGGTGTTTCTGGGAAGTCTTCCAGGACGGCAGGCCTACTTCCCACCCTTTCTCTTTAGGTATAATTTAACGTATAGAGCAGGGGTCTTCAAACTGCGGCCCTCCAGGTGTTCAGGAACTACAATTCCCATCATGCCTAGTCATGTCTGTGAATGTCAGAGTTTTACAATGCCTCATGGGATGTGTAGTTCTGCAACAGCTGGAGGGCCGTAGTTTGAGGGTCCCTGGTATAGAGTGTGGTGGTGTTGGTTTTCTTCACTCTCGTGCACTGGTGTGGGTCAATGCTTTGTCACAACTGAGGAGCACAGGGAGGGGCGGGGGCTTTTAACCTCTTTGATTGTGTTTCCTGTCAGGTGGACCAGTCATCTCTCAGGGTGCCGTCCTGGAAGACTTCCCAGAAACACTGTTACCGGTAAGTGTAACTGGTCATTTTTTTTCCAACTAAAACCTAGAGGTGATTGGGAGGTGGATCCATTTATCAAAGAACTTTAGATAACCCTATGGTTAATTCACAAGATCACAGTGAAGAAGTTGTGATGACTAGCGAATATACTGTATATTTAAAAAGGACTTATTCAGTTATGTTGGACTTCACTTATTTACACATTTGTTTTACAATTGTGATTTATTGTACCATGTGCTCATTTTTTGAGGGTTGTAAGTTTTACCGAGTAGTGCTGGAACATTTATTCAGTAGGTTAGCATACCTCCCAACTTTTTGAGATAGGAATGGAGGGACACCTATCAGCAAAAGTATGCAGGCAAAGGACACACCCCCTGCCATGCCCCCTTAAAAGGAGAATTGTACAAAAAAAAAAAAAAAAAAAAAAAAAAAAAAAAAAAACAAGATTGGTTAAACCCACAAGTTCTTTTTTACCACTACTATTCCTTTATATTGGCTTTTGGAATTTACAAACGCAGCAATTTAGAAATCAGATGAAAGGTTTAGCACTTTTTAATAGATAAAAAGTGCATTTTATATACATCTATATAGATCAGACCAGAATGAGGGACAAAGGAGGAGGAATGAGGGACAGAGGGACATTGCTCGAAATCAGGGACAGTTGGGAGCTATGGGCTAGGTTGAACTGATCCTGCCACCAGTGTTAATTTTGGCAGCAAATCTCAATCTAGTTTTAGTCTTTGTATTTTAGTCGACTAAAATCTCCAGTACATTTTAGTCAAATAAAATCGAATGTGTTTAATTATTTTTTTTTTTTTTTAAATTGTAATGCATTATTTAAGCATTTCTTTAGAATCTCCAAACTCATTATATACTCCTGGAGTAAAAAAAAAAAAAAAAAAAAAAAAAAAAAAAAAAAAAAAAAAAAAATCGAATATCGTGTTATTATTTATGGTATTAAGGTTTGAACAAACAGATACAGATTTAGCTGCTCTGGATGGTCTGAAGAGGCCTGTAATGCTGCACAGTGCTGAATGGTGGTCATCTGAGGGATGGCCTGTATTGCACAGTGCCCTGGATGCCACTGCCAGTGGCGGCCTGTAATGCTGCACAGTGCTGGATGGTGGTCGTCTGAGGGATGGCCTGTAATCCACAGTGCCCTGGATGCCAGTGGTCAAAAGGAGACCTGTAATGCAGTTGCACAGTGTGCTCTGGACAGACGGTGGTCTGAGGAGAGGGGAGGAGAGGCCTCAGGCCTGCTGTAATTGTAATGTACCACAACTGTTATTGCTGTACACTCACAGTCTGCTCTGGGTGCCTGGCGGTGCGGTCGGTTTGTCAAAGTCGGGAATCGGGAGACCTGGCTGGTCTGTAATGCACAGTGCTGCTCTCACTCTCAGGTCTTTGGCAGTCATCTCATCACTGTGCGCTTGCTAGCTGGGAGCGGCCTGCGAAAGCAGGCGGAGCTCCATGAAAAAACGGAAGTTAGTTCACGAGGGTAAACGTCCCTGCCTCACATTTTCATCCCGTTTTCATTCGGTAACAAAAACGGATCTGATTTTGGTCATAGTTTTCGTCAGTGGACGAAAATGTGCTGTACATTTTGTTTCGGTCACTGTAAAAATGCCGCTGACAAAATCTTTGACTAAAATGTTTTTGTTGAAGAAATTAACACTGCCTGCCACATTATCAAAGCTTTTACTGCAAGTGATAGAAGATCACTTGGCATGGAGAAAACTTGGTTTGTTGTTGAACTTGGAAACCAGGAGGTCCAAGTCCAGTGTCCCCCACCGGTGAATAAGGTATTGGAACACCTTTATGGTGAAGAGAAAACACTCCAGAGCTCAGGAGATGAATGAGGAAATCCGTCTGCTAATAGTCCACACCTGGACTGCCTATGGCAGACATGGCTGGAATGTGAAGCTCCACCCAAGCCAGAAATTTTTGATTTCTCCATGATGGTCAATGTATGCCACTGCTGTGGCATTGTCTGGCTGAATCTGGATCAGGTGACCTTGCAGTCAAGAGATCCAGTGACAACCAAATTGCTTGAAGCTCCAGAATACTGATTGGGAGAGGAGCTTCCATTGGTTACCAAGTTCCTTCTACCAAGAAGATATGCAGGATTACTCCCCAGCCTGACAGGGTGGTGTCCATCATGAGAACGCTCCATAGGAAGGATTTTTGAGACTTCAGCACCAGACTCTTGGGTTAGGCACATGTGGCAGTCTAGGTATTGACCCCTCCTGTTCTACCCAGCTGGAATGGCGAGTTACAGCAGTCTGGCATGAAATTGGGAAAATAGAACTGCCTCCGCAAAAGTGGAGAGTCGGTCAGTTCCTAGACTCCAGGGTCTGAATGTCAAAGCGGAGGGTCTGGAGTTTGCCAAGAGGGAGGAAAACCTTGGTCTCTGGATACCACATTCTGGACCTAAACGTATTGGGAGTAGATGCCCACAAAGGCCAGCAACACCCCCCATGACTTGCTCATAGTGCTGGATGATTACAGAGCCCTGGTGAAGACTACAGGCAACTGTTCTGACACCTATTGCCATGGCATGGTCTGCCATTTTTTCAAACAGGAGCTGATCTAAAGCAATGATGTACAGCAAATGCAGAAGACAGTGCATATAGGCAGAAAGTGTTTGAAAGAGGCTAGAATAACTGAGCAGCACTGAGTTGCAAAAAAAAAAAAAAAAAAAATGATGGGAAAAATTATGACAACAGTATTTTCTGAAAGGGAAAAACAAAAAAAAAAAAAACCACAGTAATTTCTTAGGATACATCGTGATTTAGCAAAACACTGTGCAAGAAGGGTTTAAAATATACTTAAAGCACATGTCCAATTACACACATTATGTATGTATGTATGTATGTATGTATGTATGTATGTATGTATATATATACACACTTTAAGTATATTTTAAAATTTATATTTAAACACACTCCAAGTACAAAAGAAAACAACCTGGACGCAGCTAATCGTTCAAGTAGTTGTAAAGGCTCAAGGTTTTTTGCCTTTATGCATTGTATGCATGAAGATAAAAAAAAAAAAAAAAAAACTGTGTTTGGCAGTACCCCCAGCCCCCCTAAAATTTACCTGAGCCCCATCCTGATCCACCAATGTGCACAAGAGCCTTGGCTTCTCATTGACTGAAACAGAAGTGGTAGCCATTGGCAGTGAGCCAATGAGGAGAGAATGAATGAACACACAAAGAAGCGGCTCGCAAGCTAATCTGCTTGGGTGTCCCCATAGCAAGCTGCTTGCTGTGGGGGCACTCGGCAGGAGAGCCAACGAGGGACCTAAGAAGAGGAGGATCAGGGCTGCTCTGTACAAAACCACTTCATAGAGCAGGCGAGTACATGTTTGTTATTAAAAAAAAGCCTTTAATATCATTTGAAAGTTTGTATGTGGCTATAACACAGAGTGCTGCTGTGTTCAGATGTGGAGTATGGCCACATCTGAAAGCTGCAGTCTAGTCGCCCTCATTTGCCTGTCAGAATGAGGACTAATGTGGCACCTTTTTCTCAGGAATCAGGACCTGCCTATTGGTGAAAGAAGGTCCGTGATGCCATGCAACCAGACCAACGACACCAAAAAAAAGGGAGGGTGGCTCAGGGGAAGGAGATAGTTGTGCAAGATTAAGTTGAACATTAAAGCCTCAGTATGGGTTACTTGATATGGTGCTTTGAAAGGCGGTGCTTTATAAATAAAAAATAAGCTCTTACTAGCTCTGTGGATGCTGAAGAACAATTGCTGTTTAACATGGTTGTATCATTTTGCCCAGTGCAAATCGGAATACTGGGAATCTGAATTAGCATTTTGTAAACTAGGAATCCATGGTGGGCATGCAGCCATGCTTACTGGTAGAAACCAATAATATAGAAAGAAAATGGGTATTCTGTATGCAACCAGTGTATGTTTCATACAGAAAACCCATTTTCTTATATGAGCCAAAGAAATTGGAAAATATAGATCACAGAGCTAGCATGTAGCATAGGAAGGAACTTAAGTCAATATTGATTGTTTCCTTTGTTATTCATAATCCTGTATCCATCAAGACAGCAGTTTATTACCGCTCCCCTGAAGCCAGTAGTTGGGGAACCCCCCCTCATCTGAAACAGTCAGACCTGGTTAGAATTGTGCATGTTGTTGGAGTGAAGCTGACCGGAAAGATCCATGTGTAGTGACGTTATAGTTAACCCCCGAGCTCCCGGCTAACAAATATAAATATGCTGCTTAGGCATTCACTGTTCCTTACATAATGAAATTCTTCACAAATAAACAATCCATACTCTAACTGGATTTTTGGCTGCTGTAAATGAAAAGCCAAACGTTAACAAAACAAATCATCTTTTGTATATACTGTATTAGGAGAAACATAAAACTCAATAAAGCCTTACTCATTACCACCCCCAGACCCTTAGAATTACCCCCATCCAGGTCATTCTGAGTACCCCCCCACCTCTTGCAGACCATTAGGCTGACCACCCTCTCCTTGCAGACCATTATGATTACCTACCTTCTGGACTATCTTGATTAATTTCCTTATAGACCATTACAATTATCACCTCCCCCTTGCAGACCATTATAATTACCTCCTTTACAGACTATTATGAATAATTCCCATCCAAACCATTAAAGTTAACCCTTTCTAGTCCATTATGATTAACATTACTCTTACAACTACCCCCTCTTCCAGACCATTCAAATTAGCCCCTTCTTGACCATCATCATTTACCCCCCTTCCAGAGTATTATGAACAATTTCCTTCAAGACCATTAAAACTAGCCCCTTCTAAACCATAATAATTACCCCCTCCCCCTCCTCTCTTTTAGACTCTTACCATCACGCTCTCTTCCAGACCATTAAAATTAACCCCTTCTAGACCATTATAATTACCCCCCTTCCAGACTTTTATGAATAATTTCCTTCCAGACCATTATGATTATCCCCCCTTTCAGACTCTTACAAGTACCCCTCTTCTAGACCATTAAGAGTACATCCCACCCCCTCACAGTTCATTAAAGTTAGCCCCTTCTAGACCATTAGAATTACCCCCCCCCCCCCCTCCTTCCAGACTACTATGATTAATTCACCTGCCAGACCATTAAATTTACCCACTTCTAGACCAATATGACCCCCCCCCCATCAGATTATTGCAACTACACCACCCCCCCTTCCAGGCCATTAAGATTACCCCCCCCCCCACACACACACACACACACACATTTTCAGTCCATTATGATTACCCCCACCCCACCTTTGCAGTTCATTATGATTACCCCCCTCCAGACTATTACAATTACCCCCTTCTAGAACAATAGTGACAGACACATTATAAAATAAAGATCATCTCCAAAAATAATAATATGCTTAGCAAGTGTTTTCTTCCCATCCAGGACTAAGACATAGGAGAGGGGGAGGTGTTATGCAAGCAGTTTTCTAACAATGATGTCACAGTGCTAGAGCAAACACATTCTCCAATTCCCCCGCTAGTATTCGGCGCTGTTATTTATAGAAACCACCACTACCTGCAGGCTGGCTGGTGTGTACAAACGCGGAGAGCGCACACTTCTGTTCATTCTTGTAGTGACGTCACCTCCATCAGTCCACTCTATAGCTGGAAGTAGAATGGATTCACCAAGGCTTGGGGGGCTTCATGCAATGAATAGAATGGTGGTCCAGCACAGGGAAGCCTATGAATGTGTGTGAGGATAGAAGAGGGGGGGTGTGATGGACAGCACATAGAGGGGAGCCCCTGTCTGACACATTACAACATACAGGCATGAGTCACCCTGCAGCTCTCTATACAAGGATGGGCTGCCTTGTAATGTCTATATACGGTGTGATCATAAAGGATGTCATGCAGGAGTGTAACACTAGGCTTCCCCCCCATCCCCATCATTGTACAGGGAGGGATCCATGTCCTCATATAATCCCCTCTGTTCACTGACCTACCTCTGATCACCGACCTACCTCTGATCACTGACCTCCCTGCACACAGGTGAAGGCAGATAATGCAAAGTGTGCAGCAGACATGACAGCAGGAGAGCAATGCCTACAATGGATCAGCAGCCATCCCTACACTCAGCATTCTGCATAGATGGGGGGAATGGCTATGAATGGCTCCATCTTCAATGGTGTGCACCTGTGATTAGGACTTACCGCTCAGGGGGTGTCTCGGAGATCGGTCATACTTTGCAGGTGTAGGGGACAGGCAGGCTTCAGTGTTCCCAATCCAAGTGCAGAGGGCTCGGGACTCGGCAGCGCTGCCTCCGCTCTCTGTTTACTTTGCTTATTGCATCGCCCTCCCCGCTGCGGTCTCTGCGTCTCCCAGCCTGGCGGCGGCTGCTGCTGCTGCCGGAATACGTCACGCTATGTGTAGGCTCACCTTGCTATTCACCAACACGGCGTACGTACTCTGCGCACCAAGCTGCTGACAGTCCAATGGAGAGCGCCCCGATTCGTCGCCGATCTCACGTAATGATCCGTCCCCAACCAACAGCGGCGTCATGTCTCTGACGTGTGTCCGAAGGATCGGCACTCCGGAGGATTTCCCGGCCAGAACAGAATGATAAGAACGTCGTGCCGGCTGTGTATGGGAATCTCTGATCGCCTACATAGAGTGTAGCGCGGTACAACACTGGACACCCCCTCCATGGAGGAATACACACCAAACTGACACTTTCATATGCATATAAATGACAGTTCAGTTGGCTGATGACATATTCTGATCCTTTTTACTATATTGTGCCATAGAGAGACAGAGAACGACCATTTCCCACGTTAGGCTCTGTTCACATCTAGGCGTTTTTGGGCATTTTTCTGCTCTAATGCCGCGTACACACGAGCGGACTTTACGGCAGACTTTGCCCGGCGGACTTTTCAACGGACTTTCTGAATGAACGGACTTGCCTACACACAATCCACCAAAGTCCGTCGAATTCGTACGTGATGACGTACACCGGACTAAAACAAGGAAGTTCATAGCCAGTAGCCAATAGCTGCCCTAGCCAGGGCCGTTTTTAAGGCAGGGCAAAAGGGGCAGCTGCCCTGGGCCCTGTCATTGTTGTGGGGCCCAAAGCAGCTGCCTCATACTTGCCAACTATCCTGGTTTAAATTCCCTCATCCCTTGAGGTTTTAGTCCCGTGCTGTGTCCCAATATCTCAGTGTGAAGTGCTGCTACTAACGCTGCCCAGCTCTGCCCTTTTTGTTGTGTACAGATGACTCACCTGCAGACCCTGTGTTTACATGTAAATTACCGGCATTCATATGTAAATAGCGGCGGCCGGCTGCATTGATATGTATATCATGCCCTCCCTGAGGTCATATCCACAGTAATCTCTAGCAGCCAATCAACAAGCAGAAATCATGTGCTGTAACCTCTAGCAACTAATCAGTGAGCCATAATGTGTGCTGTAACCTCTGGCAACCAGTCAGTAAGCGGTAATGATACACTGTAACCTCTGGCAACCAATCGCAATCGCTGCCTGATCAGATTCAGCAAACTGATTTTGAGTCTAGCTGCTATTTATTGTATGTCTCATAGAAGGTGGAGAGCAAAACTGCATGGAAGAGGGGGCCCCAAGAAAAGTTTTGCCCAGGGTCCAATCAATATTAAAGACAGCCCTGGCCCTAGCGTGGGTTTTTGTCCGTCGAACTAGCATACAGACGAGCGGACTTTTCGACTGGACTCGAGTTCGACGGAAAGATTTAAAACATGTTTCAAATATAAGTCCGTCCAACTTTTGAGAAAACAAAGTCCGCTGGAGCCCACACATGATCGAATTGTCCGGCGAAATCCCGTCCGCCGAGCAAAGTCTGCCGTAAAGTCCGATCGTGTGTATGCGGCATTAGCCTCAGCTCCAAAAACGCCCAACAAGACAAATCCAATTCATTTCAATGGCCACTGTTCACATCTGAGCGTTCTGTCACTTAAAGCAAAATGTCCATTGTTCAAAAAAGTACAGAAGCTTCTTTTTTGGAAGATTACAGACGTTTTTTATTCTTTTACATTGGTAACCTTTTGACCTGTACAAAATCGCGGTAAAAAACGCCATGCTCAGGTGTGAACGGAGCCTTAATGCTAAGCCGCCTGGCTGTCACACTGATCCTAGGCTTATTTATAAGAGGGAAACTGCCCTGGGCACCCTTCACAGAAAGGGTCTCCCTCTATACAAAAGTAATATAACAAATTATATACAATATTAAAAAAATATATAATTATATTAAAAAATACTTTATTTTAAAGTGATATTAAAGTCTTTTTTTGTTTGTTCAAAAATACCAAACATGTTATACTTACCTGCTCTGTGCAGTGGTTTTGCACAGAGCAGCCCAGATCCTCCTCTTCTCGGGTCCCTCCCTGGACCTTCCTGGCCCATCCCTCCTGCTGCGTGCCCCCACAGCAAGCAGCTTACTATGAGCAGCTCTGTGTGTCCTTTCAGACACATAGCCCCAGCTTGGCCCCGCCGCTCTCTCTCTCCTCATTGGCTCACTGACTTTGATTGACAGCAGTGGGTGCCATTTGCTGTCTCAGCCAATGAGGAGGGAGAGTCCCCGGACAGATGAGGCTCTCATGCAGCATCGCTGAATCGAGATGGGGCTCAGGTAAGTATTAGGGTGGCTGTTGCACACAGAAGGTTTTTTAAATCCGCCTGTCAGTTTTTCAGGTGGACCTGATCGGACCCTCAAGTTTAAAATATGGAGCAGCGCCTGCCACCATCCAATCCAACCCTGTCCGCCAAAAACAGGTGGATGGTTGTCCATCCAATTGCCCCATAAAGGAAAGTGTGTCTGTGTCCTCTCCACATAGCGGAACGGACACGGACCAGTCATCCGCCTGCTCAGCGGGGATGAGCGGAGAGAGATCCCCCGCCAAAAAGCAAGCGGATTCCATTTAGCAGAGGCACCCCTGTAAAAGGGGTCTAAGAGTATGTAAACTCAGCATTTCCTATCCCTGATATGTGCCTGCTGTACCAAAGTATCCTGTTCTCTTCATATTGCTTTCTTTCTGTGAAATCACTGGTGTTCCTGCCAGTCCCTCTGCTTTCCTATTAAAAACTGACCAAACTAAGCAGGAGAACACACCATGGCCAGTTCTCTAGCTGTGCTGGGAACTCAGTCTGCTCTTCTTCAATGATCAGACTTGTCTGGTCGCCCCCCAGCCTTTCACTGGGAGGGAATCAGTGTCCTGCTGTTTCTCCTCCCCCAGCTCTTGTGCAGAGGGAGGAGAAACAGAGGGAATGTGATCACATAAAAAAAGGGGGGGGGGATTTAAAAATTTTATTTATAGACACAGAGGCGGCTCTAGGCTTTCTAAGGACTTAGGAAAAATGCAGACATAAAGCCCCACTCACCTCCTTTGCAGGGGTTAAGTAAGAACCCTGAGGCGTGGCATCTTATTACTGCTGCTGCTTGTGTGGATGGGATGTGTACTGTGCCAATCAAATGGGGTGAATAGGAGAGGAGGATCAGCAGGGTTTGGCTCAGTACACATCCCACCCACACAAGCAGCAGCAGTAATAAGATGCTCCGCCTCAGAGTTCTTCCTCAGCCCCTAAAAAAATGGGGTGGGGATGGGGGATAGGACTGGGAACCATGGCGTAGGGGAGGAGAGGGTACGAAGGGATGAGTGGGTAGGAAATGAGGGAGGGGTAGAGGAGAACTGGAGTGAAACTGGATGACCCTGGTCTGTGTAGGGATGGAGGGAGGAAGGGATGGAGAGAGAGGGAGGGAGGGATCGAGGGGGGGGGGGTGAAGAGAGAAGGAGGGAGAGAGAAAAATAAAGAAAGATGGAAAGAGAGAGGGAGAGAGAAAAAAAGAGGGAGGAAGAAAGTAATAAAAAGATATGGATGGAGGGAGGAAGAAAGAAGGAGGGAGGGGGGAAGAAAGAAAGAAGGATGGAGGGAGGGAGAAAGCATGAAAGGAAGAAAGAAGGATGGAAAAAGAAAGAGGGATGGAGGGAGGGAGAAAAGAAAGAAAGGCTGATAGAGGGAGAAAGAAAGAGAGAAAAAAAGAAAGAAGGAGGGATAAAGGGAGAAAGAGAGGGGTGGCAGGAGGAAGAAAAGAAGAAAGAAAGAAAGAAAGAAAGAAAGAAAGAAAGAAAGAAAGAAAGAAAGAAAGAAAAAGGGATGAAGAAAGAAAGAGAGAGGGAGGGAGGGAGAAAGAAAGACAGAAGAATGGAGGGAGGAAGAAAGAAAGAGAGTGGGAGGGAGAAAGAAAGAAAGAAAGAAAGAAAGAAAAAGGGATGGAGAGAGAAAGAAAGAAGGATGGAGGGAGGAAGAAACAAATAGAGAGGGAGGGAGAGAGAAAGAGAGAAAGAAGTATGGAGGGAGGAAAAAAGAAAGAAAAAAAGACAGAAAGAAAGAAAGAGGAAGGGAGGGAGAAAGAAAGAAAGATTGAGGGAGAAGGAAGAGAGAGAAAGAAAGAAAGAAAGAAAGAAAGAAAGAAAGAAAGAAAGAAAGAAAGAAAGAAAGAAAGAGGGATGGAGGGAGAACAAAAGAAAAGAGGGAGGGAGAAAGTAAGAAGGATGGTGGGAGGAAGAAAGAAATAAAGAGGGATGGAGGGAGAAAGAAAGAGAGGGATGAAGGGAGGCAAAAAAAGAAAGAGGGAGAAAGATAGAAGGATGGAGGGACAAAGGAATAAAAAGAAAGAAAGAAAGAAGGATGGAGGGAAAAAATAAAGAAAGAAACTTCCTCTACAGTTGTATTTCAAGTGCTATCCTGGATGACATGTATGTATAATTCCAGTGGAGGGCAATAGGATGAGCCTCTTCAAAAGTGTCCTTACATGGATGACCTGTGGGGTCAGAAAGAAAGAAAGACGGATGGGGGGAGAAAGAAAGAAAGAAAGACAAAGGGAGGGAGGAAGAAAGAAAGAGGGATGGAGGAGGAAGGAATGGTGCCTCCTTCATCAGAGTACTCACTGGAAGGCAGGAGAGAGAAGGGAGGGACTGGATGAATTAAAACCTTTTTATGTTTTGGTTAGATTGGAGATGGATTAGATAGAACACCTGTTTTTGTTTGTTTTTGTTGCTGTGTTTGCCCCTGTTGGGAAGACTCGCCTTCTCTGTTTGCCCTGTTTGCAGTTATCGCTGAGAGTAAAAGTAAAGAAACAAAAAAATAAATAAATTGGGGTTGTCACAAGAACAGGGAAAATTTTCCAATGGGGACCTTGATGACAGCCAGGGATTCACTCATTTTGGATGAATTTTTGCTTACTTTCTGTTTTGCTTATGGGACAGGAAATTAAGGGAAATCTTCCCAATGGGTCCTACATGTTAAAAAAAAACTGGCGGGGGTTTTAACCCTCCCTTACTCTATTCAAAATGGGGAAAAAAACACGTGGTATTTATCTCAAAAGTAGTCAATTCACTAAAAAAAAATCTTTTTTAAGAAATGTTTTATATATTAATGTTTTACGTTGTGTAGCACTTAAAGTGTAACTCAGGGCAAAACTTTTTTGATTTCGGGAGGGTTTTAACCCTTGTCAGTTTTTTTTTTAATTACCATCTGTGTCCCATTGAGTAGATTTCCCTTAAATCAGAGTTCCATCCATTTTTTTTACTTGGGACCAATCCAACGCCCATCCTCCTTTATATTTAAGATGGCAAAATTTTTTATGTAACTAAGCGATTCCCATGGACTCCTGGGATATTGGCATCATCTATCCCAGGAGTCCATGGAAATCGCCTAATACCAAAATCGTGCACGATTTCCAGACCAAGATTTTCTTGGATTTTTAGCCCCATGCAGCACCTATAAGGTACTTCACCCACCTCTCTCTCTGACACTCTCCTCTTTTGAGGCACATCATGTTCATCGATTTTCTCCTGTTTCTCTAAGCATTACTGTCATCTACTGGCCCCCTGGACCGGTATCAACCTTCCTCGATGACTTCTTTGCCTGACTACCCTACTTTCTCTCTTCTGAAATCCCCACAATCATTCCCAGCAACTTCAACATCTCTTTTAACGCTAGCACTGCTGCTACTTCTAAACTTCTCAGTCTAACCGCATCTCTTGACCTGAAGCCATGGATACAGGCTCCTACTCAAACCAGTGGCAACACCCTTGACCTTGTCTTCTCTTTTCTGTGCACTCCGTGCAACCTCTCCAACAATCCTCTCCCACTCTTTGATCACCACCTTATTAGTTTCACTCTCTCCCAGTTTTCCACCTCCTCTCCCTCCAACTGCCTAACAGTTACCCATAGAAACCTTCGCCACCTCAACCCTTCTCTTCTCTACTCTGCTACTAATCACCTCTATGACAAAATCTCACCCCTGTCCTGCCACAACCTAGCCACTTTCATCTACAACAGCTCACTGTCATACTCCCTAGACAAGCTCGCCCTTCTCACTACACACAGAATCAGGCCCCGACTGCTACAACCCTGGCAAACAGGTGACACCAGAGGTCTCAGAAAACATAGTCGCGTTCTTGAGCGTCTGTGGCGTAAGACTAAGTTCCAGGAAGGCTTCAACCAATATAAATCTGCCCTCCTAAAATACTATTCCTGCCTCCACACTGCCAAACAGACCTATTTTATCACGCTCATTACCACATTATTATTCAGTCCCCGTCAACTTATCTCGAACTTTAACACTCTACTCTGTCCTCAACTGTCCCCACCCTCTAACTCACTCACTGCCCAGGAGATCACCAATCACTTCAAAAATAAGATTGATACAATTTGTGAGGAGATCTCCAATGCGCAGAAACCTCCCCCAATCAACACCCTATGTTCACTGTTACTGAATGGCCAAATACTGCTGGAACAGTAGTTTTAAAGGAAGCTGTCCTCCAAGATTTTGTGCCTTGAGTATCCTGCAAACCTCAACCAGGGCCGGACTGGGAATAAAAACCAGCCCTGGAAATAATTTCATACCAGCCCCATAGCATTATTATACCAGCCCAACAGCATAACGTCATTATTTTCTTATTCGTAAAAGGGAAAACCATGCATTTTAAAAGCACATTTGAAAAGTATATTATACTCACCAATGCCCATCAGCACAGCCTCATCAATGCCCATCAGTGCAGCCTGACCAGTGCCCATCAGTGCAGACTCACCAGTGCCCATCCAATGCAGCCTCAACAGTGCCCCAATAAATGCAGCCTCGACAGTGCCCCAATAAATGCAGCCTGAACAGTGCCCATCAGCGCAGCCTTACCGGTGCCCATCAATGCAGCATCATCAGTGCCCATCGGTGCAGCCTTACCAGTGCCCATCAGTGCAGCCTCACCAGTGCCCATCAAAGCAGCCTTACCAGTGCCCATCAATGCAGCCTCACCAGTGCCCATCAGCGCAGCCTTAACAGTGCCCATCAATGCAGCCTCACTAATAGTGCCCATCAATGCAGCCTCACCAGTGTCCACCAGTGCAGTCTCACCAGTGCCCATCCAATGCAGCCTCACCAGTGTCCATCAATGCAGCCTCACCAGTGCAGGGGGTTTGAGAGAGAGGAGAGTTGTCGGATTACACAGAGCAGGGATCTCCCGCTTACTCAGCGGCCACTGTGAGACGAAGTCCCGTCTCCTATTATAGATGTCACACGTCCCGGTAATGGACCAGTGTGACGTCTATCATTGGAGCCAGGCCAGGAGGCGGGACTTCATCTGACAGCAGCAGCCGGGTAAGCTGGAGGTCTCCGCTCTATGTAATCCGGCGGCGCTTGCAATCCCCTTCCCCTCAAAGGCAGCCCAATGGACCCAGCGGGACCCGGGATCCACTGCCTCAGCTCGCTGCACCTGTGCGCCCAGGGCCAACCCTGCAAAGTGGCCCAGGCTAGTTCGGCGCTGACCTCAACCCTCCTCCCTGCAGTTTGCTGCAATAAAATCTTGAAAAGACCACTAGTCTAAGCCTGAGTTTTGTTGGTTTGCTTCTGGAACTAAAAACAGAGCAGGCCGCCTCTGTACCGGTAAAGGGGACCCAATTTTTTTCCAGCGGCCCCTCTGGGGGATAGCAACACACTTAGATTACCTGGTAATACTACTATGATACAGAAGGGGCTCAGAAAAACAAAGACTGCTGTGTTAATGCTAATGACACACCACATCATATTTTTATATTTTATTTTACTCATAGTTCCAATTTTAGGCTTCATTCACATAGGTACTGTAGTTGTCAATAGCTGGGACTAGGGCCCAAAGCCCAGATGTCTACACAGCAACCCAACACTTTCTGCAGTGTATCATGATCAAGACCAGTCTTACCTGGAACGGTGACCCAGAAAAAAATTGAAGAAAACAAAATAGAGATCAAGGTCAGTCTACTGTTCAACCTCCACCTCCACTCAGCTAGAAAAAATGACTGAAAGGAGACCCAAAGTGGTTCTAAAGTCAGATGTTTTTTTTATCTTAATGCATCATAGCTGATTGGAGGAAAGGGACACCCCCCTCCACATAGGCAGAGCAACAAAGAAACATGCAGAGCTGTATTCTGAATAGACAAGCTCAGCCACAAATTTTTAGCTCATGTTATCTCATGTGCTGGGAGAACTTCTCAGAAGTGACTCATGCTGATAACAGAGGAACAAAGCACCAGAGAGAAACAACACTTATGGGGCGTACACACGGCCGGACTTTTCGTCTACAAAAGTCCGACGGACGCCGACGGACTAAAGCTGGCTGGTAATCCGATCGTGTGTGGGCTTCTCCGGACTTTCAGCGGACTTTTTCAGCCTCAAATCCGACGGACTTTAGATTTGAAACATGCTTCAAATCTTTACGTCGTAACTACGCCGGACCCAGAAATCCGCTCGTCTGTGTGCTAGTCCGACGGACAAAAACCCACGTTAGGGCAGCTATTGGCTACTGGCTATCAAGTTCCTTATTTTAGTCCGGTGTACGTCATCACGTACTAATCCGTCAGACTTTTGTGTGATCTTATGTAGGCAAGTCCGTTCGTAAGAAAGTCTGCCGCAAGTCCGCCAAAAGTCCGTCGAAAGTCTGTCGGACAGGCTATCGGACTTTTGTAGTTGAAAAGTCCGACCGTGTGTACGCCCCATTAGAGCTTTGGGGAGAGACAAGTAAACACTACAGATATATGTGCTTAGTTCAAATTTCATGAATGGGGTTTACAACCACTTTAAAGAGGAACTTCGCACCTGTGCTTGATTTTTTCCCCCCCTTACCTTGCTTGCTGGTATAGCCACAACAAATATACAGATTGAGGGAGCCTACTTCTGCCCCTAGAACTAACAAGTATTTACCCTTGCGGTGCAGGAAAAGATTTTTCATGAATCTTGGAGTTCAGCTTTAAAGCATAAGTGCACCTTTACAGGAAATGTGGCAATCTGCTCTGCCCTCTTCACCAAATTCCTTGAAGGTGAATTCCTAGAATTACAGAATTTAGTAACAGACAGATGGTCTTAGCTTTCTGGTGTCCTCTGGAATTGCATACTAGACAGGTGAATGCTCTAAGCTGACAGAGATGGCTATTATCTCTACAGCCAGTCCCAGCAGATATAAATCAATTTTAGGATGCCTGAGGACATAATGTTACAGTGCTGGGCAGACCAGGCAATGAGAAATTGGGTTTTTAATCAGCTGAGATCTGTACTAATATATGCAGAACCTGCTAAAAGTGCACCTGTACCCAGACTATGCACATTAAAGAAGAAGTCTCATTTATTTTTTATTAGGCCTTGTGTACAGGGCAGCCAAGGGATGGTAAAAACAAGTGGTTGAGATGAGGTCTTCCTATCCCCGACCACCAAGCTTATTGTTTAAAAGAGAAGTGTAGCCAAATTCTTTTTGTCCACACTTCTCTTGCGGGTTACAGGAGTACACTTAGTTTTTTTTTCTGTGACCCAAAGTCACATATTGCCTATTGCCCACTATCAGCTGATGAAGCAGAGCCACTCTAGGCTCTGGGAGGAGCTTGATAATATTGTTGGGATTCACCTGGCTGCCTGACTGACAGTTGGCTTTATCTTCTGGGGCCATCTGTGCCCATCCATAGCCCAGGACTCCAGTGAGTACTGGGAAAGCTTTGGAGAGAGCAGTGGCTGACAGCCAATGCTCTCTGCTCCAAGCAGACCAAAGGCTGAACGATTTCCAATCGCAGTTCTTGGCTTTAGAGCTTCAGTCCTGGGACAGCTGCAGTATTACACTAATGCTGCAACATATAGATATGTATGGATTTTTTTTCTTACTCACTTACCTCTCTTTTAACATGAAAATGGTTGTGTGTGATTCCGTGCAAGGGAGATTACAAGCAGGTAAAAACTTTAAAAGAACTGCTGTCCCTGCAGAAATACTACCACCTAAGTGGACTACATTTAAATTGGTTTTGGGAGGGTGTAGGTGTGGCGCTGTTCCACTTAGAAAAAATTATACATATATTTATAGATGAATAAGGTGTTGAAAAGCTTTTTTAAACCCAATGCGTGAATATGATTAAAATGGCTGATGCTATTGTGTTGCACCCTCGGCAGAGTGCAACACTAGGGGTAGGTGTAGCTTCAAGGCTGGTGATGGGAGATTCCCAATACACAAATGTGTGGATGTGTTTAATGGCTTAATTCTATTATTCAATAACTAGTGTTGGTGTGTTGCACCCTCTGCAGGGTACAACACCAGGAAATATAGATGCTTACAATATTAGTGATAATTTATGTCGATAAAATAGCCAGTAAACCAAGGTGTTAATAAATGTGACTCCTGAGATAAATTTTGTACTGTTGTGTTACACCCTCTGTAGAGTGCAACTCTAAATGGGTGTCAGTGCCTTTGATGTTAAAAAATGCCCATTCAAGCAAAATTGGTTAGATTATTAAGGGGAGGGAGGCAAGGGACAATTCCATTAGGGCCATACAACTTATCCATTGGGCTCGTTCTAACCCTGACTCCAAACCTTACATTATTCTTTCTACAGACGCCGAAAAGGCCTTCGACCGGGTTGACTGGTCGTACCTCAAAGCGGTGTTGGAGGCACTAGGGCTTAAAACACGCATGTTGACCTTTATCCTGGCGCTTTACTCTACTCCCTGTGCACAGGTCAAGGTGAACGGAGTGCTTTCCTCTAGATTTCCGATTCGGAATGGCACGAGACAGGGGTGCCCCCTATCTCCCCTTCTCTTCGCTCTAGTTCTTGAACCATTACTATGCACGTTTAGGGCGAATGCAGACATAAGGGGTCTGCGAGTCGGAAACACTGAACACAAACTATCCGCCTACGCTGATGATGTGTTATTCCACCTCTTAGAACCCCTGTTATCGTTACCAGTCCTGATGAAGGAACTGAAACTATTCGGATCACTTTCAAATTTCAAAATTAATTACTCCAAATCTGAAATTTTACCTATTCTCCTAACCCCTGCTCTGATTAGTAACTTACAAGCCTCCTTTCCCTTCACCTGGGCCAAATCCTCCATTCGGTACCTAGGGATTCAATTGACAGATAGCTTTGATTCCCTCTATGACGCAAATTTTCCCCCCTTACTTAATACAATTAAAAAAGATCTCTCCCTCTGGACCAAGACTGCGTTCACTTGGATGGGCCGCATTAACATTATAAAAATGAATGTTTTACCCCGTATACTCTTCTTTCTTCAAATGATACCAATCCCACTACCTACCAAATTCTTTTCCCAGATTAATAGCATCATAACGGGATTTGTGTGGAATGCACGTAACCCTAGAATAGCCATGGGGACGTTAAAACGCTCAAAACTAGCGGGTGGCCTAGGGATCCCAGATATATTGAAATATCACAAAGCAATTGCTCTTCAGAGGATCCTCAACTGGCGCTTCCACACCCAATCCAAAATATGGGTCTCTCTTGAGAAATGGCTAGCTGGCAGGAATTTGGCCTTTGCTCCCTGGCTGCCAAATGAATATCGCGGGCTATCAGACTCAACATCCCCACTGACGAGACATACTCTCTCCACTTGGGACAAACTAAATTCGATCTTAAACATATCTCCGTCCATGTCCCCACTAGCCCCGTTAGGGGGATTTCTTTGGTTCTTGCCGGGTGAGCAAATGGCCTTTTTCGCCCCTTGGGTGGATGACGGTAATGCCAGCTGTGGGAAACTGATGAGCAATGGTAAGCTGATGAGTTTCGAATCCCTACAAAGTAGACACAGGGGCTCCAAAATAAACTTCTGGTGCTACAGACAGCTCCATCACTTTTTCGAAACTCACGGACAATCCATAAGAGACATCTCCACTCTTACTCCTTTCGAACAACTTTTTGTAGAGGAGGACCCGATCCTACATTTGATATCTGAAATGTATCGCTTATTAAGCATTGCTAATGACAACCTTAGACCGACCTACATACGGACATGGGAGAGAGACCTACAACTAGACTTCTCCACATCCCAGCTAACACACCTTTATCAGCTCACCCATTCAAGCTCTATTGAATCCAGAACCCAAGAAACAAATTACAAGCTCCTGTCGCGCTGGTACAGAGTACCAACCGACTTAGCCCGTATCTACCCCTCGGTGTCAGACCAATGCTGGAGGAGGTGTGGACAGAGAGGCACACTCCTCCACATTTGGTGGGAGTGTCCTTTGATACAGCCATACTGGGCAGATATCAAATCTCTAATAAAAGAAATTTTAGACTTGGATGTTCCTTTGAACCCAGCCTACTTCGTCCTGCATGTCCCTCAGATGCCGATTAGTAGATACAGAAAATGCATCCTACCACACCTTTTAAATGCAGCTAGACGCCTCCTTCCAATTTATTGGAAACAATCCAGGGTCCCTTCTAGAGAAGACTGGATTAAAAAAGTCAATGATATTAGAGAAGCTGAACACTGGATAGCATCCTGTAAAGGAAAGTTGGAACGTTTTGAGGTCATATGGAGACCATGGAGAGACTTTATGTTTGACCCGAATCTCATACCCTCAAGCCTAGATCTGGCCCTACTGGAATTAGCAGAACCAACACTGAGATCCCGCTTGGACAACAGTAATAAGGCCCATTGATAGACATTTTTCATAGATACCTTCTATGATGATAACCAGACGGTGGCGGAACTCGCTCGGCGCAGATCTACAGGACCTTCTCAGACTCTGAGGTATGCTCCACACCACTCCCCCCTCCCTTCTTACCCTTTCCCCTCCTCCTCATCCTTTCATACCTGTTCCCCCTCTGACTCTAACTATTTCCTATCTTTCTCTACCTTCTAATTTTACTTCTTAGACTGCATACCGGTTGCCAATTACCAGGCTGCGGTCATAAGATGCTGATGTTGCACTACCTGGACACGGGCGGCGGCAGACAACAAAGGGGAGCACAGACCCCCCACTGGGAGGTGGACCTTTTTTTATTTTCCGCCTCTGGTGGGTGGGGGGATGTGAAGGGTGTGCCCTCCCTGGACACGGTGAGACGGACGAGGTTGTTGGAGGTATTTACCCCCCTCTGTTCGAGCCGTTGACAGGGGATGCTCGCCCGCTGGCTCTCCTGATCATTTAGCACTTTGAATACGGCTGTGGTTGGGTCAACCAACACACCGCCGCATGTTCATCCTGATTCAGGGTGTGTATTATAGATTAAAGATGGTGCCGCCGCCGTAGGTCCGAAATACTTATTTGCACTAGCAGGTGTTTGGACAAGTTGTATATGTGTTCTAACTCGCATTTCTAAAATGTGTGTATTTTTCTGCTAAAATGTTGAAAAATAAAGATTTTACAAAATTGGTTAGATTACATAAAAAAAATATATATATGTGATAACTAAACCCTATTTTTAAAGTGCCTGGTGCTAGTGTGTTACACCCTCAGCAGGTATAGGTGCACCCTATGATGTATGACTACTTTAGAGATGGTGTATACTAATAAGGTGTGTATAATAATAATCTCTAAACACAACAATATCCTGCAAACCGTGAAATCCAAAAAATCAAAAAAGGAAATATTAAACAGTACTTTTCACATGAATTGCAATAACAAATATAAACAATGTGACTTGTGCTCATTAAAAAAGTGTCCAGTGCTTCACAAAAAAAGTTCTTTGTTATCTTCTTATTTAGGTGATGGTAGTGTTGGTGGTCTTATCCGTGCTCCTATTATAAATGCACTCACCAAATATCCTTACCCCCCCCCCCCCCCCCAGGGGTACCGCGCAGCCACAGTATATGCCACTGTGTACCACTATTGGGATACTCGGTCTGTGCTTGGCTATTGGGTGCCCATAGCATAATACCATTTTGTAAATTATTTATTGAATTTAAAACAAAAGATATACTCACATTTAATTTGAAACCATAAGTGTGTAAATAGAAAACACAGGCGCCGTGTACAGTCCTATCCACGGCCCTGACTGGAAGTAACGCAAAGACATTTAGGTAACTCCATATTAAGCAAATGGGGTAAGTGGCGCTACCTATTGGCTATCGAGTGAGGGTCATGTAAAATGTATATGCCAGATGTATCTACATAAGTGGGAAAGAGTATATATATATTTATATATGTATGTTACCTAATAGTGCAGGCACTGTGCAATCATAACAGTGTGATAAATGAATTCAGAGTGATAAAAAGATACCCACTGGGCCTGACATATATTAATGTAATGCCCTGTACACACGGTCGGATTTTCCGACATAAAATGTGCAATCGGAGCTTGTTGTCGGAAATTCCGACCGTGTGTGGGCTCCATCGGACTTTTTCCATCGGATTTTCCGACACACAAAGTTTGAGAGCAGGCTATAAAATTTTCCGACAACAAAATCTGATCACGTCAATTCTGACCGTGTGTGGCCAATTCCGAGGCACAAAGTGCCACGCATGCTCAGAATAAATTCCGAGACGGAACTGCTCGGTCTGGTAAAATTAGCATTCGGAATGGATAGAGCACTTTCGTCACGCTGCAATGTTTTAAATTGTTTAATGCAGCGCATTCTCTTCTTCTTTATAATGCTAGAAGAATGAAGTAGTTTTGCTGCTCATATTCACACAGACTTCTCACAAACTTCTTTCTTTATTATTTCTCGTGATTTCATCAATATAATATTTTTATTTGTCACATCTCCCGAAAAAATTATCTTTTTGTGATGTTTTTAGATTAAATAATTTTTTTTTGAGTTTTTAAAAGCCTGATCTTGTGTTTTATTATTATTATTTTTTTAATGCAGCATATTTTTGGGTGTGTTTTGTGTGTCAAGTTACCACAACACCATTATTATCTTGTATTACCGTATTTATCGGCGTATAACACGCACCGGCTTATAACACGCACCCCAATTTAGGAGGGAATTTTAAGGAAAAAAAAACTTTTAGGAGGGAAGTTGAAGGGAAAAAAACTTACATTTAAATGCCCATCATTGCAGCCTTCTCAGTGCAGCCTTGCCCCAGTGCAGCCATGTCAGTGCAGCCTTGTCAGTGCAGCCTTCCCCAGTGCAGCCTTGTCAGTGCAGCCATGTCAGTGCAGCCTTGTCAGTGCAGCCTTCCCCAGTGCAGCCTTGTCAGTGCAGCCATGTCAGTGCAGCCTTGTCAGTGCAGCCATGTCAGTGCAGCCTTGTCAGTGCAGCCATGTCAGTGCAGCCTTGTCAGTGCAGCCATGTCAGTGCAGCCTTCTCAGTGCAGCCATGTCAGTGCAGCCATGTCAGTGCAGCCATGTCAGTGCAGCCTTGTCAGTGCAGCCTTGTCAGTGCAGCCTTCCCCAGTGCAGCCTTCCCCAGTGCAGCCTTGTCAGTGCAGCCTTTCCCAGTGCAGCCTTCCCCAGTGCAGCCTTCCCCAGTGCAGCCTTCGATCCCCTGTCCCTGCCATCCTGGACTTCAAAATCGCCGACCACGATTTTAAAATGGCGCCGCCGGCGCCGAAATACACAGAGCCGGTCCTCGGCTCTTTCCGGCGGCTCTCGTTCACTTTCGGCTCCACTCGTAGTCCCGAGCGGAGCTATCCGAACCTACTCGGCTAGGTTCGGATAGCTCCGCTCGGGACTACGAGTGGAGCCGAAAGTGAACGAGAGCCACCGGAAAGAGCCGAGGACCGGCTCTGTGTATTTCGGCGCCGGCGGCGCCATTTTCAAATCGCGGTCGGCGATTTTGAAGTTGTGACAGCTCAGGATCGCAGGGGATCGGCGTATAACACGCACCTGCGACTTTCCACTGATTTTAAGGGGAAAAAAGTGCGTGTTATACGCCGATAAATACGGTATTTAATCTCAAGGAGGTTGCTTGGTGTTGGTGTCTCTTGGTAATTTCACATTGTATTTTTGAAATGTACCTGCCTCCTCACAAACAAACTGTCTTTTTTGAAGGAAAACACACATAGGCAAGTATAATTGAAAAACAAATTCCTTTATTAAGGGCTCAAACAAACAAACAAAGAGGAAGGCAACGCTGGATAAACAGCAGAAATTGGCGAAGCCTTTGGCCCCCAGGGCACACATGAATTATTTTCCTGCAAAATTGGTGGCCTGAGGAGTCCATATATAAGGGAGTACAATCTGGTCCAGAAGTCCAAGAGATCATGAACAGCAGCAGATGACATGTATTGTCCCCAGGCTGTGGTCATACAAGAGCCTGCATCTTTTGCCAGACCAGACTGAACCCAGGTCATCACGCTCTGGTCTTCCTTAGACGCTTCCTTCCAGGCTGTGGCTCTGGTGTTGGAGGTGTGGCAGGAGGAGGAGTAGGACCTGGAGGAGGAGGAGGAAGACCTGGAGGTGGAGGAGGAGGACCATGGGTGAGCTCACAAATGTGGCTTTGGCATGTGAGTTGGCCCCTCAACCCCTTATTTAGTGCTTCTAAAATGAGAAACTCACATAAGAGGCGTTGGCCCTCCTCCATTTGCAGCATTTTGCATGCTGTTAGGTCAGCAAAATCCTCTTCAACACTGTGGGGTGTTCTGAGGGCCTCAGTAGCCTTCCAAAATAGGCCAATTGCAGCCTCCTCCAGGTTACTCCTCTTCCTGACACTTTTTCTTTGAAGGCGGAGGGGAGGGACCTGGGTATTGGGCAGTCTACTTGGCCCGGCCACCTCCTGGCTAAAACTTTCCTGTGTATGAAAAAGGGACATAGTTTTAGTTGTTGGTTCATCAATCACAATCATAAATTAGTAATCCAAACTAACATAGGTTTAACATCATTAATTTGACAACCAGAAATATTTAGAAGAATGCTATACCTGGCTCAAGCTGGGCTCCTCCACACGTTGCTGCCTGGAAGGCCCAGGTTGGACGTCAGAAGCCTCAGCTGGGGGGGAAGGAAGCGTGGAAGGAAGACTGGAGAGTGCTGGCCTGGGTTCAGTCTGACCTGCCAGAAAATGCAGTCTGTCATAGTACCACAGCCTGGGTACATAAATGTCATCTGCAGCTGCTGATCTCTGGGAATCCTGGACCTTCTTGTGCTCTCTTAGATAAGTGCTCCTCATGCCACCAATTAGGGCCTTCAAATAGGTGATGTCTGCCGTGGGGATCACCGGCTTCACAAATTCCAGCAATTGATCCAGCGCTGCCTTCCTCTTTGTTTGATTCTTATAATGTGGGTGGTTTACCTGCCACAGACAGGGCAGCTCCCTGAACATATCAATGAATATGGGGATAAAGTCTTGATCCTTCAATATATCCATTTTCTCTGCAAGACACAACACAAGATAAACCCTAATGTCAGGCTAAACTCTCCTAATCTTGTCCCAATATAGGACACAATTTCTAAGCAGTATAGGCCCAAGTTTAAATGTTACCTTCGTTATCACGATCAGCGCTTCCGATACTCCTTCCTCCGCTCACAGATTGTATGTACTACGCACGCGTGTTACGCTTTATATACACTGCGCATGCGTGAAACTCCGCCCGCCCCTGACGTTCTTTCTACTCTATTCCCCGCCCCTTCTTGTTCGGCGCAGTGGGGAAGAGCACATGGCGGAGACACAACAGGTGCATGCTAATTACAGCAACGAGGAGGAGGAGGAGGAAAGCCCGGAGCCAGAAACGTCAGGATCCCGGAGGAGACGATTTAAGGCATCAAATATGGCCTTTGTTGAGATGGTGGAGATGGTGGACATATTGAAAAGGGCCGACTATGACGGGAAGTATGGACCTTACCCCAACCCCAATGTCAGAAAGGCCAAGATCATGACTAAAGTTGTGAAGAGTCTGCACAGAATTTTGGGGTACGGTGATCCAAGGATCAACTATATAGAAGGATCAGGAGAGTGCTGCAAAAAAGTAAGTAGTTGTCCTGTGTTTCTATTCTTTATTTTTATTACGTTCGTGCTGTTCCATGTGTTTTTCTTTATACTGTTGTACAGTTTAAAATGGCAACTTTCATGTTCATGCACACATTATTCGTTCGTAGGAAACATTGTTCGTTCAGCCAATAAAACACCATGTTTTGTCCAGATGCAGTTCTATACATTTTTTCTGGCCTACTTCTCTTAAAATAATTTTGGTGTCTAGATGGGTTAGTAACTAGAATGAAATGCAAACTAGATTCTGTGTAAGGAGAGGACACTCAGCAGCTGTTTACACATCTGGACGCTGTAGCACTAGTGTGGGACACCAGAACACCCTTTTTATTGGGGGCCCCACACAGGTGCTCCAGTGGATACTATAGGGGTGTCTCCATCTGTGAAGCTTGTACAAAACAGGTAAGTATTCAAGCTTTACAAAGGAAAAAAATATTTCTTCATGGAACTCTGCCAAAACAGACAATTGTACACCACTTCTATGCAATGTTTCATATTCCTATTTTTGCCATCAAATATCTGTGTGCTAAGTATACCTATTAATGTTTACATAGGGGAGAAAAGATTCGGAGGACACCACTCATCAGAGGAGACAACAGACCCCCCACCTCATGAAGAAATGGAAATGCCACAAAGCCAACAGGAGGAGGAGGAGGGAGACGTGGTGGAAATTGTCACCACAACAGGTGAGTGTCTGTGACCACAGGCTCAGGTAAGAGATGGATGCCGGTATATTTATAATACATGGTGTATTTTTTTTTATATATTTTTAGGTGATCGTGATGTTGTGGATGAAGGTCATTTCACCAGTGAAAGTGCCCAGATCCTGATTGGAGAATCATGGGGTGTAATAGGGACTTGGAAAACATCGAGCAAAACATCAATGATATTCAAAACAAAATGAAGAACATCATTGATGTTTTAGGGAGAGTTTAAAACCCCTCAAAATCCAGAATTATTTCAGTTTTTTGCTCCGGAGAAATTGTTGTACTTTTTTTGTCATATTCTTGAAAAGCCAAATTTTGAAGATGCACACAGTGTGTCAACATGTGCTATCTGCCATCACGGGAGATCAATGTGTGCATTTTGGGGGTGCAATCCCTTCCTCAATAATAGAGTAGCTGAGAGGAAGGGGTTGCACCCACAAAACACGTCCCTTGATCCCCCATGATGGCAGCTACCCTGTTTCCCCAAAAATAAGACCTAGCATGATTGTCGGTGATGGCTGCAATATAAGCCCTACCCCCCAAATAAGCCCTAGTTAAAGTCCTTGTAGGTCTTATTTTCAGGGTAGGGCTTATTTTCGGGGAAACAGGGTAGGGCTTATTTGGGGGGTAGGGCTTATATTGCAGCCATCACCGACAATCACGCTAGGTCTTATTTTCGGGGAAACAGGGTAGCACATGTTGACATTCGGCAATTTGTGTGCATCTTCAAAATTTGGCTTTTCCAAGGGTGACATCACCCCATCTGCTGAACGCAATATCAAACACAGTTTGTAAATACTCATGTCTGATATTGCCTTCAATTTCTACAAAAGTTGAACTTTGTAAGTTCCAGATCTGTGTATTTCTTGTTGGTTTTAAACATGCCTGTTTTACCTTAAAAGGATATTTCTACTTTTAGTAATGTGACCTAAAATTTTTTTATCCACTTCAGCCCGGGAAGGATTTACCCCCTTCCTGACCAGAGCACTTTTTACAATTTGGCACTGCGTCGCTTTAACTGCTAATTGCGCGGTCATGCAATGCTGTACCCAAACGAAATTTGCATTCTTTTCTTCCCACAAATAGAGCTTTCTTTTGATGTTATTTGATCACCTTTTATTTTTTGCGATATAAACGGAAAAAGACCGAAAATTTTGAAAAAAAAATGAAATTTTCTACTTTTTGTTATAAAAAAAATCCAATAAACTCAATTTTAGTCATACATTTAGGCCAAAATGTATTCGGCCACATGTCTTTGGTAAAAAAAAATGTCAATAAGCGTATATTTATTGGTTTGCGCAAAAGTTATAGCGTCTACAAACTAGGGTACATTTTCTGTAATTCACACAGCTTTTAGTTTATGACTGCCTATGTAATTTCTTGAGGTGCTAAAATGGCAGGGCAGTACAACCCCCCCAAATGACCCCATTTTGGAAAGTAGACACCCCAAGGAAATTGCTAAGAGGCATGTTGAGCCCATTGAATATTTTTTTTTGTCCCAAGTGATTGAATAATGACAAAAAAAAAAATTACAAAAAGTTGTCACTAAATGATATATTGCTCACACAGGCCATGGGCATATGTGGAATTGCACCCCAAAATATATTCAGCTGCTTGTCCTGAGTACGGGGATACCACATGTGTGGGACTTTTTGGGAGCCTAGCCGCATACGGGGCCCCGAAAACCAATCACTGCCTTCAGGATTTCTAAGGGCGTCAATTTTTGATTTTACTCCTCACTACCTATCACAGTTTTGAAGGCCATAAAATGCCCAGATGGCTCAAACCCCCCCAAATGACCCCATTTTGGAAAGTAGACACCCCAAGCTAATAAATAAATAAATAATATGGTCCCTCGCGCTAAAGTGAGACAAAGGTGAATGTGGTGACAATCACAAAATGGGTTAAACTAACAAAAACTTGAGGTGGGTGATTTTTATGATGATATCCAAAATGACTGCAGCGAAATCAACAAGTGTACACATAGCACTCGAAACATGAAAATAAAGATAAAGAGATTTCGCGCATAAAATCTATCATAAAATGGTGATCACATCTAATAATAATAATAAATAGAAATAAATATGAATAAATAATGACTGTGGAAAGTCATTAATAAAAACGAATAAAGTGCATCAATGAACAAAAACTGGGCTAAAAATTCGTGTATCCCAATAATAAATCACAATAGATGTCATATATGTGCAAAAATGCAAAACCTGTGCTGAAACTCCATATGTGTAAAATAACAAATTCCAATGAATGGCAAAAGCCAAATCGCATAAATGTGCAAAAATGCAAAAAAACTGTGCAGCAAACTGCAAACAGCGTGGTATACGATACTTCCAATAAATGAGACTATATAAAAAAGAGTTCACAAAAAAGACAATTTAAAGTCCATAACTCATGGTGATCTCAGAAAAATAATGGTAATAGTAATGGTAGTCTTCATAAAACGACTGACGGTTCAACTAGGCTCTCTAAACTCTCACCTCAGAGCAGGAAAAAACAGGCACCAATGTAGATCTTTCCTTTTTGTAACGATGAGGTCAAAGGATGGCTGCGTTCCCCTCTGCTTATTCTCAGGCACCTATCAAAATAAACTGGGAATATTTCCACCTAGGCTTGTGACAGCCCGGTGGGAGGAGGGGGAGGAGAGAGGAGGCCTCTGATGGTGTAGTATTTCGAAAATATATTTTATTGAATTAAAAGCAAAGTGGTCTCTTACATAAAAACAGTTTAAAATTATCATAAAACAGGAAGGAGCGGCGTCCGAGGCGCCTCCTTACGTGACTTCCGGTATAGTTAGCTCTCTGCCACGCCCTACGCGTTACGTCACCGCTCGTGACTTCAACTGGGGAACTGGATTGGCCTGAGAGGAATGCTATTTATATAGTGGAACCGGAAGTAATACAGCGGCCATTTTTATTGTGGTAATGTATTTCTCTATGGGACATCGGCCATCTTAGAGGTGGCAATCTACATAGATTGCGGCCGTTACACAGGGGAGTCGGGCTGGAACTTCAGATAACAGTATATATCTCGAATCCCAGTTTATATTAGTGATGTTAAATATCTAAAACTTAAAAATTAAAAATTAAAAAACTCAAACAATCAGTCGGCATGCAAATGAATAATACCTAATCACAAATAACTACGCCATTTTCTTGTGGGGAGTGGAAATCTATGGCGGTGGCCATCTTTATGGTGGTTATCACACTGCAGTCGGCGGCCATTTTTGGGTGGATCAAAGTTATTTGAACACTATGGGGGTCATTTACTATAGCGCTATGGCGCTAATTCGCGCAAATTGCCGCGAATTAGCGCTAATTCGCGGCAATTTAGCGCGATTTAGCGCTAATAGCGCTAATTCGCGCTAAAACGGTATTCACTATAGCGCTGGTGAGAAAATACTCCCAAAATCGAATTTACTATAGCTCCCTGAAACTAAATAGAGCCCAAACCCTTACTCTGCTAAAACCTAGAGAATTGCACATGGAAATAATGTTTAGAGCATGATATAATTGCCTAAATGGTACTGAAATATGCGGTATATTATTTAAAGATTATCTGCTTTTAAACTGTGTGAAAAAGTGATTTCTACACTGAAATATCTTTAAAAGTCTGAAAAGTGAAAAATTCCCCGTTTTGGACAACTAGGTGCCAACACAACTGAGCATGCTCAGACCTGAAAATAACTCTCATTTTAACTCAAGTGTCTTTTTTACCTGGAGGTATAGTAAATACCAAAATGAGAGCTAATTAGAGAGCATTTTTTGGGAGTTAAAATCTGCTCTAATTTAGTCCAAATGAAGTTTCAGTCATTGATTCTAATGGAACAATTCTAACTTTCACAAAAAAACCTTTTAATGTTGAGATGAAATGTATCTTTCTGTGAAATACATTTTCCTTTGCAACATTGTTGCTTCTACTTAAAATATTTTGATTTTAATAATGCTACAATGTGGAATGTTTTGATGTTTTGGTAAAATATATTTTTCTCTGTCACTTTCACTTGTTACTCTTCATCTCACAACAATCTTTAACCTAAACTCACACAGGTGTCTTTACAATCCACAAACAATACCATTGCTGATGAAAATTTAAAATGAATCACAATTTTTTGTGCTTTTTATTATTTCCAAATATTCATAATTTGAGCCCAAAAAATGTGATATGTGTACCAACATCAGAAATCAAAATGTAATTCCCCAAAATTTGAGGGTAATATTCTACTCTCACCCACAAAAAAAACACCAAATATCACAGAATAAATCAAGAAGAATAACTCTTGAGTAATGTAATTCCATCACCTGTATGTCCATAGAAATGCAATATTTATGTGTTTTTATGTGTAGTTATGTGTAGGAGGGTCTCACATGTGGCAGCTCTGTGGCTTAGAGGTTAGAACTTCTGCTTAGTATCTCTGAGGGTCTGGGTTCAAATCCCAACCATGTTACTTCATGTAGAGAAGTTGTCTCATCTCCCAGGTCCTATAACTATGCCTAATTGTAGTAGTTATGTGTAGGAGGGTTCCACCACCATTGTAAGTCTTTTCCAGATACACTATATAGCCAAAAGTATTGGGACGCCTGCCTTTACACACACATGAACTTTAATGGCAGCCCAGTCTTAGTCCGTAGGGTTAAAATTTGATTTGGCCCACCCTTTGCAGCTAGAACAGCTTCTGGGAAGGCTGTCCACAAGGTTTAGTCTGCCTATGGGAATGTTTGATCATTCTTCCAGAAGTGCATTTGTGAGGCCAGGCACTGATGTTGGATGAGAAGGCCTGGCTTGCAGTCTCTACTCTAATTCAGCCAAAGGGTGTTCTATCGGGTTGAGGCCAGGACTCTGTGCAGGCCAGTCAAGTTTCTCCACCCCAAACTTGCTCATCCATGTCTTTATGGACCTTGCTTTGTGTACTGGTGTGCAGTCATGTTGGAACAGGAAGGGGCTTTCCCCAAACTGTCCCCACAAAGTTGGGAGCATGAAATTGTCCAAAATGTCTTGGTATGCTGACGCCTTAAGAGTTCCCTTCTCTGAAACTAAGAGGCCAAGCCAAACCCCTGAAAAACAACCCCGCACCATAATCCCCCTCCACCAAATCATTTGGACCAGTGCACAAAGCAAGGTCCATAAAGACATGGATGAGTGATTTTGGGGTGGAGGAACTTGACTGGCCTGCACAGAGTCCTGACCTTAACACAACAGAACACCTTAGGGATAAATTAGAGAGGAGACTGTAGGTCAGGCCTTCTCATCCAACATCAGTGCCTGATCTCACAAATGCACTTGGAAGAATGGTCAAACATTCCCATAGACACACTCCTAAACCTTGTGGACAAGAAGAGTTGAAGCTGTTATAGCTGCAAAGGGTGGGCCAAATGAGTTTTGAACCCAATACTAATACTAGGGTGCCATTACAGTTCATGTGTGTTTAAAGGCAGGCATCCCAATACTTAGGCCAATATACTGTATATTGCTTGTGACACTGAGCATGGCTATGGACTTAGGGCTGGTTCACACCACAGAGATGCAGAGAACATGTGTGGGGTTGCCTGATGGCTAAGTGGGTAGCAGTTCTGTCTAGCAGCACCTGGGATGTTGGTTCAATTCCCCAACATGCTAATGCTTGTGTTGAAGTTTATATGTTCTCCCTGTGTGGGTTTCTCACCACAATCTAAAGACATGCAGGCATCTTATTTGTCTCCTGTCGAAATAGGTTCTAATGTAAGAAAGTTAATTTTGGACTTTATATTGGAAGCTCATTGCAGCCAGGGACTGATGTTAATGTTTATTAGCACTAATCATGCCCAGGGACTTGGACATTTCAAATTTTAGGGTTTACACTGCACAGGTACATATGCTTAGAAAACTGTTGCTTTGTTTATGTGGATGCAAATGGACTTTGATCTTTGTCCTGTAGTTGGAGATTTGATGCACATAGCCAAGGCTAAGGCTGGCCATACACTATTCAATTTTCCTGTTCAACATTCCTTTAGATTTACCAAAACCATATAATATGAGGTGAAACCTAAACCTTTTCAATGTGTATGCAATCAGGCAGGCCCTTGCACTACATAGTTGAAGGTAAATCTAAAGAAAATTGAATAAGAAAATTGTATGGTGTATGGCCAACTTAACACAGTTGCAAATCCTATTATGTGTTCCTGCTCATCAGGTGCAATCACTTTAGACATACATGAAGAGACAGATTGAAAGATACTGGTGGGCGTGTACTTCTTGGGTGTGTCAGTGTGTTAACAATACAACCTCTCTTATATAAAGGCCTGCAGTAGGGGGGTTCGTTTGGCCTGAGAAGGTCAGGTTTTTTGTTGTGAGGGAGAAGGAATGATATTGGGAGATTTGATGAAATTCTTGTGCATTTTTTCAATCAAAAGTGGATTTATGTGGCCATGCTGTCAATGTTATGTGTGTATTGTTCCTGTCTGATCATGCAAACATCGTTTGGAAGCATCTGCTGACCTACTCTTTTTTTTTTTTTTTTTTTTTTTTTTTTTTTTTTTTTATCTCGTTTAATCGTGTACACCGAAATGCAGCTTCCAGCAGAACATGGTCACCAATGTATGTATGTGTGAATTGTGGGCTGGTGGTGGGTGTTTTGAGTAAGTCTTTTGCAATATTCAGTTGGAATGCTTTGTAAGAATGACTGTTAAGTATGTTTCTATAATCTTTCAGATAATGTGATGTGTTGCCCGTTATACACTGAAATTAAAGCTGTGTCCACTCTAAGGTTTTGTCTAATTTTAGATTGTAAGCTCCTATGAGCAGGGCCCTTAAAATTCAGTTGCTAAATGTAGTACCATATATCCCGTCCAAATTTCTTTTGAAGCTAGTAAATGTAAATTTATTTTTTTTCTGCTGGTAAAATAAAAGTACATTGAGCTTTTGTTGTGGTGTGTGTGTGGTTTATTTTTTTTTATTTTTTAATTTTTTTCCTTCTACTTTTCTTTCTTTAATTTTTGTGGGTGGTGGTTTTGGGAAAGTGCAATATCTCTTATATTTTATTTCAATATGTATTTGTGCACCAAAAAACTAATCACTTTGCCCTGCTTCACATGCTACTTTGAAATTGCGCTATTTCACTTGAAGTAGCACAATTTCAAAGTAGCAAGGTCAGCGTGATTTCAGGTGGCTTCATACACATGTCTATTGAAGTTGCACCTGAAATCGGCAAAAGTAGTGCAGGAACTACTTTAGCAAATTGATGCGGTGCCACAAAAAAAATGTTGCATCAATTGGAACAGTGCCATTGTCAATAGTCATGCGATTTGATCTCTCAAATTGCATGACCAATCGCTCCAATGTAAACCTAGGCTTCTGCACAACTGCAAGTTATATATAAAGATTCCACCTTTATCACTAACAGCTGTGGAGAATTGCAGGTAATGAATTCAGCTGGTGGATAGGCAGTGTTTGAATGTGTCAGCTCTGGTTCACATTGGTGTGATTTGACATGTCAAATCTGTGGCAATTGCACTGTTCTAATTGGTGCGATTTGTATTGATATTGGTGCAGAAACCTGCACTGATGTCTCTGATGTTGCCCCCACAGTCGGGACTGACATGCAGGAATGAAATTGTGTGATTTCAGCTGAACGATTTCCTCCCTCTGTCAGTGTGAACCAGGGCTCAAACTGGGCCTTTTGCCTTTGTAATTCACCTGCTGCTAACCCAGGGACACCATTTCTTAGCAAACTCCCTTAAGTTTACCTTCAAATATATGTAGAAATACAGATTTGCATATCTGAAAATAAAAAAATACTAATCATGGTTGAGATCAAATATTCGCAGCGGCAATCAAAAGCGTGGTTTCACCTTCTGACCTGGAAATTAGTCATTGTATGCACCCGGAAGTTCCTGTGCTGGTCAGGATCTCCATCTAGGTGGACATGGCAAGGTCTCTTTAGCAGAGAGGAGGTGCTGCTTATTGGCCGGGTAAGTGTAGGATATGTACTTGTACTTAATCAATGCGGGGGTGGATGTCATAGTTAGATTTGGTGTGGGTGGGGTTCATTGATTTGTTTGGCATCACCACACATTTGCTTCCGTCCCATGTGCACACATCACTTCCTGCATTTGTTCTGCTGATGTAAATCAGTAAGGACTATGCAAGTATAAATGAGAGCTCTTTTTATTAAAATATATATGACTTGTTTCACAGCTGGGCGAATTTTCCAGCAAATTTGGACCTTTGAGTTGCATGTCAAGTTGTACCCCATGATTCTCAATGACAACCATTCATATCTGTGCTACTTTAAGTCGCACCAACTTCAAAGTAGTCCCTGTACTACTTTGGTGTGACTTGAGGTATATCGGGTACAATATTACACAGGAATTCCCAGAAGTTGGGGCCAAGTTGCAGCGGCAAAGTGGCAGCAAAATAGTGTGACTTTCAGGCCGCAGCAGTGTGAATGAGATTCAAGGATAACACCTTTGAATTTGGCCCTATTGTCACTTGTGCATCCTGACGGTGTAGCAAATTCGTCCCTGCACTACCTTGGTTTGACTTTGATGCAATTTGAGGTCCATACACCACAAGATTACACAGACATTGCTTCAAGTCCTGACAAATCTGTGCAATTTTAAGGTCGCACAAGTGCAAATGGGGCCTTATTCAAAGGTGTTATCAATTAATCGCATTAGGTTACTTTCACACATGGGTGACTTTTCATGGAGCTTTGGACCTCAGAGTCACATGAAAAGTTGTCCCCCTTGATTTCCATGCATATTTATTAGAGCTGCACGATTAATCGTCATCGTGATTTTTTTCCCCTTTACGATCTTGAAAAAAGAGTTTCACGATTCTTGCTATGCAAAGAACTCTCTCTGCTCTTCTGAAGCCACAGTCGAAAAACCAGGAAGTCTGCCAAGAATTAGAACATTCTTTATCAGTGAACTTAACTAGAAACCTTGTAACAATTTGTCAATTAAATAGAATTCTGTGTAAGTGAGGAAAGTTTAACTACTTAAACACTAAACATTTTTCTGACATTTGTTGGTTTCAGGTTAAAATCATTTTTTTTTGCTAGAAAATTACTTAAAACCCCCCAACATTATATATATATATTTTTTAGTAGAGACCCTAGAGAATAAAATGGTGGTTGTTACAATATTTTATGTCACACTGTATTTGCGCCTTTCAAATGCAATTTTTTTTGGAAAAAATTGTGATTCTCATTTTGGCCAGAACTGTGCAGCTCTAATATCTATGCAACTTCACCCATGTTCACATAGGTCTGAATTGACATGTCAAATTGTAGGCCAAATCGGCGCCTATTAATGGCAATGGAACTGTCCGAATTGGTGCGACGCCACAACGATTCCCAAAAGTAGTTCCTGCACTACTTTGGGCGACTTCAGGGGGCGATTTCTTACCTCCCAACTTTTTGAGATGGGTATAAGGGACACCTATTAGCAAAAGTAGGTAGGCATAGGACACCTTCTTAAAGGAGAACAGTTGGGACCTATGTGATTTCACTAGACATCTGTGCAGGAAAGTGCACTGATGTCTCTGAAATCGCTGACAAAGTCGGGCTGAGTCACACTTGTGCGACTTTGGACATCAGAGTCGTATGACAAGTCATACCCCATGATTTTTAATGTGTACCATTCATATCTGTTCAACTTCAAGTAACACTGACTTCAACGTAGTCCCTGTACTACTTTGGTCTGACTTTGATGCGAGTTGAGGTCCATAGACCTCAAGTTTACACAGGCATTCCCTGGAATTGCGGCAAAATTGCTGATGCAAAATCATGGGAAAGTTGCGTGTCTTTCCCTGTGACTCCTGTGTCCATAGACCTCAAGATTACATAAGCATTGCTTAAAGTCACATTAAAATCTCGCAACTTTCAGGTCGCACAAGTGTGAAAGGTGCCTAAGTCACTGTGCTGAGTACTATTTTATACCTAGAATATAAAGTAGTCCCACCATTAAACACTAGTAAACATATGTTCTCAATATAATTGTGCTCAAATGGCTGAAAATCACACAGATGGTATCACCTACTGAAAGCTTGCATTGTACTCAGCAGCATATGCTGAAAAGAGGCAAATGCCTATTAGCCAATGCCACATCGGCACGAGCATGGTTGTTACTATAATATTAATGCCTGAAATGCAAAACATTATTGTATTGAATCAAACATTAGTAAATGTATTTTCTCTGTAGATAAGTGCTCAGCTCTGTAGCATAGCGGTATACCCTGCTGCCCCCAAAAGTTCAAGCCATGAATTCAAATCCCACTGACAGCATCACCTCCCAGAAGTGTGCATTGTACTCAGAAGCATAATTAGGCAAAGCACATCAGCTTGCTTTATTCCATATTTTAACTCTTCAAATGCATGCAATGGTATGTACTTATTCAATAATATGGTATGGAATTCCAAAATTCAAGGAAAAAAATGTCGTAGGGTCCCCCAGTACATACCAGGCCCTTCGGTATGGACTTTAAGGGGAACCCCACACCAAAATGTAAAATAAATTTCATGTGGGGCCCCCAAAATCCATACCAGACCCTTACCTGAGCATGCAGCCTGGAGGTCAGGATAGGGGGGGACGAGTGAGCACCCTCCCCTTCTGAACCTTACCAGGCCACATGCCCCAAAGCACCTTTTCCCCATGCTGATGGGGACAAGGGCCTCTTCCCGACAACACTGGTCGGTGGTTGTCGGTCTGCAGGCAGGGGGTTTATCAGAATCTGGAAGCCCCCTTTAACAAGGGGGCTCCCAGATCCTGCCCCCTATGTGAATAGGTATGGGGTACATTTTACCCCTACCCATTCACCAAAAAAAGCAGTGAAATGTAAAAAAATTAATAGCCGGTTTTTGACAAGTCCTTTATTGTAGAATAGCTCCGAGCTGTCTTCTTCCCTGAGCCATCTTCTCCAGACACTGTCTCTCCTTCCTCCATCTTCTCCCCGAGCTGTATTCTCCCAGAGCCGTCTCTCCTGCCGCCGCCATCTGCTGTGTTCTTCCGCACCGCTGGTTACCCGCTAATAAAAAAAAGCTGCTCTTCTTCCATGGTGGTCTTCCTCCGCTGTGTTGTCACCCACTGTGTGGCGTCTCTTACATAGCCATGGAGCGGACTCTCCGGGTGACATTATCGGATGGCCACAGAAGACCGCCACAAGAAGAGCGGCTTTTTTTTTATTAGTGGGTAACCGGCTGCGCTGAAGAACACATCAGCGGGAGAAGATGGTGGCAGCAGGAGAGACAGCTCAGGGAGAAGAAACATCAAACACTAGTGAATGTATTTTCTATGTATTTTCTATGTATGACTGTGCTACACCCAATAGGCTAGCGGTCAGCACTTCTACCTTGAAGAACTCATGGGTTCAAATCCCAATACTAAAAGATTGAATTGGTGAAAAAAAAGCAAATGACTATTAGTCAATTAGCTAAAGCAGCATATGCTGAAAATAGGTGAATGCCAATTAGCCAATGCACTTTAAATTTGGCTGATTCTATTATATTAACTCTTCAAATGCATGCAATGATATGTAAGTATTCAATACTATTATGGTGTGAAATTCCAAACATCACACACTAACTAATGGGCAGATTACATTTATTTGTTTTTTCATTTTAATTCGCTTGTGCACTGAAAAAATAAACACAGCTGGGGGATGGTAGGTTGGCTGGTATTTGAACTTGTACCATGAGTGCTGTGGAGACATCTGAGCAGACTACTAAGCCATTGTGCTAAGTATGAGACCTGCATAATAGTGTAGTATGATTAAAGAATGAATATAAATAATTACCGCTCCCAGGAGAGAGCGGCGACTACTAGGGACGCACAGCGCGACTCGCGCATGCGCAGTAGGGAACCGGGAAGTGAAGCCGCAATGCTTCACTTCCTGATTCCCTCACCTAGGATGGTGGCGGCAGCTGCCGAGAACCGAGCGGGTTCTCGGCGTCCCCTGCCGACATCGCTGGACCCTGGGACAGGTAAGTGGCCATGTATTAAAAGTCTGCAGCTGCAGTATTTGTAGCTGCTGGCTTTTAATATTTATTTTTTTTGGCGGTGTGGGTGAACCCCCGCTTTAAATAAAAATAAATAAGTCTTCACTAATATTATGGTGTGAATCTCCAAAACACCATACACTAGCTAACAAGCAGTTTACATTTGATAAAATTTATTGTATGGTATATAAACCATCAAACACTAGTAAAAGTATTTTGTATATATAATTGTGCTCAGCCCAATAGGCTAGCAGTTAGCACCTCTACCTTCAAACATTCAGGTATTGAAAGACTCATGGGTTCAAATCCCACAGAAGAATCCTAAAAGATTACTATTGGTGGAGAAAAGGAGAATTACTGTTAGCCAGTTAGCCAATTAGCCAAAGCAGCATACAGTGAATGCCAAGTAGCCTTTAATGTGGTTGATATTATTGTATTAACTCTTCAAATGCTTGCAATGGTATGTAAGTATTCACTAATATTATGGTGTGAATCTCCAAACACCACACACTAGCCAACAAGCAGTTTACATTTGATAAACTTTATTGTATAGTATATAACACATCAAACACATCAAACACTAGTAAAAGTATTGAAAGACTCATGGGTTCAAATCCCACAGAAAAATCCTAAAAGCTTGCATTGGTGGGAAAAGGAGAATGCCAATTAGCCAAAGCAACACAAATATACGTGTATATATATTTACTGAAAATAGGTGATTGCCAAGTAGCCAATGCAGTTTAATGTGAAAGTTTTTATTGTATTAACCCTTTAAATGCATGCAATGGTATGTAAATATTCAATTATATTATGATGTGACATTCCAAACACCACACACTAGCTAAAGGGCAGTTTACATTTCTTTGTTTGTTTATTTTAATTCACTTGTGCACTGAAAAAATAAACACAGCTGGTGGATGGTAGGTTGGCTGTTGTTTGAACTCATACCATGAGTGGTGTGGAGATATCCAAGCAGACCATTAAGCCATTGTGCTAAGTACAAGACCTGCATAATAGTGTAGTATTATTAAAGAATGAACATAAATAAATACTGCTTTATAGTCAACTAAATTAATAAATAATAAATCAAAAACATGAAAAAAACAACCTACAACAAATAGGTAACCTAAATGATTAATACATGTAACTTTACAGAATAGCAGACATTACTATGTAATAATCATTCAGAACTGCATTTCTTAGCAAAAGAAGGAAAAAAAAACTAGGAATACTAATTGCAATATAAATCAATAGATGCACGAGAACTAGAGCACATCTCTGATAAAAAATGTTTCTTTCACATACATGGATCATGGCTACAGTACAGTGCAATATAACAACTTGATAAGAATTGGCATTTGTATATACGCGGAAGCGCTAATTAGCGGCAATTTAGAATTTGCAAACGTTTGTTCTCCGCTTATATCGCTGATTTTCATGCGCAAATTCGCCGTTTTGTTTCCATTTGGCTAAAATGGGCTCTATTATTTGCCATAGTGCCCAGTACTTCGTGGAGTTATAGTAAATGACCCCCTATATGTTTTACGAAGTGTCAAAAATGTCAAAAATAGACAGAAATAGAGGAAGAAAATATAATTACATTAAAATGATGGAATGATGAAAAATCACATTAAGATTTTGGAATGGACACATTGACTGTGAACCTCAGTCACCAAGGAGGAACCTCTCACATTATATTATAACAGATATGATAAACAATAGGCTATTTGATCAGCGTCACAGTATGAAATATTAATATCGTAATTCATAAATTAGAACAAAATACAATAGTTCATAAAACCTTATATACAATATTGATAATGATATCTGCAATTAAAAAAATCTAAAACAAAGTAACATGCATAAATTACTAAAATCTTAAAAATTACTTAAAAAACAATTTAAATCGAACTCTACGTTCATACCTCTAGGGGTTAATGTACGCAGAGTATGTATCCAATATGATTCTTTTTGGCTAATACTTCTAATTTTATGGGTACCTCTCCATGAACTTTTATATCTTTCTATCCCCCAAAACTGTAGATGTATGGGGTCCCTATTGTGTACTGCTGCAAAATGTTTAGACACATTGTGTTTGGGATTTCCTTTTTTGATGTTCTGTATGTGTTCTTTCACCCTGACTTTAAGGGCCCTCTTCGTGCGTCCTACATATTGCAATTTACAGCTACACTGGAGTACGTATACGACTCCTTCAGTGTGGCATCCAATAAAGTCTTTGATCTCATATGTTTCATTTGTAGTAGTAGCTGTAAATTCTGTTCTTTTTCCTTGAAACTTCTGGGCGTGTTTGCATGCAAAGCAGTTTCTACATGGATAGAATCCTTTGCCTGGGAAGAATGAGTATGGTACTTGTTGGGGGGGTTCAATCACTGTTTTCACTACCATGTTTCTGATGGTCGGTGCCCTCTTATATATGATATTGGGTAATTCTGGTAATATTTTAGTCAAATCTTTATCGTTTTTCAAGATATGCCAGTGTCTTTGAATGATTTTGGATACTTGTTTATGTTGGACACTGTAATCCAGAATTAAAGTAGGTATTTCCTGTGAGAACATTTTCTTTGGGTAGGTTTCTAACATTTTTGTTCTATCCATACTCCTTACTTCTTCGATTTGTTTCTCTATCAGTGTATGCTCATATCCCTTTTCTATAAACCTAGAACCAATTAGCTTAGCCTGTTCTTTAAAATCTTCCTCTTTCGTACAATTTCTCTTGATTCGGACAAATTGTCCTTTCGGTATATTATATAGCCATAATTTATGATGGCAGCTATTAGTGGGAAGATAGCTATTCGCATCTACATTTTTGAAAAACGTTTTGGTTGTTACTTTATCGCCTTCAAGGCTTATTCTGAGATCCAGGAATTCCACTGTCTTTTCATTAATGTTCCACGACAAACGGATATTTTTGTCATTTGAGTTTAATTTCTCCAGGAATCGTTCGAGCGCTTCTCGTTTCCCATTCCAGACTATAATTACATCATCGATGTACCTTTTAAATAAAGTAAGTTCTGCTGGGGTGTCTTCATAAATGGATTGCTCTTCCCATTGCGCCATAAAGGCATTGGCCACACTCGGTGCAAATTTAGCACCCATTGCAATCCCAATGGTTGTTTATAGTATGTGCTATTATGCCAAAAATAGTTACACCTTAAACAAAAGTCTAGGCACTTAATAAGGTATTTCCGCTGTGCACATATGAGATTGCTATACTTTCTAAGGAGCCATTTGGTTGCTGAACAAGCATCGTAATGATGAACTATAGTATATAGTGAATTCACATCTGCCGTGGCTAATAATGTTCTTCCTTCAAGTACTGGTAGTGTGTCTAAGAGTTGTAGTACATGTTTCGTGTCTTTCAAATAGGCTGGTGTTTGTTGCACTGCAGGTTGAATAAAATGGTCTAAATATTGTCCTACTCGGGATGTAAGGGACTCTATTCCATTCACAATTGGTCTGCCCGGTGGATTTTCCAGTGATTTGTGAATTTTCGGTAGGGTGTAGATAACTGGTATCTGGCATGTTTCTGGAATCAGATATTTCGACTCTCTCTTATTCAGTATCTCTTTTCTTGTGCCCAATTCTATCAAGCGTTCCAGCTCTTTTCTATATTTATTTGTCGGATTACTCAACAATCTAATGTATGTTTTGTCATCTTCTAATTGTCTCTGTAATTCGTTCAGGTATTGCTCTTTTGATTGTATCACAATCGCTCCTCCCTTGTCGGCTGGGCGAATAATGATATCCTTTCTTTCTTTAAGCAATTTTATACCTTTTTTAATATGTATCGGGTCTGATACTTTTTTAACTTCCAGAGATTCCAGGTCTTTAAGAACAAGTTTCTTAAACACTTCCACATGATGATTGTCCGAAACTTGGGGGTTAAAAGTTGAATTGTTTCTTAATGTACTGTGTGATATTGATGGAGAGGTATTCCTTATCGTGTTAGTTGTTCTGGACGCAGCCATCCTTTGACCTCATCGTTACAAAAAGGAAAGATCTACATTGGTGCCTGTTTTTTCCTGCTCTGAGGTGAGAGTTTAGAGAGCCTAGTTGAACCGTCAGTCGTTTTATGAAGACTACCATTACTATTACCATTATTTTTCTGAGATCACCATGAGTTATGGACTTTAAATTGTCTTTTTTGTGAACTCTTTTTTATATAGTCTCATTTATTGGAAGTATCGTATACCACGCTGTTTGCAGTTTGCTGCACAGTTTTTTTGCATTTTTGCACATTTATGCGATTTGGCTTTTGCCATTCATTGGAATTTGTTATTTTACACATATGGAGTTTCAGCACAGGTTTTGCATTTTTGCACATATATGACATCTATTGTGATTTATTATTGGGATACACGAATTTTTAGCCCAGGGTGACCGCTCAGGTTGACAACATTACTTCCTACTGTTCTCTTTTTCGCTTGGACTCTCTTTCCCGCTCTCCGTCCTCTCTTCGCTCCAGACTGTTTCTTGTTCTGTCTTCCTGAATCCTTCTTCTGGGGGAGGGGTAGTGGTTCTGTGGTTCTCTTCGTGGAGAGTAATCCCTTCTCTCCCTCTCTAAAAAATGACGCTGGCGGTCATAATCATATTCATTTTGATGTTGATAATGTCTTGAGTCATAGTAGTGATGCTCTTGGTGATCTCTCAGAGGTTCAAACCTATTGTAGGTCGAAACTGGGGTTCTCTCTCTTTCTCTGTAAGTATCTTGAGGGTAGGTGTGTCTGTTGTGGTCTCTCTGATTCCTTTCATTATTGGGTCGTTGGTTATAAGGTTTTTTAAAATGTTTCTTGAAAGGTTTCTTCCACTGTTGTCTGGGGGTCCGTTGAGTGTAGTTGTTATATTGGCGCTGATCGTATTGAGGTGTTCTGGTTCCTTGTTGTGCTCTATTCTCGATATAGGCTTCTCTATCATCCCATCTCGGGGGATTATTGGCATAGGCTGTGGTTAGATCCTGTATTCTCACTTCTCTCTCTGGAGTGGAATATGTTGAACTAGGTGGACTGGGATCCACTTTTTTCTGCCATTTAAAAACTTGTGCCCCTTTGTAGTCTTCTATATCTCGATTATATTTCTTCATCTTACGCTGTTGTACTTCTAAATCTTTACTGATCAAATCTTTATTCATCTGCATGGCCAGTTTCTTAAAATCTGGGGATTCTTTATATGGTTCCAGTTTTTGCTTTATCTCCTCTATTTGTTGCTCTAATATTCTAGTTTTTTTGTATTTCCTTCCTAATAAGAATTTAAGACCTTCTATACTTTTGTTATTAAAAAATTCAAACCATTCATCCATTGAATCTTTATCTAATAAACCATCATTAGGTGGTAGTTCCCACCGTAGCCTCCTTGGTACAATATTCTCTCTGATATACCTCTCAAAGGTAATGGTATCCCACCACAGGGAGACTTTCTTCTCCATATGGTGTCCTAGTTTCCTAAGTAAACTTTCTAAGTCCGTATTCTGTGTGTTGGTTTGTGATTTAAAAATGTCATCCAAGTTAACATTCCTATTCTCCATGAATTGAAATATATCCATGTTTGCAGCAAAGGTAGGATAAATGTGTGGTGACAGAAAATAAATAATATGGTCCCTCGCGCTAAAGTGAGACAAAGGTGAATGTGGTGACAATCACAAAATGGGTTAAACTAACAAAAACTTGAGGTGGGTGATTTTTATGATGATATCCAAAATGACTGCAGCGAAATCAACAAGTGTACACATAGCACTCGAAACATGAAAATAAAGATAAAGAGATTTCGCGCATAAAATCTATCATAAAATGGTGATCACATCTAATAATAATAATAAATAGAAATAAATATGAATAAATAATGACTGTGGAAAGTCATTAATAAAAACGAATAAAGTGCATCAATGAACAAAAACTGGGCTAAAAATTCGTGTATCCCAATAATAAATCACAATAGATGTCATATATGTGCAAAAATGCAAAACCTGTGCTGAAACTCCATATGTGTAAAATAACAAATTCCAATGAATGGCAAAAGCCAAATCGCATAAATGTGCAAAAATGCAAAAAAACTGTGCAGCAAACTGCAAACAGCGTGGTATACGATACTTCCAATAAATGAGACTATATAAAAAAGAGTTCACAAAAAAGACAATTTAAAGTCCATAACTCATGGTGATCTCAGAAAAATAATGGTAATAGTAATGGTAGTCTTCATAAAACGACTGACGGTTCAAATAGGCTCTCTAAACTCTCACCTCAGAGCAGGAAAAAACAGGCACCAATGTAGATCTTTCCTTTTTGTAACGATGAGGTCAAAGGATGGCTGCGTACAGAACAACTAACACGATAAGGAATACCTCTCCATCAATATCACACAGTACATTAAGAAACAATTCAACTTTTAACCCCCAAGTTTCGGACAATCATCATGTGGAAGTGTTTAAGAAACTTGTTCTTAAAGACCTGGAATCTCTGGAAGTTAAAAAAGTATCAGACCCGATACATATTAAAAAAGGTATAAAATTGCTTAAAGAAAGAAAGGATATCATTATTCGCCCAGCCGACAAGGGAGGAGCGATTGTGATACAATCAAAAGAGCAATACCTGAACGAATTACAGAGACAATTAGAAGATGACAAAACATACATTAGATTGTTGAGTAATCTGACAAATAAACATAGAAAAGAGCTGGAACGCTTGATAGAATTGGGCACAAGAAAAGAGATACTGAATAAGAGAGAGTCGAAATATCTGATTCCAGAAACATGCCGGATACCAGTTATCTACACCCTACCGAAAATTCACAAATCACTGGAAAATCCACCGGGCAGACCAATTGTGAATGGAATAGAGTCCCTTACATCCCGAGTAGGACAATATTTAGACCATTTTATTCAACCTGCAGTGCAACAAACACCAGCCTATTTGAAAGACACGAAACATGTACTACAACTCTTAGACACACTACCAGTACTTGAAGGAAGAACATTATTAGCCACGGCAGATGTGAATTCACTATATACTATAGTTCATCATTACGATGCTTGTTCAGCAACCAAATGGCTCCTTAGAAAGTATAGCAATCTCATATGTGCACAGCGGAAATACCTTATTAAGTGCCTAGACTTTTGTTTAAGGTGTAACTATTTTTGGCATAATAGCACATACTATAAACAGGCCATTGGGATTGCAATGGGTGCTAAATTTGCACCGAGTGTGGCCAATGCCTTTATGGCGCAATGGGAAGAGCAATCCATTTATGAAGACACCCCAGCAGAACTTACTTTATATAAAAGGTACATCGATGATGTAATTATAGTCTGGAATGGGAAACGAGAAGCGCTCGAACGATTCCTGGAGAAATTAAACTCAAATGACAAAAATATCCGTTTGTCGTGGAACATTAATGAAAAGACAGTGGAATTCCTGGATCTCAGAATAAGCCTTGAAGGCGATAAAGTAACAACCAAAACGTTTTTCAAAAATGTAGATGCGAATAGCTATCTTCCCACTAATAGCTGCCATCATAAATTATGGCTATATAATATACCGAAAGGACAATTTGTCCGAATCAAGAGAAATTGTACGAAAGAGGAAGATTTTAAAGAACAGGCTAAGCTAATTGGTTCTAGGTTTATAGAAAAGGGATATGAGCATACACTGATAGAGAAACAAATCGAAGAAGTAAGGGGTATGGATAGAACAAAAATGTTAGAAACCTACCCAAAGAAAATGTTCTCACAGGAAATACCTACTTTAATTCTGGATTACAGTGTCCAACATAAACAAGTATCCAAAATCATTCAAAGACACTGGCATATCTTGAAAAACGATAAAGATTTGACTAAAATATTACCAGAATTACCCAATATCATATATAAGAGGGCACCGACCATCAGAAACATGGTAGTGAAAACAGTGATTGAACCCCCCCAACAAGTACCATACTCATTCTTCCCAGGCAAAGGATTCTATCCATGTAGAAACTGCTTTGCATGCAAACACGCCCAGAAGTTTCAAGGAAAAAGAACAGAATTTACAGCTACTACTACAAATGAAACATATGAGATCAAAGACTTTATTGGATGCCACACTGAAGGAGTCGTATACGTACTCCAGTGTAGCTGTAAATTGCAATATGTAGGACGCACGAAGAGGGCCCTTAAAGTCAGGGTGAAAGAACACATACAGAACATCAAAAAAGGAAATCCCAAACACAATGTGTCTAAACATTTTGCAGCAGTACACAATAGGGACCCCATACATCTACAGTTTTGGGGGATAGAAAGATATAAAAGTTCATGGAGAGGTACCCATAAAATTAGAAGTATTAGCCAAAAAGAATCATATTGGATACATACTCTGCGTACATTAACCCCTAGAGGTATGAACGTAGAGTTCGATTTAAATTGTTTTTTAAGTAATTTTTAAGATTTTAGTAATTTATGCATGTTACTTTGTTTTAGATTTTTTTAATTGCAGATATCATTATCAATATTGTATATAAGGTTTTATGAACTATTGTATTTTGTTCTAATTTATGAATTACGATATTAATATTTCATACTGTGACGCTGATCAAATAGCCTATTGTTTATCATATCTGTTATAATATAATGTGAGAGGTTCCTCCTTGGTGACTGAGGTTCACAGTCAATGTGTCCATTCCAAAATCTTAATGTGATTTTTCATCATTCCATCATTTTAATGTAATCATATTTTCTTCCTCTATTTCTGTCTATTTTTGACATTTTTGACACTTCGTAAAACATATAGTGTTCAAATAACTTTGATCCACACAAAAATGGCCGCCGACTGCAGTGTGATAACCACCATAAAGATGGCCACCCCCATAGATTTCCACTCCCCACAAGAAAATGGCGTAGCTATTTGTGATTAGGTATTATTCATTTGCATGCCGACTGATTGAGTTTTTTAATTTTTAAGTTTTAGATATTTAACATCACTAATATAAACTGGGATTCGAGATATATACTGTTATCTGAAGTTCCAGCCCGACTCCCCTGTGTAACGGCCGCAATCTATGTAGATTGCCACCTCTAAGATGGCCGATGTCCCATAGAGAAATACATTACCACAATAAAAATGGCCGCTGTATTACTTCCGGTTCCACTATATAAATAGCATTCCTCTCAGGCCAATCCGGTTCCCCAGTTGAAGTCACGAGCGGTGACGTAACGCGTAGGGCGTGGCAGAGAGCTGACTATACCGGAAGTCACGTAAGGAGGCGCCTCGGACGCCGCTCCTTCCTGTTTTATGATAATTTTAAACTGTTTTTATGTAAGAGACCACTTTGCTTTTAATTCAATAAAATATATTTTCGAAATACTACACCATCAGAGGCCTCCTCTCTCCTCCCCCTCCTCCCACCGGGCTGTCACAAGCCTAGGTGGAAATATTCCCAGTTTATTTTGATAGGTGCCTGAGAATAAGCAGAGGGGAACGCAGCCATCCTTTGACCTCATCGTTACAAAAAGGAAAGATCTACATTGGTGCCTGTTTTTTCCTGCTCTGAGGTGAGAGTTTAGAGAGCCTAGTTGAACCGTCAGTCGTTTTATGAAGACTACCATTACTATTACCATTATTTTTCTGAGATCACCATGAGTTATGGACTTTAAATTGTCTTTTTTGTGAACTCTTTTTTATATAGTCTCATTTATTGGAAGTATCGTATACCACGCTGTTTGCAGTTTGCTGCACAGTTTTTTTGCATTTTTGCACATTTATGCGATTTGGCTTTTGCCATTCATTGGAATTTGTTATTTTACACATATGGAGTTTCAGCACAGGTTTTGCATTTTTGCACATATATGACATCTATTGTGATTTATTATTGGGATACACGAATTTTTAGCCCAGTTTTTGTTCATTGATGCACTTTATTCGTTTTTATTAATGACTTTCCACAGTCATCATTTATTCATATTTATTTCTATTTATTATTATTATTAGATGTGATCACCATTTTATGATAGATTTTATGCGCGAGACACCCCAAGCTATTTGCTGAGAGGCATGTTGAGTCCATGGAATATTTTATATTTTGACACAAGTTGCGGGAAAGTGACACATTTTTTTTTTTTTTTGCACAAAGTTGTCACTAAATGTTATATTGCTTACACAGGCCATGGGCATATGTGGAATTGCACCCCAAAATACATTTAGCTGCTTCTCCTGAGTATGGGGATACCACATGTGTGGGACTTTTTGGGAGCCTAACCGCGTACGGGGCCCCGAAAACCAATCACCGCCTTCAGGATTTCTAAGGGTGTAAATTTTTGATTTCACTCTTCACTGCCTATCACAGTTTCGGAGGCCATGGAATGCCCCGGTGGCACAAACCCCCCCAAATGACCCCATTTTGGAAAGTAGATACCCCAAGCTATTTGCTAAGAGGCATGCAGCTCTCATTTGTTCTTAAAAATAAAGAAAGACAAGGAAAAAAAATTTTTTTTTTCTTTTTTCAATTTTCAAAACTTTGTGACAAAAATTGAGGTCTGCAAAATACTCACTATACCTCTCAGCAAATAGCTTGGGGTGTCTACTTTCCAAAATAGGGTCATTTGGGGGGGGGGGTTGTGCCACCTGGGTATTCCATGGTCTCCAAAACTGTGATAGGCAGTGAAGAGTGAAATCAAAAATTTACGCCCTTAGAAAGCCTGAAGGCGGTGCTTGGTTTTCGGGGTCCCGTGTGCGGCTAGGCTCCCAAAAACTCTCACACATGTGGTATCCCCGTACTCAGGAGAAGCAACAGAATGTATTTTGGGGTGTAATTTCACATATTTCCATGGCATGGCATGTCTGAGCAACATATCATTTAGTAAAAACTTTGTGCAAAAAAAAAAAAAAATTTGTCTTTTTCAACTAGTGTCACAATATAAAATATTTCATGGACTCGACATGACTCTCAGCAAATAGCTTGGGGTGTCTACTTTCATTTGGTCATTTGAACTGTCCTGGCATTTTATGCAAAACATTTAGAAGCTTATGTCACACATCACCCACTCTTCTAACCACTTGAAGACAAAGCCCTTTCTGACACTTTTTTGTTTACATGAAAAAAATTATTTTTTTTGCAAGAAAATTACTTTGAACCCCCAAACATTATATATTTTTTTAAAGCAAATGCCCTACAGATTAAAATGGTGGGTGTTTCATTTTTTTTTCACACAGTATTTGTGCAGTGATTTTTCAAACGCATGTTTTGGGGAAAAAACACACTTTTTTAAATTTGAATGCACTAAAACACACTATATTGCCCAAATGTTTGATGAAATAAAAAATATGATCTTAGGCTGAGTACATGGATACCAAACATGACATGCTTTAAAATTGCGCACAAACATGCAGTGGCAACAAAATAAATACATTTTTAAAAGCCTTTAAAAGCCTTTACAGGTTACCACTTTAGATTTACAGGGGAGGTCTACTGCTAAAATTACTGCCCTCGATCTGACCTTCGTGGTGATACCTCACATGCATGGTGCAATTGCTGTTTACATTTGACGCCAGACCGACGCTTGCGTTCGCCTTAGCGCGAGAGCAGGGGGGGACAGGGGTGCTTTTTTTTTTTTTTTTTCCCCTTTATTATTTTTTTGCTTTTTTATCTTATTTTTAAACTGTTCCTTTCATTTTTTTTTTAAATCATTTTTATTGTTATCTCAGGGAATGTAAATATCCCCTATGATAGCAATAGGTAGTGACAGGTACTCTTTTTTGAAAAAATTGGGGTCTATTAGACCCTAGATCTCTCCTCTGCCCTCAAAGCATCTGACCACACCAAGATTGGTGTGATAAAATGCTTTCCCAATTTCCCAATGGCGCTGTTTATTGATTATTTCCGGCGAAATCTAAGTCATGAAATGCTCGTAGCTTCCGGTTTCTTAGGCCATAGAGATGTTTGGAGCCACTTTGGTCTCTGATCAGCTCCATGGTCAGCTGGCTGAATCACTGGCTGCATTCTCAGGTTCCCTGTTGAGACAGGAGAGCCAGAGAAAAACACGGAAGACGGTGGGGGGGGGGGGGCATTCCCTCCCACTGCTTGTAAAAAGCAGTCTAGAGGCTAATTAGCCGCTAGGATTGCTTTTACATGAAAGCCGACCGCTGGCTAAAAAGAATGATACCAAGATGATACCTAAACCTGCAGGCATCATTCTGGTATAACCACAAGTCGTGAATTGCGTACCTGAAGACAAAAAAGTGGTTAACAATAAAACACAGTAAACAGTAAAGTATAAAAAATTGCATACCTGAAAAGCAAACATGATAAAACATAATAACAATAAAACATTGCAGAATAGAATACAGTAAAAAAGAGCAGAACAATAGAGAGAGAATAGAGAGAGAGAGAACAATGAAACGACAACTATTTTTTTTTATTGTATATATTTTTTTGTGTTTTTTTTTTTACACTTTTTTTTGTAACTGTAACTTTTATAACTGTAACCGGTTCCAGGTTCGGGTCTCTCAAAATGCGATGGCATCTTGGGAGACCCTGTGAAAGTGTGTCTAGTCTGTGCAATGCTGTACCCTACACTAATACTCAACTAGTGTATGGTAGCGTTCAAAACATTCACCAATGCAAAGACCAGGATTATCAGGACAGGAGGGACAATAATAGCGGGTGTCACGCCTATATCTGCGCTTGCTGCAGACACGACATCTTTTTTGGGGGGGTTCGTTGGGTAGGGGTACTCGGGAGGACATAAAAATGCCTCTCATGCAGCCGACTGCATTTGGCTGGGGATGTGAATGGGGGAAGTACGGGTGCTGCAGAAGTGGTGGGTTCCCAATTAGGATTGGCGAATGCAGCAGGAAGGGCACTATGGGCACGACGGGCCTGTGTTTGTCTTCTTCTTCGTGGCAGCGGGACACTACTTGTGCTTGCCACCTCACCAGCTTGAACTGCATTTATGGGACTCGCCACGTCACCAAGTGTTACTGCAGTGCTGGTTTGACTACGACCGGGGTGTACTAGGCAGCTGGTGCTTGCCACTTCACCACTTCAGCGGTACTGGCGCTAACCTGACGCTGCTTGGGGCTAGTGCTTGCCAGTTCACCAAAACGCTACCAAAAAAACTGTTAGCGATCGCAGGGATCAGGCCTGACTCTGCGAACGTTGAAGTTATGCGTTTAGTGTTTTGTAAGTGACAGTGATCGATCGATACTGCACTTGGGTGGGCTGGGCTGGGCGGAGGGGCAAAACGCAGGTGCTAGCAGGTATCTGGGCTGATCCCGCTAACACTGCATTTTTGGGAACCCTAAACTGCTGGGGACGCTAGTATAGATCTGATCGGATCAGATATTGATCCGTTCAGATACTATACCACTAAGGGAGGTGTACGGTGCGTGCGTGGGTGTTAGCGGTACTGGCACTAACCTGACGCAGCTTGGGGCTAGTGCTTGCCAGTTCACCAAAACGCTACCAAAAAAACTGATCGCAGGGATCAGGCCTGACTCTGCGAACGCTGCAGTTAAGTGACAGTGATCGATTGATACTGCAGTTGAGTGGGCTGGGCTTTTTTTTTTTTTTAGCGTTCAAAACATTCACCAATGCAAAGACCAGTATTATCAGGACAGGAGGGACAATAATAGCAGGTGTCATGCCTATATCCGCGCTTGCTGCAGACACGACATCTGTTGTGGGGGGGTTCGTTGGGTAGGGGTACTCGGGAGGACATAAAAATGCCTCTCATGCAGCCGACTGCATTTGGTTGGGGATGTGAATGGGGGAAGTACGGGCGCTGCAGAAGTGGTGAGTTCCCAATTAGGATTGGCAAATGCAGCAGGAAGGGCACTATGGGCACGACGGGCCTGTATTTGTCTTCTTCTTGGTGGCAGCGGGACACTTCTTGTGCTTGCCACCTCACCAGCTTGAACTGCACTTATGGGACTCGCCACGTCACCAAGTGTTACTGCAGTGCTGGTTTGACTACGACCGGGGTGTACTAGGCCACTGGTGCTTGCCACTTCACCAAAATGCTACCAAAAAAACCAAAAAAACTGTTATAGGGCGTACACACGGTCGGACTTTGTTCGGACATTCCGACAACAAAATCCTAGGATTTTTTCCGACGGATGTTGGCTCAAACTTGTCTTGCATACACACGGTCACACAAAGTTGTCGGAAAATTCGATCATTCTGAACGCGGTGACGTAAAACACGTACGTCTGGACTATAAACGGGGCAGTAGCCAATAGCTTTCATCTCTTTATTTATTCTGAACATGCGTGGCACTTTGTGCGTCGGATTTGTGTACACACTATCGGAAATTCCGACAACGGATTTTGTTGTCGGAAAATTTTATAGCCTGCTCTCAAACTTTGTGTGTCGGAAAATCCGATGGAAAATGTGTGATGGAGCCAACACACGGTCGGAATTTCCGACAACAAGGTCCTATCACACATTTTCCATCGGAAAATCCGACCGTGTGTACAGGGCATTAGTGATCGCAGGGATCAGGCCTGACTCTGCGAACGCTGCAGTTATGCGTTTAGTGTTTTGTAAGTGACAGTGATCGATCGATACTGCACTTGGGTGGGCTGGGCTGGGCCGGGCGGAGGGGCAAAATGCAGGTTCTAGCATGTATCTGGGCTGATCCCGCTAACACTGCGTTTTTGGGAACCCTAAACTGCTGGGGACGCTAGTATAGATCTGATCGGATCAGATTTTGATCTGTTCAGATACTATACCACTAAGGGGGGTGTCCGGTGCGTGCGTAGGTGTTAGCGGTACTGGCGCTAACCTGACGCTGCTTGGGGCTAGTGCTTGCCAGTTCACCAAAACGCTACCAAAAAAACTGTTAGCGATCGCAGGGATCAGGCCTGACTCTGCGAACGCTGCAGTTATGCGTTCAGTGTTTTGTAAGTGACAGTGATCGAACGATACTGCACTTGGGTGGGCTGGGCTGGGCCGGGCGGAGGGACAAAACGCAGGTGCTAGCAGGTATCTGGGCTGATTCCGCTAACACTGCATTTTTGGGAACCCTAAACTGCTGGGGGACGCTAGTATTGATCTGATTGGATCAGATATTGATCCGTTCAGATACTATACCACTAAGGAAGGTGTCCGGTGCGTGCGTGGGTGTTAGCGGTACTGGCGCTAAGCTGACGCTGCTTGGGGCTAGTGCTTGCCAGTTCACCAAAACGCTACCAAAAAACCTGCTAGCGATCGCAGGGATCAGGCCTGACTCTGCGAACGCTGCAGTTATGCGTCTAGTGTTTTGTAAGTGACAGTGATCGATCGATACTGCAGTTGAGTGGGCTGGGCTGTGCCGGGCGGAGGGGCAAAACGCAGGTGCTAGCAGGTATCTGGGCTGATCCCGCTAACACTGCGTTTTTGGGAACCCTAAACTGCTGGGGACGCTATTATAGATCTGATCGGATCAGATATTGATCCGTTCAGATACTATACCACTAAGGGAGGCGTATGCTGCGTGCGTGGGTGTTAGCGGTACTGGCGCTAATCTGATGCTGCCTGGGGCGACGCATATCACCGCCGGGCGATCAGGGGGCTAAACCTTTATTCAGTAATAAACAACGGGTGCCCTGACACTATAAAAAATAAACTAACTAACCAGCGTCACCCGTAACAGTTATACGGTGATCACTGGTGAAAGGGTTAACTAGGGGGCAATCGAGGGGTTAAAACATTTATTAGATAGTATATGGGGGTCCCTGTCACTATAAAACGCTGACGGCGAACCTAAATATTTACCTCCCTAACTAGCGTCACCTGTGACACTAATACAGCAAACAGAAAAATGATCGCTTAGTGACACTGGCAACGGGAGGTGATCAAGGGGTTAAAACTTTATTAGGGGGGGTTAGGGGGGTATCCTAGACCTAAAGGGGGCTAATACTAACTGCCCTACCACACTAACTGTCACAAACTGACACCAATGCAGTAATTAGAAAAAAAAACAAAAAAACAAAAAAAACAACTGCTTGGTGTCAGTGTGACCGGGGGGGGGGGGGGGGGTGATCGGGGGGGGGATTGGGGGGGATCGGGGGTGTATTGTGTGCCTGACATGTTCTACTGAGTGTGTGTGTGTTGTGAACTCACATTGAAGTCTTCTCTCCTCGGCGCCGGAATGGAAAATATCGAGCCGAGGAGAGGTGACATAATTTCCTCTGCTGCTGTTTAGCATACGGCAGCAGAGGAAGAATCTGATTGGCTGGGAGCGATCGCGAGAGGGGGGCCACGAATGGATGGTCTCCCCCTCACCTCTCATCGCTCCCAGACAGAAGCACCGGGGGGGGGGTCCGATCGGACACCCTGCCCGCGGGAGGCAGATCATGGTTTATGGCCCTTATTGAGGCGCATTTTCTGGTAAACTATTGACATATTTAGGTCACCTTTATCTGTTCTATTTATTGTTATACGCATACATTAATATATGTCAGGCCCAGTGGGTATCTTTTTATCACTCTGAATTAATTTATCACACTGTTATGATTGCACGGTGCCTGCACCATTAGGGTATATACATATATAAATATATATACTCTTTCCCACTTATGTAGATACATCTGGCACATACATTTTACATGACCCTCACTCGACAGCCAATAGGTAGCGCCACTTACCCCATTTGCTTAATATCTATTCTCTGTTAGTTCCTTTTTTTGGGACTGATTAGGGGAGGCTGCAACCTGGTACTATTTATCTATCTTGTTATTATCCTGAGCGCGGAGCTTATCTCTATTTTGTTTAGGTAACTCCGCCCAGGATACGAGATAAGAGATAAGATAAGGGTAAGAAAATAGGGTACCATGAAAATAGGGATGAGGATAGAAATAGTACGGTAGAAAGATTCCATCAAAGTGTGGGCTTATCCTAGATACAATATAGGTAAGACAATGGAGTACCATGATAATAGGGATGAGGTAAAACATAGTACTGCAGATAGATCCCATCGAAATGTAGGTTTATCCTAGATACGAGATAGGTAAGACAATGGGGTTCCATGTTGATAGGGATGGGGATAGAAAATAGTACTGTAGATAGATCCCATCAAAGTGTAGATTGGTCCTAGATTGGTCCTAAATACAAGATAGGTAAGACAATGGGGGCACCGTGATAATAGTGATGGGGGTAGAACATAGTACTTACTGTACTAGGGATGAGCCGAATACCCCCCAGTTCAGTTCGCAGCAGAACATGCGAACAGGCAAAAAATTTGTGTGAACACGCAAACACCGTTAAGTCTATGGGACACGAATGTGAAAAATCAAGTGCCCATTTTAAAGGCTTATGTGCAAGTTATTGCCATAAAAAGTGTATGGGGACCCGGTTCCTGCCCCTGGGGTCATGTATCAATGCAAAAGAAGTTTTAAAAATTGCCATTTTTTCAGGAGCAGTGATTTTAATAATGTTTAAAGTGAAACAATAAAAATGAAATATTCTTTTAACTATCATGCCTGGGGGGTCTCCCTCCGTCCATTACCAGGCCCATTTTTTTTAAAAACGGTGTGGGGGTCTCCCCCAAAATCCATACGAGGCCCTTCAGGTCTGGTATGGATATTAAGCCGAACCCTGCTCTAAAATTGAAAAAAAAATTGTTTGAGGTCCCCACAAAATCCATACCAGGCCCTTCAGCTCTGGTATGGATTTTAAGGGGAACCCCGTGCCAAAAAAAAAAAAAAAAATGTGGCGGTCCCCCCAAAATCCATACCAGACTCTTATCTGAACACGCAACCTGGCAGGCTGCAGGAAAAGGGGGGGCAAGAGAGCGGCCCCCCTCCTGATCCATACCAGGCCACATGCCCTCAATATGGGAAGGGTGCTTTGGGGTCCTCTACATGGGGACATAGGCCTCTACCCCACAACACTTGCCCGGGGGCTGTGGGCGTCTATTGGCGGGGGGCTTATTGAAAATCTGGAAGCCCAGGTCTCGGCCCCCTCTATGTGAATGGGTATCGGGTACATTGTACCCCTATTCATTCACCAAAAAAGTGTCAAAAAAGTAAAAATGACAGGAGACAGTCATCCATCTTCAATCTGACGGTCCTGAGAAAAAAAAAACTGAAAAACTCTGCCTCCAAGGGAGGCGTCCCGCCGACTGCAGCCTTTTTGCGATGACAGCTGTTATATAGCTGAGGGTGGGGCCACCCGGTAACGTAACCGGTTGACCCTGCCCGTTTCTGACATCATGTGACTTTATGTGACGTCAGAGGGGGCATGGTCACCCTATTACATCACCGGTTGGCTCCGCCCTCAGCTATATAACAGCTGTCATCGCGAAAAGGCTGCAGTCGGCGGGACGCCTCCCTTGGAGGCAGAGTTTTTCAGTTATTTTTTTTCTCAGGACCGTCAAATGCTGTGATTGAAGATGGATGGATGATTTTGGACAATCTATTTTACCTTGACAAAGATCTGTTATGGTGCGTCCACAGAGGTTGCAGTGTGTCTATATACATACTGTTCTAATTCAACCATTCTTGGCCAGTTATTCATCCATTGGAAGACTTATGCCGCGTACACAAGTTCAGAATTTCCGACGGGAAATGTTGGATGTGAGGTTGTTGGCGGTAAGTCCGACCGTGTGTATGCTCCATCGGACAATTGTTGCCGGACTTTTCACCAACAAATGTTGGCTAGCATGTTCTCACATTTTCTGCCAACAAATGTGTGCTGTTGGACTACCCGATCGTGTGTACACAAGTCTGTCGGACAAACGTCCTAAGTACAAACATGCATGCTCGGAAGCAGAAGCGGTCGGTAAACTAGCGCTCGGAATGGAGAATTAACATTCGTGACGTGGCAAATTATGAAATCTCCAAATGCAGCGCAACAATTCTCTTCTTCTTTAATGGGAAAATAATGAAGCTGCTTTGCTGGTGATAATGATCGAGTTTTTGCAAACAAATTTTCAAACGCTTTTTTTTTCTAGTGATATCAAGAATAATATTATTTTATTATTATTTTATTTATTAATGTATTTTTTAAAATGTAACTGCCAACTCCCAAACTGTCATTTGAAGTAAAACACATAGCCAAGTATTATTCTCCACAATTTTTTTTATTGTGCATTAAACAAAAAATAAAAATAAAAATAGACATGCTATCTGCCAATAGAAAATAACCAAAAAGTCATCCAAAAATATAGAAAATATACCAAAGTAAATCATAATTCAACCAAAAAATAAAATAAAAGCCTCATGCATGTGTCCTGCTTCTTAATATAGGGGGTCAACAATGCCAAGAGTTGGTGAAAGCAGGGGTCCGTCATCCGGAGATAATTCCGAAAATCATCTGGATTATTCTCCTGGAGCTCCCGCAGCAAAGGCATATGACATAATTGGTCATGATTAATTAAGCAACCAATTTTTGGTCCAAGAAATCCTCCTGTTTCTCGACTGGACTTGGGTCAAAGCAATAACTCCAAGGCCAATAATACGTTATCTCCTGCGATTTGGCAACATGGTTGGTTGACGAATGGCATAAAACGGCCAGAAACCAACTGAAAAGCACAAAATGAAAAGCGCGTACTGAAAAGCGTGAAATGAAAAGCACAAAATGAAAAGCGTGAAATGAAATCAAGAAATGAAAAGCGCAAAATGAAAAGCACGAATCAACACTCACCAAACTTCTACTAACATGAAATTAGCAGAAGGAGCCCAAAGGGTGGCGCTAAAGAGCTGAAAAACCACGTAGTATTGCTTTAAAAACCATGTGTTTTATTAATCATGACCAGTTATCTCATATGACTTTTCTGCGGGAGCTCCAGGAGAATAATCCAGATGATTTTCGGAATTATCTCCGGATGACGGACCCCTGCTTTCACCAACTCTTCGCATTGTTGACCCCCTATATTAAGAAGCATGACACATGCATGAGGCTTTTATTTTATTTTTTGGTTGAATTATGATTTGATTTGGTATATTTTCTATATTTTTGGAAGATGCGTAGAATGCACTTTTTGGTTAAGTTCTATTGACAGATAGCATGTCTAATTTTATTTGTTTTCTTTTTTTAATGCACAATAAAAAAAAACTGTGGAGAATAATACCTGGCTATGTGTTTTACTTCAAATGACAGTTTGGGAGTAGGCAGTTACATTTAAAAAAATGCAATGTAAAATGAAAAAGGTACACCAACATAGTTGTATCTTTCATCTTAAAAACTATGGGATAACGGTGTTGTGGTAACTTGCACCAAAAAAAAAAAAAATAAATAACAAGCATAATAATATTATTCTTGATATCACTAGAAAAAAAAGCCTTTGAAAATTAATTTGCAATAACTCCATCAGTATTACCAGCAAAGCAGCTTCATTATTATCCCATTAAAATGATACTAAAGGATCATTCAGGGAAAAATTTGCACCTGAACTGGTGAACACAAACGCACAGGATACAGGACTGTAAGGCTTCATGTACAGTACACTGCTGCTGGTAAACGGATGTTTAGGAGCAGTTGGGCATTTTTTTTTCAGCTGCCCTTGAACTCTCCTTTATGTTATCTTATCAGTACATGTAAACAGGGTCGTTTATAGTCATTTCTAGGCAGTTGAGTTTAGAAGCATTTTTTGGAAAGAAAAAAAATGCATTCAGGATGGATGTTCAGAAGCATTTGAAACGCCAACAGCTTGTAAACATGGTAACTCACGTTTAGCCGCATTTTGTTTACATGCGTTTTTCATTTTTGACAATTTGAAAAAAAAGCTTCTAAACGCAAACGTGGCTAAACGCGGCAAAATTGAGGTTTTTAAACTATGGTTACTATCTGTCAAGTTGAATCGTTCAAGAGAGGTTTTAAAACGTCCCGTGTACATTAAGTCTAAACTGCAGCTAGACCTGTGTGAACCCAGCCTCAAGGATTTTTGACTAAATCCACGTGCCAAGAATCTGGTTTGTAAAGCTGTAGCCTGTATAATAACATCAGCTTCCTGCATAAAATTCCTGTTGGATCCTGATGTACTGGCCATATGGTATGTTCTGGACAAGTGTCTTAGGATGGCCACTTGATGCATGTGTAGCAGGGGGCTGGTTATCTTAACTGCGGTATCCGATGACATTCTGTAACATTGCTACAGTGAAACTCTTTCCCTCTAGTAACAGCAAAGACTGTGTCATCACATCCTGCCAGCAGAGTGAGTACCAGAAAGGAAAGCATACAGGGAATTGTAGTTCCAGGACTCCAGTTTCACATTGGGATTTCACTGTTTGTGGACTACAACTTCCAGACTGCAGTGGAGAGAAGAAAAGACTGCTGGGAGACACTATAAGAGGGATGGATTGAGACCTGGTAAGCTCTCTAGGGACCCCGACATTGATCTGTGAGCAGGGACTCTGCGATCGTGTGTGCTGTGAGCGAGTTGCGGAAGGTGCAAGAGGATTCATCAAGTGGGTGATTGGAGGAGCATCTGCATGCAGCATCTCCTCACTGTTCAGCGGCAGTCTGGAAGCCACTCCAGCTTCCTCTGTACTACCTCCACATCAGATCCAGGTAGGCCATGGTGCGGCGGAGGTCAGGCGCCATCCCCTGAGCCAGGACCCTGAGGGAGGATCCAGAAGGATCCACTTTCATCAGGAGCACCCTTTGCATTTTCGGTCACAGGAGTGGTGAGTGGGCGTACGCCCATTTAATTGCAATAGACACTGTATACAGACATCTCTCTTCTTGTTGCTTTTTTGGTATCAATAGTGCTACAGGATACAGATTCACTTAACCTCATAGACACTGTACAGTATACAGAAATCTGTGTTCCATACTGCTGCTGGTATTTACAGTCCCTCTGGATACAATATCTTTCCAGCAAGCAGTCACAGCGACACCTTGTGTTTAGTTTACACAGGAAGATCCAGCATTCGCTTCTGGCTAAGTTCATATTAGCTTAAATGCTCCGCTTTACCATTCAGAATTAAATTTTTATTAAAGTGCTAGCTGAAGACCACAATATTCACTCTTACTACGGAGTTACTGTTAACCCCCTTTTGTTCTTCCTGACCCTTTTACAACAGGCTATTGTTGCCTAACCCAAGGTGATCTTTTAGGTAGCTGGACTCTGCTTAAAAGGAGCCAATCAAGCCATGGTTATACCTGTTTTTACTGAATGTTTGTTATTTGCCTTGTTGTGGGCCTGTGGGTTGAGGTACAGGGAGAAGAGGATTGACACAGTATAAAGGGGTTGGTTCTCTGCCTCTCTACTAAGGGTCGGTTCACACATGGGCAACATGACTTTAGCGCGACTTTGTACCGCGACTTCAACGCGGCTTTAGCGCGACTTTAGCGCGACTTCAGCGCGACTTCGGCAAATTACGAGGCGACTTGAAGTCGCCTCCATGACAGGCGACTTCGCCTGTGGCCAATCACCTCTCTGGGAGGGAGGGGGGGAGGGAGGGGTTTTCTCTGCAAAGTCGCTTGACTTTACAGAGAGATCCGACTTGCAGGCGACTTACATTGAGTTGAATGGGTACAAGTCGCCTACAAGTCGGATAGAAGTAGTACAGGAACCTTTTCTGAAGTCGGAGCGACTTCAGTAGTGTCAATTAAGACGCTCCCATTGCCTACCATGATAATCTAAATGCAAAGCGACTTGGGGCGACTTGGGGCGACTTGAGGGCGTACAAGTCGGATCCCAAGTCGCCCCAGTGTGAACCGACCCTAACTGTTCACATAGGTATCAATAGTGTGAACTGAGGTTCTGTTGTGTTTAACTGCACTGTGTTTCCCTGAATCATTAATAGTAATTTTTCACTTAATTTAAGATTTTAACCAAATATACATTAAGTGGCTCCTCCGGGGGGTAGCGCTACACATGCAACAAAGAACTGTTAGTTTGCGGGAATAATGTTGTACCCAATATGCCATTAGGTTGGACATAAATTTCTACATCAAGGAAGGGAATTAGTTCCCGATGGTATTGCATAGTGAATTTAAGATTAAACTAATTCATGCTCAATTTTTCCACAAAAAGATTAGATTCTTCAAATGTTCCTGTCCATATGGCCAATACATTGTCAATGTAACAATACAAACAGGCAATGAATTTCACAAATGATAACAGTTTTTCGTCACTGAAAATATGGAGCTCCCACCCCCCCCTGATACAAGTTAGCATAGGTGGGTGCACTTGGAGTGCCCATAGCCACCCCCTGTATCTGGAGGTAGGTTTAATGTGTATATTCATGTGTTCATGCTCTTCTCACTAGCACTCCTTTCTTCTTGCGCTCCCTCATACTCGCCCCTAGGGTTAGTGGGTGATCATGTACACTGTATAAGGTGGTTTTGTGCCTCCGATATAGGACACCCCTAGATTGGATTTATCAGTATACCTCTGCTGTTGTACAAACAAGAATGTAATGCTGTATTGTTTAATTTCAGATTATATTATGGTTGTAGTTTGAGCTGTTCAGATTCACTAAATTGCTCCCTCCTTCACTCCCCTCTCCTGAGGAAGGGGAATAATCTGCAAAACTGGTCAAGAATTGGGAGTCCTCTCTTCTCTCCCTTTGGACATATTCATATAGAGTTATGGAATGTAATCTAACTGTGTATTGTATTGGTTAACCTGTAACAGGTGTTCATGGGAATATGAGGACCCCATCCAGGGGATAGATACATCATATATTGAGACAAATTCAGGTTTTTAATTTAATACTTTTATTATTGTAGTAATAAAGTAATTGCTTTGATATTTAGTGTATGAAATATCCTTTCGCATTACAAAAGTCCATCATGCCCCAGTTTTTCTTTCACTCTATGCCCATCAGCACCTGTCTCCTCAAGAGCAATACCAGCAGCTTTCTACACAAACAGGAGTGCCTCTATTGACCATAAGAGGAAGGTTGACAAGGTCATTCAGTGCCCAGGGCAAAGATGCCAAACTGCGCCCCTCTCCCCCCATTTATGATATGCAAGCTTAGGGGATCCTACACCCAGCAGTGACTCTGTTAAAATCATTGCCACTGTCTCTACTCCTGTCAGCCTTGGAACAGAAGGAAGGCATCCCCATCACTACAGTAAACCATTGCGCCCAGGACAACCATCCCTCCTGCCCACCCCTTGTCCTGGCCCTGAGTACAGCCTTACCACGGCCATGCTGCTGCTTTAGAGCTACTCTCTGTCAGATCGTTTAGTTGATTGCTAATTCTATTAAAGCTGCACATTACAGTATTTGAGGTACAAAATGATGATCTTTCTTAAAGCAGTAGAAAAGTGCAGGTGTCATATCATTCACTCAATTTTCATTTTCCTAATTCAGGTTAGAAAATATGAGCATGGAAAATCGAATAAATACATTTTTTTAATTTCAGTCAGTTTTAAGAAAAAGTTCCCAAAAGTTAAAAACCTGAACCAATAATAAAATAACGGTGAACAGCTGGTTACATATTGGGGTCCTCACACATACTGTATCCCTTGATGCTTCTACTCACTCACTTGAAATATGTTTTATGATTTATCTAAAGGAGTATAGGAAACAGACAAGCATTTTCCTATAGCTATAACTTGAGCTCCGGAAGGTTTTACCCCCTTCATGGCCAGGCCATTTTTTGCTATTCAGTACTGCTTTAAATAGCAATTAAATGCAACACTATACACAAATTAAATATATATTTAAAAAAAAAACATTTTTGAAAAAAAAAAAACAATATTTTTGACTTTTTGTTATAAAACATATCCTATAACACCTAATTTCTTCATAAATTTAGGCAAAAATGTATTCTGCTATATATCTTTGGTTAAAAAAAATCCCAATAAGTGTATATTAATTGGTTTGTGTAAAAGTTATAGCGTGTACAAAACAGGGCCAGAATTTCCACTAGGCACTGTAGGCATGTATATGTTTTTTTTTAACGGCAACCCGTTGATCACAGTCTACCTGTCAACTGTGGGCAGGTGACAGATAGACAGCAAACAGACCTTCACCCCTTTCCCCCCAGCCTCCTCTGATGTGCCTTCTAGGTCCCGGTCCTTCTCCCTCTTCCTTCCCCAGCCTCTTTCCCTTCCTCAGTGCAAAACAGAGAGCGGGAGACAGCATAGCTCAGGACAGAGGGCGGGAGAAGGGGCTGGCCAAATTAACTTTTCAAGTTAATTGGTTGCTAGGACACAGGGCGGTCTTATGCAACCAATGATTCATCAAACACACTCCTTAACCCTGCCTTCTGAGTGTAATACACCAGTGAACCCTGCATTCTCTGTATAATGCTCTCCTAAACCCTGCACTCTCTTGTAATTTTTATTTTATTTTTGTTATGAGAAAACAAATTTATCAAAAAAAAAAAAAGATCTGTCTTACTATCTTTCTTTTTTTGGGGGGGGGGCCTTCAGAATTCTCTAATATGGTGACAGTGTAGCGCTACTCAGAAATGTGAAAATAAATCACACAATAAAGACTCAATAATAGACACTGGTACAATAAAAGTGATCACAAAAAGGGCTGATAAAAAATAGAATAAAGGCAATGTGGGATACAAGGAATGCTAGGAATGCTAGTCCTACGCGTTTCCACACCAGTTTTTTTGCCCCAGTTATAGACCCCCTAGTGTCAAAACGCATAGGGCTAGCATTCCTTGTATCCCACATTGCCTTTATTCTATTTTTTATCAGCCCTTTTTGTGATCACTTTTATTGTATGAGTGTCTATTATTAACCTTTTATTATCAATAAACCAATATTGGTTTGACCTGCACCATTGGAGTCTCCCTTCTTCCCTTGTTTTCACATGACCATTCCTTGGAGCCTATGCGGGAACAGTTTTGGAGACGGCTATCTGGCTGGAGAGTCCTTGGAGAACCTATGGACCAAGAGTTGAGGACATCATTTTAAACCGGTTCCACTCGCCTGTGTCCAGTACCTGAGCAGCATCCGATCCATACTGCATAGGATCCTAAGCCTGTTTGACCCCTTTGTCATACGACATTTGGGGTCCATCATAGCTGGTAAGAGTATCCATTTACCTCTTGAGCATCGTTGAGATTGACTACAGACAGGCCTCACATCATTCTCCTATAATTGGGAATACCTTCACTGGAGGAACACATCACCCTACACTTTTTTGGACATTTTTTCACATACACTTACTGGGTCACATCCAGTTTTGTTTATTTATATTTTTGTTTTATTAGATTTGTAATTGAGTCTTTATTGTGTGATTTATTTTCACATTTCTTAGTAGCGCTACACTGTCACCATATTATTTATCTGGAACTTTGTATGTTTGAGTGTTAGCAGCTTTCTCTCACTTAACTCATTCATTTTCTATTGAAGTTCTAGCGCAGTCTTTTTCCCCACTATCACTTCAGAATTCTCTGCCTATAAGCTCCTGAGATGTAAATCCGGCCCTGCTTCAAACTGTCGTATATACATTTGAAATCTGATCAATCCTGATGTACAGATGGATCTCATTTCCTGAGGCCCTTAAAATGCCAGAACAGTAGAAATACACCCAAATGACCCTTTTTGGAAAGTAGAGAGTCTGAGGTATTTAGTAAGCATGGCAAGTTTTTTGAAGTTTTAATTTTTTTTTTGTCACAATTTTTGGGAAAATGGTACAATTAAATAAAATTAGTTTTTTCACAATTTTTTTTTTTTTACATACTGTCACTAGTGCAGTACAGCATCATCATATGACTGGTATGTCGAAGTAGTAGTTCAGAATCACATGATACTGAGTACCCAGGATCCGGTAATTGTGACCCGGTGTGTCCAGTAGACACAGCAGTAACAGGAGTGGTATGCTGCGTGCCCCTAACTCGGAACAGATTGGATGACATACAGGTATGTGATCCAGCCTGGCCGTGCTGCCCGCCCGCCGTAATTTTTTTGCAAAATAGTGATACTGTTAAACAGTAAAATGAAACCTCTACAGGATACAGCTTGTTAACCACCAGTCATCTTCAGATGTGCCTAGAATGGTGGTTTTACCTATATTGTAGAACAACGTGGTATTGAAACTTTTTTCCTATCTTCCTGTTCATATTCAATATTAATTTTCATGAACATTTTGTATTTTTATTTCTAGCCAGTAGGCTGTGCTCTAATCTCCTTTTCATGTGTCTACCTTTGTAATCTTATGCCCCATACACATGGTCGGACATTGATCGGAAAATCCGACAACAAAATCCATGGATTTTTTCAGACGGATGTTGGCTCAAACTTGTTTTGCATACACACGGTCGCACAAAGTTGTCGGAATTTCCGATCATTCTAAACGGGGTGACGTAAAACACGTACATCGGGACTATAAACGGGGCAGTAGCCAATAGCTTTCATCTCTTAATTTATTCTGAGCATGCGTGGCACTTTGTGCGTCGGGTTTGTGTACACACGATCGGAATTTCCGACAACGGATTTTGTTGTTGGAAAATTTTATATCCTGCTCTCAAACTTTGTGTGTCGGAAATTCCGATGCAAAAAGTCCAATGGAGCCCACACACGGTCGGATTTTCCGACAACGCGCTCCGATCGCACATTTTCCGTTGGAAAATCCGACCGTGTGTACGGGGCATAAGTTATTCTATTTTAGATAAATTGTGTTTACAGTGCTCAATAACTCAGTATAGTTCAGAAGTGAATAATTAGCAGGAAGGAAACACCTCTCTCTGAGCCCTCCCTTGCTGTTCTGTTCAGAGGGACCATTTGGAGATTCAGTCATATAGAGGGTTTATAAGTGAACTTGCTTAAAATAAATAGATTATTAAAAGATCAGTTTAAAAATAATAAAATTAAGCAATACATTGACGTAAAAATATTAAGCTCTGTGTTTAAGTAATGTAATAAAAATAATTCAACCTAACCATTGGTTTCCCTTGATCTTCTGTTCCTATTTTAATCAGTGTAAAGATGATGTATCAACGACCTATCTAGGTATAAATTGAAGATACTAACATCTACACTTCCATTTAAACCTTCCAGGAAAAAAGTCTGAATGATGTAATATAATTCTTATTGGCATTGTGCCTTAAATCTTTTGCCTTGTGGCTACAATGAAAGAGCGTTTTCCAAACCTGTCAGTTTGAGATTAAATGAGTTGCTCTGATGTCTTTCTATAAAATGACGGGACATGCGATATTTAATAGATGCATTCCCTATGGTGCTTTTATGCTCTAGAAATCTAGTTTTTAATTTTCTTTTTTGATCAGCACACATAACTCACACCATACACAGAGAAGTCAGTATAATGCGATGGGATGTTGGGTTTTATTAAGTGACAAGAATCTTGCTGTTATACTTTAAAACGAAAAAACTATTTGATAATTTTTAAAAGTGTTTTTGAAACAATAGGCTTCACTGGAGCACTAGGTAGGAAGACTTAAGGCAATGTACAGTGGGAAATATATGTAAATAGTCTTCTGCCATACGTCCACTGGGTAAATCTCAATTTTAAATGACAGTACTTTAAGATGTATGTTAACCTTAAAGGGGTTGTAAACCTACGTGTTTTTTCACCTTAATGCATCCTATGCATTAAGGTGAAAAAACACCTGGCATTGACCGGTACCCCAGCCCCCCATTTTACTTACCTGAGCCCTAGAACTTGACCCACGGGGACATGCTGTCTCTCTGCCCGGGGTTCTCGGCTCTTGATTGGAAAGATTAATAGAAGCGCAGCCATTGGCACCTGCTGCTGTCAATCAAATCCAGTGATGCGGGCGTCGGGGGGCAGGGCCGAGTCCTGCATTCGGCCTATATGGACACCGAATGCTGGACTCGGGAGCACGCCCACAAGGTAACCCCCCGGAGATTGCTTCTCCTAGGGGGTTATCTGATGTGGGGAGGAGCCGCAAGAGCCGCTGAGGGACCCCAGAAGACCAGGTTCGGGATCACTCTGTGCAAAACGAGCTGCACAGTGGAGGTAAGTATGATATGTTTGTTATTAAAAAAAAAAAAAAAAAGAACCCTTACAATCACTTAGATTACAAATATTAGGGACTACATTCTTATTTCCCTTGCGATTCTCCACTCTGTAACAAAAAATTAAAGATGAGCAGCTACAAATCCTGTAGTTGCTCACTTTTATTAATAGGACACTTACCTGTCCATGGATCCAGCGCTGTCCTCACCTGGGCTAGCTCTTCATTAGCCTTCGGATTCCCAGCACCAACATCTTAACTGTGGGCAGCTGATTGTGCTATTAGCGGCTTCACAGCCGCCTGTCCACTGTGCTGCACTTTGTGAATGATTCAGCTGTCTTATGGGACCTGCGATGTGTCCCATAAGACTGCAGGGAGGGAGGAGAACAGGAGAACTTCCGCTCAGCTCGCCTAGGCGAGCCGAGTGGAAGTGGAAAATTACAAGGCAATTTAGGTGGGGGGAGACCTGAAGCCGAAAGTTCCCCATTTGGGTGAAGACCCGCTTTAACAATTATGTAGCTTTTGATTAAATATGGAGTAGAAGGCTCAGTAAATACCTGCTGATCCTGCCAGTCCCCTTGTATAGAAAACCCTTCCTGTTTTTTTCCTGACCACGCTAAGTACAAAAGCCAATTCAGAGTTAAGGAGGAGGGGGTATTGTGGTCATTACCCTAACAAAAGATGATAAAGTATTTTCTATAGTGCTGCTGACAGGTATTATAATTTTAAAGGGGTTTCATCTACTTTAGGTAGTTGATCCAGCTCTTAGGTTGTGTTAACATTATATTGCTTTTGCTGAACCTGAAAATTAACTCATCAAATACTCAAACCTTTGATGTGAGGTGTTTTTTTTTCTTTGTAGTTTTTTTTTTTGCTTTTTTTTAAGATAACTAGAACACATTTTAGGTTGTTGTAAGATTTACCTGAAAGTAGTTATTGATATGATTTTCATACGGCAGATAAACAAATGTATTCAAAGCAATATTATACCCCAAAACCAAAAATTGTAATACATTGCAGCTTACTAGTCATTCGATTTGGTGGCTGCATTCGTTTACATTTTTTAGGTTTTCTTTTTTTACTGGTGAACTGGCCAGAAACACACCTCCTATATTAGATTGCCTACACTCTTGATGAAGGAGCAACATACAAACCTTTGGACAGCAGCGTAGTCTGAGGGTGAGGAGAGTTAGATGTATTAGCAGATTTAAATACACAAAAAAATTGAAGCCAGACACCAGCGCACACTTTATAAGCAGTTACAGCAGTTTTGGGATAAAGACTTTACATAAAAAAATGGTCATTATCAGCACACCTCTTAGTGTTAAATGGTTTGTCTTTAACCTCTAAATGCTATATCTGCAGGACAGCTTGTTCTGTTGAAAAACAACAGACTTACTGGTCAGATCACTGGGTGAAAATAAAGGAAAGAAAGTCTAAAGAAGAAAACTAATTCAGCCATCACATCTAAGAATTGGTAAGCTGCAATGAATGTTTGATTTTGGGTTTAATACCACTTTAACTATGAGAATCCAAAGAGCCAATAATTATTCTTTGGAAATCCACTAAATTGGATTGGCTCAGTCCATCGTATAATGGACCAAGATATTCTAAAGTATCACAATAAAGCTGTGGCTGTCACGATTAAAATAAACAGGATATCAGATTACTATTTAAAGATAAGAATTAGGCCTCATGCACACTGGACATTATAAAAAAAGGCAGTAACGTTAGCTGTAGAAAGCTGTAGCTGTAGAGTGAGTTTTTGCACTGGCCTTTTTCCCAGCACTTTTTTCGTTTTTTGGCGTGTTTTAGCTTTTTCTTTTAGCAAAATTATACTCCCATAAATGCTTATGGCTCAAAATGTTGATAAACGCAGAATAGCCGTGTTTTTATGCATTTTTTGGAGTTTTAAGCTGTTTTCAGCTTTTTTCAGAGTTAGGCTACATGCACACGGATGTTTTTACAGCTGCTTTTTTGAGCGTTTTTTGCAGCTTAAAAATGCCTCTCTATGTTAGTCTATGGCCTCATGCCCACCATGGCGTTTTTGAGCTGTAAATGGCATAGCCGTTTTTAAGCTGCAAAAAAAACCCAGGACCAGTGCATTCTGAGGCTCCAGCGCTAGAGCTGTAAAAATGTCAGATGCCGGCAAAAGGTGTTAAATGCGAATTAACGAGGCTTAACGCTGTGTTACGCCTCGTCCGGCGTTTCTGTCTCTATTCAAAATCAATGGTTCCCTATGAGAGCCCATTGATTTGAATAGAGGTCGCACCAGAAGTCGGATCAAGATGATCCGACTTGCAGTGCAACTTGTGTGCTGAGAATCTTGAGGGGGGAACCCCATGAAAATTTAAAAAAAATTTGCGCGAGGTTCTCCCCAAGACGATACCAGACCCTCCGGTCTGGTATGGATCTTAAGGGGAACCCCCACAATAAAAAAAAATGGCGTGGGGGTTCCCCCAAGATCCATACCAGACCCTTATCCGAGCTCACAGCCCGGCAGTTCAGGAAAGGGGGGGGCGAGCGAGCGCCCCCCCCTCCTGGACCATACCAAGCCACATGCCCTCAACATGGGGGGATTAGTGCTTTGGGGCAGGGGGGCCCTGTGCCCCCCACCCCAAAGCACCTTGTCCCCATGTTGATGAGGACAAGGGCCTCTTCCCCACAACCCTTGCCTGGTGGTTGTCAGGGGCTGCGGGCGGAGGACTTATCGGAATCTGGGAGCCCCCTTTAATAAGGGGGCCCCCAGATCCCGGCACCCCACCCTATGTGAATGAGTATGGGGTTCATCGTACCCCTACCCATTCACCTGGGGGAAAAAGTGTCAATAAAAAAAAACACTACAAGCTGCTCCGGGGGTCTCTTCCGACTTCTTCGCACTCTCCTGCCTCTTCTCCCGCTGTCTTCTACCGAGCTCCTCCGCTATCTTCTGCTCTTTTGCCCGTTCCTTTGCGGTGCGCAGCGACTTATATAGGCATGGGGCAGGGTTACCAGGTGATGTCATCCGGTGACCACGCCCCTTATGACTTCACAGTCCCATCATGCCCCATAGGCTTTAATAACTGGACGTCATAACAAACACATTACCTACATGATTTATTTAACGGATCTGAAATGGGTCCTGTGAAAACAATAGGGAACACCTCCCCTAGATATGTGGAGTCATCACCAACTTCAATAGTTTGCAACTCATTATCTACACTAATCCAATTCAAAAAAGGATTTTACTTCATTAGGAACTCTACTGTCAGCAACAGTTCTACCGAAACATGGAGTCACACAATTATATATAATACTCCTAAGGCTGGCAATTTCAACTCCACTTAAACACCTGGCACAATAGAAATCTGAGATACAACATATGCTTCTAGACAAGCAAAAATAAAAAATGTTAGTGTTTGCAAAGACTTTCTCATTGAACACAAAGATTTTGGAGTCTGACTTTAAGCTCTTCTCAAGGTGGTATCTCACATCCACCAGACTCCTTTCAATTTACCTATCATGTTCACTTAAGGGCTGGAGAAGGTGTGTCTTTCATTCACATATGGTGGCACTTCCCAGCAGTTCAGTGGTTATGGACAGAGGTTTTGGGATATACCTCTGAAATACACGGGACACCTCTCCCACCTTACTCATGGACTTTCCTCTCCCCCTGCTCTGACCAGTCAACAAGCCAAGGCAGTCAATTCTCTATACTAGAATTCCCCTACTATCCCCTCCATCGATATTGATTGAAGAAATCACCTAAGCACTGAGAGATAACGACTCAAAATATGAAAGCATTTAAACTAAGTGGAACAGTTTTACAACATCTACTTCATACTCAGATGTAATGTCACAAGCTTGACCTCTTACTTGGCCAATAGGTCATTAAGGTACTGGCAACTCATTTATTTTACTACAGAGAACAAGCCCCTTTCCCGAATGTTCTAACAAGATGAGGCAGGATCTTATCCTTTTCTTGAATGACCTTGCCCAATCCCTTCGGGAGACGTTGACCATTCTCTCCAATTTCACTAGCTGTTCAGGGCTCAAAGTAAACTGGGCTAAATCCCAAATTTTGCCGATAGATGGGGCCGCAAAAGATAAAGCGGATCCTAATCTACCTTTACTATGGACAGACAAAATTAAATATCTAGGTATTCACATCTCCACATCTACCTCTGATTATTATACCCTTAACTTAGAGCCACTGGTGCAGAGGATGAGAAAGAGGCTGAGGGCGTGGGCGAATCTTCCCCTCTCCTTAATCGGGAGGATTAATTTATTTAAGATGAAGCTTCTGCCTGCCTTTCTCTATGCTCTCAGACATGCACCTGTCTGGATCCCCAAAAAGATATTTTGCCTAATAAATACCGTTCTATTATCTTTTCTTTGGGGATCCGGTCAGCCGAGATTTAAGCTGACGGTGCTGTATAGACCTTGGGGAGAGGGGGGTTTGGCTTGTCCTGACCTTCACTCTTATTTTGTGGCGGCCATGCTATCACACGCCCACAACTGGCTGATCTCTGATGAGTCCAAAGCAGCAGTGGTTCTGGAAGCAGCACGATTGGGGTCTTATGAGGCGCTAAGGAACCTACTTTACCGGGGCTCTAGAGCTCCCTTCCCTCTTACATCAGCAATGAGAGCGGTAATACGGGCGTGGACAGTGGCAAATTCGTTACGCCCCATCCCCTCTGGACACATCTCCCCTTATAGCCCTCTTTGGTTCAATCCGCAATTACCAGAATTCGGGTCCATTCCCGATCCTGGGGTATGGGCATGCAATGGCATTAAATATATAAATCAAATTTGTCTTGAAGGCAAATTACAGACTTTTGATAGGTTGAAACAACAATATAATTTACCTAACTCACACCTGTTTAGATTCCTGCAGCTTAGGCACGCTTTCAACACTCAGTTTGAAAATGCTTCCGTGGCCTTTTACACCTCAAATCTAGAGACTCTGCTCAGAGATGAAGCTCTGTCTAAACCTTTATCTTCCATATATAAGGCACTACTCCCTAACGTACACACGGGACTAGAAAACCTTAAGGCAAAGTGGGAGGTAGATTTGCCTGCATTGGACACAGAAGATTGGGAAGAAATGTGGGAATACCCCTTCTCACAGCTAGTATCAGCCAGAGATAGATTGGTCCAATTTAAAATAATACATAAGGTATATTACACGCCTGAGCGCTTACATAGAATCTATCCATCTATTTCTGCCTCTTGCTGGAGGTGTAACTCAGCCTCAGCGGATTTCATTCATATTTTTTGGAATTGTCCTCAGATTGAAATTTTTTGGGTTGAGGTAACCAAATTTATTTTGACTGTCACCACCGTTCCTGTGCCATTGTCTGTAGAGGTATGTCTGCTGGGACTTGTTAAACCACTGGCCCCACGCCGGGCAATCAGAACCCTGCTAGGATTATTACTTTACTATGCCCGTAAATCTATAGTACTCAGATGGAAGGCCTCATAGGCACCTTCAATAAATTTCTGGAAGAGGTTGGTGAATGCGGCCCTACCATTGTACAAAGCTACTTACCTGTCACGTGGTTGTGAAAAAAAATTCCACAAAATATGGGATATTTGGACGGAATCCCGGTCTACTAATTCAGACTCGATTGATGATTAGTTCACTCTATTGAGTAACTGGGAAGGGCTCAAATGGCATTCCTGATCTCATAAAAGTCCCTGGGCTGTTCAGTCGATAGGTATGGGAAGGGGGGGAATTGAATATGTTACTATATTGCACATCTTATTACATAAATGAATGTGGTGTACACATGGAATTGGAGGACTACTTTGAATAGTGTGCAAGGTGGTTGAGTGTACAATGGTTTAGTTAGGAACATAGATATAGATTCTATGTGTATGTTTTTTGTTTTGTTTTGTTTTTTCTATGTAGTTGTTGATCGAGCCTGGGTATGCCCAATAGGCTCTGTTCTGTTGTGTACTTACATTGAAATTATAATAAAAATAATTTACAAAAAAAAAAACAAGATGAGGCAGCGGCCAGCTGCTCCCACGACAGTTTGCTTTATGACATAAAATATACTTCCTGTCACATCCGGCAGGTGTAGTGTCCACTGAATGCAACCCATTCAAGTGAATGGGGCTGCTCTGCAAGCGGCCTGCAACCATGTGAAATGCACGTGGTTGTGGCATGCTAGCGCATGATTCAAGGGGGATAAAACAGGTAGCGAGGAAGTGATACAATACTTTTTCACCACCTGTCAAATTCTCTCTGATGAAGAACCTGAACACAGCTCGCTCTTCAGACAGCAAAGATTATGTAAACGTGCCTTAAGTGACTCCTGAAGTTTTACAGAAGCTCCTTCAAACTTTATCCTGGACTTGTGTCAAAAATGTCTACTCATTGCTCTCATTATTTTCGTTTTTTTTTACATAGAAATAAACAGACCATGGAAAAAAATACATTCAAAATGACAGTACACAAATAATGATTAAATCTAAAAAAGAGGAAAAAAACAAGTAGAAAACACTAAGGGGCTTATTTATAAGAGCCCTTGCACACTGGGGCGGTTTGCAGGCGCTATTGCGCTAATAATAGCGCCTGCAAACCGCCCGAAAGTGCCGCTACTGTCATTCCAGTGTGAAAGCCCGAGGGATTGCACACTGGAGCGATGCGCTGGCAGGACGGTAAAAAAAGTCCTGCTAGCCGCATCTTCGGAGCGGTGAAGGAGCGGTGTGTATACCGCTCCTTTACCGCTCCTGCCCATTGAAATCAATGGGACGGCGCGGCTATACCGCCGGCAAAGCGCCTCTGCAGAGGCGCTTTGCGGTGGTATTTAACCCTTTCTCGGCCGCTAGCGGGGGTAAAACCGCCCCGCTAGCGGCCGAATACCGACGGTAAAACGCCGCTAATAATAGCGGTGTTTTACCGCCGACGCCGCCCCCGCCCCAGTGTGCAAGGGCTCTAAAGCAGTAAATGCGACTTTCACCAAACATTGGTTAAACTATGGTGGTGAATTGGTCACAAAAAACTGCAGTGAATGTCTGGTGAATGTCATAATTATGGCTTTATAAGCATTCCCTTAAATCAACTAAACTAAACTGCTCTAAATCTTTTTTTTATTTTTTTTTTATAGCAAATTTCACCTAAGCAGCACAATGATTAAAATGTAATGTTTCCACTTCAGCAAAATACGTAATTTTGCAACAAAACCTGTAATTTTGCAGAAATCAGTCCACTTATCCCTACCTAAAGTGAGGTGTAGGATTCTATAGGTATGAGGCATTTGTCACCAAACAGCCTTGTCAGCTTCTAGCATAAGAATGAATGAATGAGTCTTGTGTCAATATATTTAGTTAAGCCTTTTTGTGAATCCTGTTTTGACACTGTCTGTATAATATAAATTGATTTGTGCTGTTTGGACACATATAAACTAAATTTGTGATGTACTATTGCAGTTACAAAACTACTGCTGTCTTCTGTCCGAGTCAAGAGTCATGGAGGAAGACAATCAGACATTTTGCACATAGTTAGGATATTGGTAACTGGTATTCTGCCACAGAAAGATTTTTTAATATATTAGTGTCAATAAACCCACATCATAAAAAAACTATCAATAAATGGTGTATTACATGCTGTTCATACTCACCCAGTCCCTGTATTCTGTATTCTACAAAAAAAATCTGGTTGATCCTGCTGCTCTCTATCTTCACCTTCTGTCTATGCCCCCACTGCAGTTGGGGATTTTTCAGAGTAGTGTTGGCAGCACATGCTCAGTTTTCATTGAGTTTCTATGCTGAGCATTTCCTCCCTATCACATCTGAGCAGCCCATGTGACTATAGAGTCACACATGTGGGTGTTTACACAGTGGTAAATGACAGTCCTCTCCCTCCCTCCTCCTCCATGCCCACTATCCAGCTAAATACAAGGGGGACGGGATATTACATGTAGATTGATGGAGGCTTCACCTCCCTTGTATTCTAAGACACAGGCTGGAGGGGCGTGACACAGCCTGTGACCAGCAGAAATCCACCCACACCATGTTATTGCCAAAAAATATTAAAGATTTGATTTCAAATATATGTTTGTATGACAATTTAAAAGTTTATTGACATTAATTATTTATTTTAACTCTGTATTCCAAAGGTTTTTTTTTTTTTTTTTTTAACATGTGACCAGCAGCATAGGACTAGAAGTTCCTCCTGCTTATGTTTCTCTGCAGACAGGATGGAAAAGAGCTGGGTCATGTGAGAGCTGTATATCGATTAGGAAAAAAGGTACTTTTTTATTAAAATAATTGCTATGTAATTTTTCCAGAGCCAGAACTAGACAAGTTCACCAAAATATTCCTGCATAAAACCCTATTCTCTGCGAGGAAGGTCATAGCGAGGGTATGGATGAGACCCAACCCACCAGAGCTCTCACATTGGATGGTGGAGTTGAAAAATACATTACCTTATAAGAAACTTGTCTACTCCCATAGAGGATGTCCTTCAAAGTACGATAAAATATGGGATAGGGGGCTTAAGGCATCTGAGCAGGGCCATTTGAAGGAATTTGGGGGCCCCAAGCAAAATGGACATGGAGGCCCCCCAACCCCCCCCCCCCGCACGCATGCACGCACGCACGCAAAGCCTACAGGAATCACAGCATAGCGATACAGTTTAAGTTCACCAACACATTTTGTATAAATAAAAAAGGTTTACAGTGCAAATACTGCTGTTGCATATAATGTGCACAAAATTTGAACATTTTCAACAATTTAAGGGGAGGGAGGGGGACAGAGGCTGCGGACATACTACCGAAGGGGGACAGAGGCTGAAAACATACTACAGGAGGGGGACAGAGGCTGCGGACATACTACAGGAGGGGGACAGAGACTGCGGACATACTACAGGAGGGGAACAGAGGCTACCTGCGGACATACTACAGGAGGGGGACAGAGGCTGCGGACATACTACAGGAGGGGGACAGAGACTGCGGACATACTACAGGAGGGGGACAGAGGCTGTGGACATACTACAGGAGGGGGACAGAGGCTGCGGACATACTACAGGAGGGGGACAGAGGCTGCGGACATACTACAGGAGAGGGACAGAGGCTGCGGACATGATAGTGTCCTCCTCACCCCCTCACAGTAGCCTCCTCCTCTGTGCACCATCATATTACAGTTTCCACAACAGTGTGTGCTGCTCCTGTGCTGCTTCCTTTTCACCTCTCCACAGTCTACAGGGCAGCACATCAGTGTCCTTCACTGTCCCCCTGCATGCCATGGCTTCACCCTTCCTCCCCCCAGTAATGCCATGTCATCCTCTGTCACCTGTCCCCAGACCCAGTAGTGTCAGCTGCTGTCCCCAGTAATGTCATCCTCTGCCCCAGTGTCACACTCTTCTCCTCACTTACCCTCCCTCGACTCCTATGTCTACAGCGAGTGCACAAAACGCGGCTGCCATGTCTTAGTCTGGAATCTATTAAAAAATGGTGCCGGGTGGCGCCATTAAGTTACTGCACATGCGCCACCTGGCCGAGCGAGTACGAGCTTTCCCGAACCCGGCCGGCTTCGGAATGGCGCATGCGCAGTTACATGGTCGGCTTGCGGCCATCTTTTTTACCGGCCGCTGCCCGTAACGGACATTTACGGGCAGGCGGCGGCACGGCTGGGGCCCCAGGCCAGCTCGGGGCCCCAAGCAATTGCTTGTTTTGCCTGTCCTGTCGCGACAGGCCTGCCTTTGAGAGCTTAATGTGATTCGAAAATGATGTAGCAGGACTCTTTTAATGATAACTGCACAGCACTCACCCAAGTAAATGACTGATTATTCTGGTTAGCAGCCATAATGTCTCATGTTTATGTATACATCGCTAAGCATCATATTAAGCAGGGAAGCCACAACAAAAGAAACATACCTACCGTACCAATTAACCACAGTGATTCATAGTTATGGAGAAAGTTTGAGTTGTACTTTGCACATTTGTACTTTGCACATTATCCAATTGTTATGCTACAATAAAATACATTTTTAATTTTATTTTGATAAATTTCAAACATCGACATGATCATTTTGGACCGGGTCTATTTTGGAGTGCCTGGCAGCTTACCCCTTCCTCTCTGTTACTTCCCATAACACTACTTTGCCTATTGTGAATGGTGCTGTTCAGGGACAAACAGGTTACTAGAGATTTCATCACTAAATATTCAGCATCAAACTGCAATCTGTCACTTCACTGTATAGTAGCTACAACGTTGAGTTACTTGTAACTACCCTGCCAGAATGGAAAACAAAAACTCGTATAAGTGTTGGATATGTAATTTCACAGCTCACAGCAAAAAAAAAAAAAAAACACAGTTTCTTCATTGCTGTCTGAATAGTGTCCCCTCAACAGCTATCATCACCAAGAGTGGAGGCTCTATTTTCTTCTAGTGAATCCACTAGATGGCAAGTGATGCCAAATGTCTATTCAATGTGCCTTTAGTTGTACTTGTGTTAAAAAAACAAAACATCCTGTTCTCTTTGTAATTCTTCCTTTGTGTGATACCTGGTGATCCTGCCAGTCCCCCTGTTTTCCTTTTTCAAACTGACCACGCCAGGCATAGAAGTACATCCTTCCCAGTGTGGTCAGTTTCCTAGCTGTGCTGGGAGCTCATCCTGCCTATCTTCCAGTGGCCAAGATTTCTGCTGACACTCCCCCCTGCACAGCTCTTTACTGGGAAGATTAGTGTATTGCTCTTTCTCTGCCTCCTGCTGACACACCCCTCCTGCAGTCTCCACCCCTACTGTTCTAAGTCAGTTATTCAGCTGAGAACAGGGGAGATGTGATCACTTATAGAAAAAGAGAAAAAGAGGTATTTATAATAGCAGCGGGGAGGCTGCTATTGCTATTCTGAAAAAGGTGCTCATTCTGACCTTTTAAATTTAATGCTTTAAGTCACTGACTTAGAAGAAGAAAGAGATACAGCAGTTAATTTACAAAAGCCAAATAGGCTGTTAAGGGAATGTTCACTTTGAAATTGAATGTTCCCTTAGCTTAGTGAAAGCAGTGAAAATTCACTTTGCAAAGCATACCCAATTATGTGCAAGGAAAATATAACAACAGTCATTTTGATTGTACATGATTGGATGATGGACATCAGCAAAGCTTTGCCTAATTCACTATGCTAAGGGAAAATGCCTTGCAAAATGAAAAGCATATTTGCCTTTAGTAAATCATCCCCAAAGACTACTCTTTGACTTTCTTGCATACTTGTTTCAGGGCTGCATACCTGTTCTAGGTCAAAACGAAATGGTTGGCAGGGTAGCCAGGCAACTGGCAATTTCTGAAGGAGGTCAGCTATTGCAACTCCAATATATCTTTAATTACAGGCGTTCATTAAACTAATGAGAATACAAATTCATTTGAATAGGCTCAGCTCTTCCTGCTATGACTGTAAAGACTTTGGTGGATCCAACCCTGCCCTATGCTGTACAAAATGGCAAATTCTGTTTTGGGTAGAGGTGTTTTTTAATAATTAATCAACTTTGACCGCCAGTTAAAATTACAGATCTGTCAATAGGAGTAGCTTTCATTTGTACTAAAGTAATATAAGGAAAAAATGTAAATTTAATGAAAAAGATTAAAATTTTGCAGTGTGTTCTACAGTATCTCACAAAATGAGTACACCCGTCACATTTTTGTAAATATTTTATTATATCTTTTTATGTGACAACACTGAAGAAATGACACTTTGCTACAATGTAAAGTAGTGAGTATACAGCTTGTATAACAGTGTACAGTTTCTGTCCCCTCAAAATAACTCAACACGCAGCCATTAATGTCTAAACCGCTGGCAACAAAAGTGAGTATACCCCTAAGTGAAAATGTCCAAATTGGGCCCAACTAGCCAATTTTCCCTCCCCGGTGTCATGTGACTCGTTAGTTTTACAAGTTTTCAGGTGTGAATGGGGAGCAGGTGTGTTAAATTTGTTGTTATTGCTCTCACTCTCACATACTGGTCACTGGATTCTTTGCCATGAGGTGCCAACATGGCACCTCATGGCAAAGAACTCTCTAAGGATCAGAAAAAAAAATTGTTGCTCTACATAAAGATGGCCTAGGCTATAAGAAGATTGACAAGACCCTGAAACTGAGCTGGAGCACAGGGGCCAAGACTATACAGGAGTTTAATAGGACAGATTCCACTCAGAACAGGCCTCGCAATGGTCGACCAAAGAAGTTGAGTGCACATGCTCAGCATCATATCCAGAGGTTGTCTTTGGGAAATAGACGTATGAGTGCTGCCAGCATTGCTGCAGAGCTTGAAGGGGTGGGGGGTCAGCCTGTCAGTGCTTAGACCATACACAGAGATGATGCACAAGAAAGCCCACAAACAGTTTGCTGAAGACAAGCAGACTAAGGACATGGATTACTGGAACCATGTCCTGTGGTCTGATGAGACCAAGATAAACTTACTTGGTTCAGATGGTGTCAAGCGTGTGTGGCAGAAACCAGGTGAGGAGTACAAAGACAGTTCATTGAGGGAACCATGAATGCCAACATGTACTGTGACATACTAAAGCAGAGCATAATCCCCTCCCTTCAGAGACTGGGTTGTTATCCAACATGATAACGACCCCAAACACACCTCCAAGATGACCACTGCCTTGCTAAAGAAGCTGAGGGTAAAGGTGGTGCAGTCAAGCATGGTGATGGGAGTGTCATGATCTGATGCTGTATGGGTGCAGCAGGCACTGGGAAGCTACAGTTTATTGAGGGAACCATGAATGCCAACATGTACTGTGACATACTGAAGCAGAGCATGATCCTCCCCCTTCAGAGACTGGGCCGCAGGGCAGTATTCCAACATGGTAACGACCCCAAACACACCTCCAAGATGACCACTACCTTGCTAAAGAAGCTGAGGGTAAAGGTGATGGACTGGCCTAGCATGTCTCCATACCTAAACCCTATTGAGCATCTGTGGGGCATCCTCAAACGGAAGGTGGAGGAGCGCAAGGTCGTTAACATCCACCAGCTCCATGATGTCGTCATAGAGGAGTGAAAGAGGACTCCAGTGGCAACCTGTAAAGCTCTGGTGAACTCCATGCCCAAGAAGGTTAAGGCAGTGCTGGAAAATAATGGTGGCCACACAAAATATTGACACTTTGGGCCCAATTAAGACATTTTCACTTAGGGGTGTACTCACTTTTGTTGCCAGCGGTTTAGACATTAATGACTGTGTGTTGAGTTATTTTGAGGGGACAGCAAATTGACACTGTTATACAAGCTATACACTCACTACTTTACATTGTAACAGAGTGTCATTACTTCAGTGTGGGCATATGAAAAGATATAATAAAATATTTACAAAAATGAGAGGGGTGTACTCACTTTTGTGAGACACTGTATGTGTAGGTGTTACATTAACTTTACAAGCTGAAGTCAGTAGTCTCTAATCTAATCAAAAAGTGCTACTTTTCAACATGTAGCCATTATTCCCTGTACATTGTTGACATGCCCATTCACTGTCATCCCATTCTACCCACTTGTGGTATATGAACATGTCACCTAAGGAGCACACATAAAAAATACACACAATATCAATGCTAATGTTATAACACATATGTAAAACATCTCTATGTTTTCTTGCCATTGATACGTACTGTACATATTTAGGAGATGTTAGATAACACTGTCACAATGAAAATGCATATAAAAAAAAGAAGTGTGAAATCATCTGTTTTGATTAAAATGATGAATAATGTATGTAACATAATGCAGACGGAAAAAGGTAAAGGCGTTTTGATGTTCTTGATAGCTTCGACAAGGATCAATAAATGCATGGGATGCTGCTTGTCAAGTCCTATCTGTGCATTCTTCCAATAGCTTTCAAGGACAGTTTGCCTTCCTTTCTCCATCATTAAAGGAGTTGCAAATCCTCAAGGTTTTTCAGCCTAAATGCGTTCTGTGTATTAAGGTGAGAAACCTTCTGGGCTGAAGCTGCCCCCCATAGCCCCCCTTTTTCTTACCTGAACACGATCGTTCCAGTGACAAGAACAAGCCCAGCAGCTCCAACCGCTGTCTCAAATCCTCATTCGACAGATTGATAGCAGCAGGAGCCATTGCGGGCCAGGGCCAAGTCCTGTTGTCTGTGTCAATGGAAGATGCAGCCGGAATCAGGAGCGTGCCCGCAAGAGTGCCCCCATGGAATGCGGCTCTCTGTGGGGGACCTCGATGAAGAGGAGGAGCCAGGTGCGCCTCCGGGGGACCCCAGAAAAGGAGTATCAAGGCCGCTCTGTGCAAAACACTTGCACAGAGCAGGTACATACAATATGTTTGTTATTTAAAAAAAAAAACCTTTAGACCCCTTTCACACTGGGGTGATTTTTAGGCATTTTAGCGGTAAAAATAGTGTCTTTAAAGCGCCTGAAAAGCGCCTCTCATGCCTCCCCAGTGTGAAAGCCCGAGTGCTTTCACACTGGGGTGGTGCGCTTGCAGGACAGGAAAAAAAGTCCTGCAAGCAGCATCTTTGGAGTGGTGCGTGTATACACCGCTCCCAAAACATCCCGCCCATTGAAATGAATGGGCAGTGCTGCCGAAGCACCACAACATGAACATGCTTTTTACCCCTTCTTCGACTGCTAGTGGGGGTTAATAGTGCCCCCTAGTGGCCAAAAAGCACTGCTATAACAGCGGTAAAGGGCCGCTAAAACTAGCGGTGCTTTACCGCTAACGCCGGCGCTGCCCCAGTGTGAAAGTACCCTTAGGTTGCTTTCACACTGGGGCGGCGGGTCCGTTAGCAGTAATTTTAGCAGAGCTTTACCGTCGCTTTTTGGGCCGCTAGCAGGGAGCTTTTAACCCCCGCTAGCGGCCGAAGAAAGGGTTAAAACTGCCTGTGTTGTGTCGCTTCCGAAGCACTTTTCAGGCATTCCAATGGGCACCAGCGGTGTAGGAGCGCTGTATACAGCACTCCCACACCGCCCCAAAGATGCTGCTTCCAGGACTTTTTTTCCTGTCCCGCAAGTGCACTACCCCTGTGTGAAAGCACTCAGACTTTCACACTGGGGAGGCATGAGAGGTAGTTTTCAGGCGCTTTACAGGGGCTATTTTTAGCACTGAAACGCCTGAAAACTATCTCAGTGTGAAAGGGGTCTTACAATCATTTTAAGTATGACCTTTACCCATATATGTCAAGAGGAGAGTATTAGGCCCAGTTATCAATGTGTTTAATTTGCATAAACACTTTTTTGACCTTAAGCATCAAGGGTGAATTAAATCTTATTTTATGGATGTAAAGATATACAATAAATGTAAATTAAAAAAAGTAGACTCACTTTAAATTAGTGTAGCATCCTCCTTGATAGGTTGCTAACATGATAGGTACATTTAGTTATTTTTTGGCTCCTCTGTAATCATTGGAGCAGCTATTGATTTCTTTGGGCTGTTCCAAATCTCATGTTGTGCAGAGTATTGCAATTAAGTGCTGGAAGCTTCTTGGATACAGCAAACGGCTTTACTTTTATGGAGAAATATATTACAGTGCATGCCTTTTATCATAGAGCAGGAAGAGAACAGGAACAAGTGCATATAACAGAACAAGGATGGTACCTCCTCTAATTACTTGACCATAGATAACACACTATAATACTGCAGCGCCACCTGCTGGATAGATAGGTATAATGCATATACACAGTCACAGTATGTAAGCAGATTGCTGTTGCTTTTCCAACACCCAACAGCATGTGCTTTGTCAAATTATATTTAGCTTCTTCTGGAAATAACTATGACGTTCCTTCAACGAAGGCTTGGTGAGTGCATCGACAGTCATCTCCTCTGATGGGCAGTATTAAATTTCAACAACACCTTGCTCTTCGACTTCAACATTTTCTTTCAGCTTGTGAATTATCTGATTGCAATACCCTTCTTGTTCAAAACAAGTTATATTGTCAATGACATAGATAAGGATGTATATCCATCTGTCGTCTTGATTCCTGTAGTAGAGACAGGGGTCTGCTTTACTTCTTTAGAAACCCCTCTCTGGTAAGTACTTTGTTCACTTTCTCATTCTACATCCTTGCAGATTGCTTAAGACCGTAGATGCTTTTCTGAAGTTTACACACAAGGTTGTCTCCTTGCTCAAACCCTGGTGGTTGCTTCATGTAGAGATCTTCCTTAATGTCTCCATATAGGAAAGCAGTTTTAACGTCTAGGTGTTTGACTTGCATGCCCTTCCCGGCTGCAATGCTAAGAAGAGCTCTGATGGTGGAGTGTTTTACGACGGGAGCGAATGTTTCATCGAAATCTTCACCGAATTTCTGGGAGTAACCCTTGGCAACTAGTCTTGCTTTGTATTTGTGGATATTCCCTTCTGTGTCTGACTTTACTTTGGAAGTCCACTTACTTCCTATAGTTTTGCCATTAGTAGAGAGCTCTGTGAGTGTCCAGGTTTTATTTTCTTGAAGTGACTTTAATTCTTCTTCTGCTGCCTTTCTCCATTTATTGGCTTCACGGTGTGACAGTTTTCTATATCTTCCCAGGATGTTGTTCAAGTATGCTGTGCGTTTTGACAGTGTATGATAGCTTGCGGAGTGCTATCCCCTTTGTATTGTGAGTGGATCTTCTGATTTCAGGCAGTTCAGCAGGATCTGGTGGGGAACTTGATTTAGGCATTGTGAGTTCCATCTCTTGTTCAGACTCCTGCACAGGTTCATTTTGGTAGACCTTTTCTTCTGGTTTGCTGGGTATATATTCACTTCACAGCTTTCAGGGATTGGTGTTTCTGATGATGGGCTCTCATCAAAATAAACACTACAGAAAATCAAGGGACATACCTCAGAAATGTATACTATTTTGACTAATTCTCCTGTTAAGCAGGGCTACATGGAAAAATGGGAGATGGACCTCCAGGAAACTATTCAGCTGGATGAATGGCATACTATAGCTCAGGGGGCCTTGCGGTTACTCATTAATACTTCTATAATAGAAGCAAATTATAAAGTACTTCTGAGATGGTACTTGGTTCCAGCCAGGCACTGTTGGGCTGTAAGGTGGAAACAGCGTCAAAATCCCAGAGATGTCTCATAGCATTTATATTTATATCGGCAAAAATTATTATTGCAAAATCTTGGAAATCAGCTATAGTGCCATTCGAACAGCTCAAGCACAAACTTTCTTGGATTATGATTAAGAAGTTTTGCCCCAGTTGAAGACAACTTAGTGTTAAAAGCGGTCGGGCTAGCATTTCTTGTATCCCACATTGCTTTTATCTTATTTTACTACCCGTTTTTGTGATCACTTTTATTACTTTGGAGTTTACTATTTGACCTTTTATCATTAATAAACCTAATTGGTTTTGACCTGCACCTTCTCCTTCCTTCTGCTTTCATATGATTATTTCCTGGAGCCTTCACAGAACAACTTTGGAGACGGCTATCTGGCTGGGGAGTACTTGGAGTTTTCACGGACCAGGAGCTGATGATATCACCTTGAACCGGTTCCACTCATCTGTGTCCAGTACCCGAGCAGCATCTGATGAATACAGCATAAGATCCTAAGCCTGTCTGACCCCTCTGTCGTATGACATCTGGGGTCCATTACAGCTGGTAAGAGTACCCATTTACCTCTTGAGTTTCGTTGTTATTGACTACAGACAAGCCTTGCACCATTTTTCTACGATTGGGACTACCTCCAACTGAGGGATATACCATTCGACACTCTTGTGGACACTTTTTCTCACATATTCACTGGGTCATATCCAGTCTAGCCAATATATATATTTTTGGTTTTATTAGATTTGTTATTTAGTTTTTATTCTGTGATTTATTTTACACTTTCTAGCAGCGCTACACTGTCACTATATTATGATTAATGAGCGCATGTCCACAATATACGGTAACTCTCTTCTGCACTCCGTACCTCGCTAAGTACAAAGGTCTCCCATTCCTTAGTTGCAGTCTTAATGTGAGGTATTTGCCTAATAAGAAGGCTTCGAAGGTGGGCCTTGAGAGCATCCCAGACCATTCCCATTGTAGCCGTACCCTTGCTGTCCCATATAAAATGTGCTATAGCCTTAGGAATAGGGTCATCAGCAGGAAAGAGCTGGAGCCAAAGGGGGTTAACTTTCCACAAGCTCACACCAGTCTCTCCAGGGACCGAAAACCAGTGCCCACAAGAGCGAGTGGTCCGAGATACTACTTGAAGCATAATCAATCCATGAAACCATGATTTGTTCAAGGGATTTACATAAATATAGATCAATACGGGATAAACCTCTATAAGTATCTGAATAGTAGGAGTAACTTCGTTTGTCCGGATATCTGTCTCTCCACACATCCCTCAAGCCAATCTCTAAGATCAATCTATTAAACAGTGTAGGGCCCCCTTGGACCAGTAGAGCGGCCACCGAACTGAGTAAATTTGTCTAGAGTCCTATCAAGAACATTATTAAAATCTCCCAGGACCCACAAGGGCAGGTTAGATTACGGGCCTATGAATTGAGCTAGACATTTTAAGCTATCCGCAGAAAAGTGTGGAGAGATATATATATTCGCTACTATACATAACATTTCAGCCAGTTTACACAGTAGGAAAATATATCTTGCCTGATCATCTATGCGAGAGTGCAATAGGTGAAAGAGAACATCATTAGAAATCAATATGCTAACTCCCCTGGAGTAGGCAGTATGTGTGGAGTGAAACTAAGTCTGGTATCACGGGATTTCAACAAAGGAATGGTGTCAGTGTGAAGGTGCATTTCCTGCAAACACACTATTGCAGACCTGTAAGGTTTCAATGCAGAAAACAGTGTAACGCGTTTCACTCCATCACTCAACCCCCTAACGTCCCAGGAAATATAATTGTAATCAGTTACTATCGACATATCCAGGTAATCAGCAACACATGCAAGGCCTGAGCCCCAGAAGAGAAAAACACAGATAAACAATTCTTATTCCTAGTAATATATACTGTGGAGACCTGAAGAGGCATGGGAAGCCTCCAGAGTACCAGAAGAAGTGGCATGACACTTGGAGGCGTCACACAGGGCCAGCAGAGAATCCGGGTATGAAAGGAACAGGCAGTCAATGGTCAGTGTGCACATTGCTCAAGTTGCTCAATGGTAAACCCACTACATCTGCTCTGGATTGTCATGAGAAAAAACAAGTAAAACAAATCTGTAAAAAAAGACAAACTTTCAGTCCCTGAGGTAGCCTGAGGGGAAACATAACAGGGGGTGTCCATGCAGGACAGGTTTCAAGGTATGTTCCACATGATCGAGCCACTCCGAGGCCACATTGGGGTTGTCAAAAAAGTGTGGCAGCCACCCGCAGTCGGGCAGGATATAGCATTACATAGCTGACATCAAAACGCCTTAGGCATTTTTTAACCTCTGTAAACTTTGCCCTTTTGTGTTGTAGGTCAGCAGAGAAGTCAGGGTAGAAGGATATGCGAACATTATCCACCTTCATGGCATCCTCCCTGGTTCGGGCTTGGTATAAGGCACTATCCCGGTCTTTAAAGTTCAGGAATTTAAATAGAAATGGCCTTGGCGGTTCTCCAGGGTGCGGGGGCCTGCTAGGGACTTGATGTGCTCATTCTACTGCAAACATTGGGGAGAACACATCTCTTCCAAAAGCCTCCACAAGCCCCGCTCAATGAATGCAATGGGATTCTTCCCCTCTGTCTGCTCAGGCATGCCTACTGCCCGCACATTATTGCATCTAAGCCTGTTTTCCATGTCCTCCAGCCGGGCAGCATGACTGGAGGACAGAAACTGCACTTGCCGCAGCTCATGTTGTAATGGCGCCCCATCATCCTCCACTGTACTCAAACGGCCCTCCAACCATACTCACTTCTCACATGGAAGCCTCAGGCAAGCCAGGCCATTGTCCTCCCCTATGGGGGAGCCTGGAGCAGGATCCAAAGCAGAGGAATAAATTTAGTAGGAGTATTCTTGGTTAGGTTTTTGGCAAACCTCCTTAGCCGAGCGGGGTGCGCGGACTCCATCTTGGGCCGCATGGTCAGGTCCTGAGTACTGGTCTTTGCCAGACATGTTGCCATGGAGAGATCACCGCTGGAGAGATTCCATGGATGTGGGGAGAGCAGCGCGGGTCTAAGGTAGCGATTACAGCCCAGGAGAGAGGATGAAACAAAACAGGATCATATACAGGAGTCTAGGCGAGTGAGTCTTCAATACGTCTTACTCCATGCGCTGCAAGCCACGCCCCCCTGCCCCCTTCTTCAGGTGTGCATACCCTTCAGGGAGCAAGCTGGACCTCTGCAGAGAGACTGCTGCTTCCCCATGTAGAGCAAGGGACCTTTCCTTCAGCATGCTGGCAGAGATCAGGCTTTTCTAGTTAGGCTGCGGCTGATGTTTAAAGATACCAACCTGTATGGCTTTACACACCTTTTGTTTTTATGCCTCTGGTTTGTAATGAACTGATTTGAAATACAAGTTTTGTTCAGCTTTAGGGTCAAGGGTTAAAGTAGGCCTGTGGTATGCCTATAGAGAGCAGTTAAATCTGTCAGCAGCTAACAAATTTACTCAGTTGTGTAGAAGAGATTGATCTCTAAACAGAAGCCAAACAAGAATAGCATGTAATGCCACAGCTGTCCACTTTGTTGTGTTTTGTTCAGAACAGACAAAAAAAATCTGACCAGCACAATGGCTGTGCCTTGATGTGTGCTGTGCTGCACTGCAATGCATATGTGTTGGATGTGCTGTGGTACCATTGACATTGAATGGCACTGCAACACACTAGGGTATGTAACATGTAATAACATATATTGAAATAATGCACAAAAGTGTAATTCAGTGCTTAAGCATGGCAGTTCACAGAACAATACAATACACAGACTCCACCAGAACACTTACCAGCCAGTCAGCAAATTAAAAATGAAGTCTAAATTGTTTAAACAGTTTGTGTTTTGTTAACATTGGATACATTCGCAAATTTACGTGAAGCCGCACTGCCACATCAAAGTGCAAAGTGCGGTCCCTAGCTCTACTCTAGCATCGTTTCCAAATTGAGACATACATAGCAAGAAATATATTGAGAGTCTAAACTAGTTCAACAAATTTATAAAAAAACAGAGGTATTGGTTGCATATATTTGCAATCATATGTGAAATCACCTTCCATTATAGCAAAAAAAGGTCCAAAACATGCCTGAAAAAACTACTGGCCTCCTCTTAAATCTAGACCTAAAGATTCTCACCAAAAACCTTACTAACTGCCTGCCAGGGGCTTGACTTGGACCTGGGACCTCTTGTGTATCTGGCAATGCCCCTTCTTGCTGAGCTATCTGAGATGCTGAGCAGCACCCCCTGCCTGATCCATTAGATAACCCTGCCTTGTGTCATGGTTTCTGTTGAACCTTGAACTCTTTGTTCCTCCCATGAACTTCCTGATAAAAGCCTAGGGTTGCCACCTTTTCTTGAAGCCAAACCTGAACACTTTGGGTGCCCCAAGGAGAGTAGAAATGCAGTTTTCATAGCGTGTGGCAGCAAAATGTAGCTGCGGCCAAAATGCTTTTGCTGACATCATCACCCTGCCCCCCAGTAATGCCGAACCTGCTCCCAGACAGCCGCCCGCAGCTCCCGGGTGGCAACAGATTTGTGTGGAATATCTTGGTTACTTGGGGAGCCACAGCCCAGTCTAAATAATGTGTCCGGGTTTCAGTCCACCTGAAACCCGGACACATGATTCAAAACACAACTGTCCGGGTGAATCCCAGACAGGTGGCAACCCTATAAAAGCCATGTCTCTGCACTTTCTGTTGCCAGATTTTTGTGGTTCTTATCCTGCCTGCTGCCTCGAGCTACCTCTATTTCTACTTGGAATTGACCTTGGCTTGTGATCCCAACTACGAAACCCTTCTGCTGCATCATCCCTGGCTTGTGCCCCCGACTACAAAACTCTTCTCCTGCATCATCCTTGGCTTGTGACCCCGACTAGGAAACTTTTCTCCTGCATCGACCTTGGCTTGTGTCCCCGACTACGAAACTCTTCTCCTGCACCGATCTTGGCTTGTGACCCTGACACTGATCATCGGTCTAACAGCTCAGACAATTTAATCTCTTACTGAACTGAGAACTGTGCTTAGCCTGACGTTATCGCCCATTGGTCTCCAATCACTATGGGTATTCTCCTAACAGAATAATCTGGCCAAAATAAAATGGAGACAGCCGCAACTCCACAATCCCTGAGTGAGCATGTTGTTTCACTAACTGAGGCTGTTACAAACCAAGCCCAGATGATTCAAGGCTTACAAGCACAAGTACAAGAGTTACAAGGGGAAGTAATCGAACTGTGATCACAACTTTTGCAGCAACGACAACAAACAGCTACAAACAGTGATTCTAACCACCTCCATTTGCCTGATAAATTTAATGGGAATCCAAAATATTATAGAGGCTTCCTGAATCAATGTCGACTGCACTTTCAGCTACAACCTTCCCAATTTGCAACCCCACGCTCCAAGACAGGCTTTATTTTATTTCTGCTCATTGATGAGGCCCTGGCATTGGCTTCTCCATAATTGGAGCAGTTTTACTGAACTTGCGCCAAGGGAAACGTCCTCTTGGTGAATATGCTGCCGCATTTCGTCGATGGGTAACTGATACCACTTGGAACGACTGTGCAAAGCACTTTCCCTTTAAAAAAAGGACTTTCTGAGGATATAAAAGATGAGCTATCCAGAATAGATATGCCAAATGGTCTTGATAACTTTATTAAATTGAGTATTAAGATCGATAGACGATTTATGGAGAGACTAATTGAGAAACAAAGATCAGCTGGCTTTAATTCTCCTTTCAAACTTCAACCAGTGGCTAAACCGTTTACTAGTTATGAACCTGAACCTATGCTTTGCTGAATGAGATGCAGACGTGAACTGAATCCATGCATGTGTTGTGGTCAGTCGGGTCACTTCGTCCTCAGGTGTCCAAATAAATAAAGACAAACAATTGCAGCGGTCAGTCAAAGAGACATCTAGGGAACTAGTGAAATCTATTACACAACCCTTGTTTTCCATAACAGAAGGAGAAAATCAGATTGTCTGTCATCACCCACATTTTATTTTAAGCATCACTCTTAAAGAGAAAGACCAGTTATTCTCCACCTCAGCAATGCTGGATTCCAGGCTGGTGGTAACTTTATGGATTTGAAATTTGCTGAGGAAAATTGCATCACCCAAATACCTAAATCATCCCCAGTACATATGGAGACAGTGGATGGCTCTCTACTCACCTCCGGATAAATCGTTTATGAGACTGTTCCTCTGCAGTTGAGTATCGAGCCTGGACACCAAGAGTTCATATCTTTCAACCTGATTTGTATTCCTCAATTTCCTGTTATTTTAGGAATACCATTGCTATCGGTTCATAACCCTACTGTTGACTGGCAGGCCAGAAACCTTGCCTTTTCTTCTGAACATTGTCAGTTACACTGTCTAAAGAAGGACATCTCACCCACTGTTATCGGAGTGACACTGACTAACCTGGAAAGATTGCCCCCCCAGTACCAAGACTTTAAAGAAATTCAAAGACATATGATTGCACAATAGAGCTTGTACCAGGAGCCCCAATTCCCTTTGGTCACCTTTACAACCTTTCTATGCCAGAACTGAAAGCATTAAGGGACTTTCTACAGGAAAATCTGACTAAGGGGTTTATCCACCCTTCAACTTTCCCTGCTTGAGCCCTGCCATTCTTTGTTGAAAATAAAGATGGGACCCTGTGCCCATGCATTGATTACAGAGAGTTAAATAAAATGACAGTTAAGACTCATTACCCACTTCCATTAAGTCCAGAACTATTTGAGAGACTGAGAACAGCAAAGATTTTTACCAAGCTTGATCTGCAGGGTGCATATAATCTTGTTCGTATTCAACTTGGAGATGAATAGAAGATGGCTTTTCTAACAAGATATGGGCATTATGAATCCTTAGTAATGCCCTTTAGACTCTGTAATGCTTATGTTTTCAGAGACTTGTTAGATCAATTTGTGGTGGCTTACCCTGATGACATACTAATCTTTTCTTCCAATTTACTGGAACATCGGGATCGTGTCCGTACAGATTTAGAATGACTACGACAAAATAAATTATACATTAGGTTGGAAAAATGTGATTTTGAACAGACCCGTATACAGTTTTTGTGTTACATTATCTCTCCTGAAGGGCTGAACATGGATCCCAGCAAGATCCAGGCCATTCTATACTGGCCTATCCCCAAAAACATAAAAGGTGTGCAATGGTTCTTAGGATTCGCCAACTTTTATCAGCGATTTATTTTTAAAAAATAAAAAAATTGTGGCCCCATTACTCGTGTGACAAAGAAGGGGGCACGCTTTCAGTGGTCCACAGAGGCAGAAATGGCCTTATTCACCACCACACCTGTACTGGTACACCCTAACCTGGAACTTCCTTTTATAGTAGAAGTAGTTGCCTCCAATACAGCCATTGTAGCAGTTCTTTCTCAAAGAATTGGTGAAAAGATGTTACTACAGCCAAGTGCATATTATTCCCACCAAATGACAACAGCAGAACAAAATTATGATATCGGCAACAAGGAACTTTTAGCAATAAAAGAAGCATTCACTGAATGGAGACAACTTCTGGAGGGTACCAAACATCCTGTAACTGTCCTTACTGACCATAAAAATCTTGAATTTATTAAATTCTCAAAGAGTCTCAATGCAAGGCAGGCAAGATGGACTCTTTTTTTTCCCCAAGAATTAATTTGTTATTTCTTACAGACCTGGATGTAAAAATGGAAAAGCAGATGCGTTATCGAGAACGTCAGGTGACTCTTCTACTGACATGGAACCAGTGAGTACTATCTTACAAGAAAGACACTTTTTGGGAGTAATGTACCCTGCAAAGCTTCTTTCAAAGAATAAAGAAGCTTATGATAGAGATCCACTCTTAAACAATCCCCCAGGAAATTTGCACATGGAATTTCATGATGGCCACTGGACCTTTGAAAAAAGAATGTATGTGCCTGAAGAGGCACGACTTTCAAAATCTGCTGGTCACCCTGGAATTAGGAAAATGATAGACCTCCTTGCCTGTACATTTTGGTGACCTTCTTATTGGAAGGATGTAAAGGATTATGTTCTCTCATCTGAAACCTGTGCCTGTCAAAAAGTACCAGGCTCCCTCCCTGTAGGTCTGTTACAACCCCTCCCTGTGCCATCGCGACCATGAGGATCCATTTCCATGGATTTTACTGTTGACCTATCTCCTTCCAAGGGATTTACAATTGTCATGGTAGTGGTGGATTATTTAACAAAGATGGCTCATTTTGTGCCCATCACTAGCATTCCTACAGCTAAAGACACTGCAGAAATACTATAACGAGAAATTTACAGACTGCATGGTCTTCCAGATGAAATAATATCAGATATGAGGAGTCCAGTTCACATCACGACTTTGGAAGACTTTCTGTTCTACTCTGGGAATTGAAGTTAACCTATCTACTGCCTTTCATCCACAATCAAACGGTCAGACCGATAGAACGAATCAAACATTAGAGCAATATCTCCATTGTTTCATCTGCCATCTTCAGGATGACTGGACCAAATATTTACCGTTAGCAGAATTTGCTTACAACAACTCCTGCCATAGTTCCATCTCTCAAAGCCCATTTTTTTCCAATTATGGATGCCATCCATCTTTTATTCCTGGACTTCTGGTGGAGTAATCCTTACCAACTGTAAATACAAGAGTATCTGCTTTATAAGACAATTAGGAATTACTGAAGAAAACCTTACACGAAGCTCAGGAATCCTATAAGGGAATTGCAAATAGACACAGACGAACCATTCCTCCCTATTTATTAGATGATAAGGTCTGGTTATCCACTAAACATTTACAGCTTAAGCTCCATTCTCAGAAACTTGGTCCCAAGTTTAACCCTGTTGTCTACAAACTTAAGCTATCTCCTTCTATGAAATTCCATCCTGTTTTTCATATGACCCTTTTAAGGCCTTTCAGAAGTAATTATTTTTCTGGACGTACACATCCTCCACCAGACCCAGTTCAAGGGGAAAAATAATTAATGGTGGATAAAGTTCTTGACTCCCGTATGCATCATGATAAACTACAATACCTATTAAGATGGAAAGGCTATGGGCCACAAGAAGATTCTTGGGAGCCTGAGGAGAATGTTCATGCCTAGAGACTGGAGAATTTCACCAGAGTTCCTCAAAAACCTGGCCCTAAGACATCCAGAAGATGTCGTGGGAGGGGGGGAGTACAGTCAGGGCCTGGACTTGAACCTGGGACCTCGTCTGTGTACAGCACCCTGCCTGATCCATTGGACAACCCTGCTTTATGTCTTGATTTCTGTTGAACCTTGAACTCATTGCTCCTCCCATGAACTTCCAGATATAAGCCATGTCTCTGCACTTCCTGTTGCCAGATTATTTTGGTTCTTATCCCGCCTGCTGCTTTGAGCTACCTCTATTGCTATTTGGAATTGACCTTGGCTTGTGATCCTGACTACAAAACCCTTCTCCTGCATCATCCTTGGCTTGTGACCCCGACTACGAAACTCTCCTCCTGCATCGTCCTTGGCTTGTGACCCCGCCTACTAAACTCTTCTGCCCCAACCTTGGCCTGTGCCCCCGACACTGATCATCAGTCTAACGGCTCAGGCAATTCAATCTCTTACCAAAGTGAGAACTGTGTTTAACCTGACATTATAGGCCATTGGTCTCCACTCACTACAGGTATTCTCCTAACGCCGTCTTTTACCACACAGATATCATACACCTGGACCAAGTAGGATTTCTCCCCACTAAGGAGGCCAGGGACAATGTCATCAAAGTCCTCAACCTCATCCTCGTTGCCTCCTCCCAAACCCCATGCCTCTTCCTATTAACCGATGCCAAAAAGGCTTTTGATCGGGTAAATTGGTAATTCCTCTTCGCAATTCCTTTTCGGCACAATAAGACATATCAGCCTAGGCCCGAATTTCCTCCAATGGGTCTGCACAATTTATTCTTCCCCTCTGCAGGGTTCAAGGCGAATGGTTTCTGTCTTACTCATTCCCATGACTTTCGAGGACATGACTGTAGCCATGCCCCTTACTCATTCGCAGGCCCTCTAAACAAGCTTCAAGTTTCACTGAGTATCTAAAGCTTTAAAATACCTTGGTACGCACATTCCAGTGGATCTAAAACACATTTTTGAGCTCAACTTCCCCCCTCTCCTTTAGGCCATTTCACACACACATGTCCATTTTAACTGACTCAGCTTGCTTAGCAGGGATCGCTCTGTTGATCCCCGCTGAGCCGGCGGGTGACAGGTCCATCTCCGCTCACTGTGCAGGGACAGACCTGTCAGAGCTTCGCTCTCCTCTATGGGAGGATTTGTAGATTCCCTGACATCTACAAATACCAAGCTGCAGTATGCCTTACATGACTATTGGACTGGCACAAAAACGGAGACCTGAAAAAGTGGGTGCTTCTGGAACAATCCACAACTAGCTCCCTTCTGAGCTGCCAACCCTGGTGCTTCCCTTACATTCTTCCTACCTTGTATCCTTAAAAGCCCATCCTCTACTCAGCCCTGCAAACTCTTGTTCTGCCAGGGCACTCCAGAAATAAAACTCTCCCTGGGCCCATCCTCTCTGTACCCAACTTTAGGTAACCGATTATTTTCCCCTGGTACAAACCCAAGCCCCTTCAGGCCTGGATTTTTTTTCAGACCTACCACTTTCTGGAAGCCCTCTCTGACAGACTTGGCCCTCTCTAATTAGACTTTTGGAGCGCCTCACAGCTCTACCATTTTCTCCTCACGCTCCCTGCCCCATCGGCCTTTCAAGGGTCCCTCACTCATTTCAAACACTCCTTGGCCTCCAGCCTCCCCTCACAGCCAGTCCAGCACACGCCTGCAGAAAAAGAAAAGTCTACCAGCCTCCAACCTCCCCTCACAGCCGTTCCAACACTCGCCTGCAGAAAAATGAAAAGTCTACAGGCCTACAACATCCCCTCACAGCCAGTCCAACACACACCTGCAGAAAAAAGAAAAGTCTACCGGCATTTCAATGTCCCCTCACAGCCCGTCCAACACAAGCCTGCAGAATAAAGAAAGGCTTACAGGCCTCCAACCCCACCTCACAGCCGGTCAAACAAACGCCTGCAGAAAAGAGAAAAGTCTATCGGCCTCCAACCTCCCCTTACAGCCAGTCCAATGAATGTCTGTAAGAAAAGACTACCGACCTCCAACCTCTCCTAATTGCCGGTCCAACACATGCCTACAAAAAAGACTACTGCCTCCAACCTCCCGTAATAGCCGGTCCAATGGACACCTGCAAAAAGACTGCTGGCCTCCAATCTCCCCTCACAGCTGACCCAACGCACGCCTGCAAGAAAAGACTACAGGCCTCCAACCTCCGCTCATAGCCAGTCCAACGCACTCCTGAAAAAAAGAAAAAAGTCTACCGGCCTCCAACCTCTTTTCACAGCCGGTCCAACACACACCAGCAGAAAAGAGAAAAGTCTCCCAGCCTCCAAACTTCCCTCACTGCTGGTCCAACACCTGCCTGCACAAAAAGACTACTGGCCTCCAACCTTCCCTCACAGCCGGTCCAACAAATGCCTGCAGAAAAATCTACTGATCTCCAACCTCACAGATGGTGCAATACACACCTGCAGAAAAGAGAAAAGTCTACCAGCATCCAACCTCCCTTACACCCTGTCTAATGCACATCTGTAGGAAAAGACTACCAGCCTCCAACCTCCCCTAATAGCTGGTCTAATGCACACCTGCAAAAAAGACTACTGGCCTCCGATCTCCCCTCACAACTGGCTAATGCAGACTTGCAAGAAAACACTACCTGTCTCCAACCTCCCCTCATAGCCAGTCCACTTACCTGCAGAAAAGAAATGTCTACCGGCCTTCAACCTCCTTTCACAGCCGATCCAACACTTGCAGAAAAGAGAAAAGTTTAAGGGCTTCCAAACTCCCCTCATTGCCGTTCCAACACACACCGGCAAACAAAAGCTACCGGACTCCAACCTCCTCTCATAGCTGGTCATACACATGCTTGCTGAAAAAAAAAGTCTACCAGCCTCCAACCTCCCCTCACAGCCGGTCCAGCATGCACCTGCAGAAAAAAGAAAAGTCTATTGGCCTCCAAACTCCCCTCACAGCCAGTCCAACACATGCCTGCAGAAAAGAAAAAAAGTCTACCAGCCTCCAATCTCCCTTCATAGCCAGTCCAATGTACGCCTGCGGAAAAGGGAAAAGTCTACCCGCTTCCAACCTCCCTTCACAGTGGGTCCAACACACACCTGCAGGAAATGTAAAAGTCTGCCAGCCTCCAGCCCTCCCTCACAGCCCCATATCTCTCCATAAGGAGGACCTGCCATCTTTTTTCTATTACAAGGGATGTTTACATTCCTTGTAATAGGAATAAAAGGGATTAAAAAAGGTATTAAAGGAACAGTGTAAAAAATAAGTAAATAAATAAATAAGAAAAACACTTTTTAAAAGCACCCCCATCCCTCATGTTCGCGCGCAGGAGCAATCGCATACGTAAGTCGTGCACACATATGTAAACGGTGGGGGGCGCTTTTAAAAAGTCTTTCCGCACCATACATGTGAGGTATCCCCATGAACAGTAAAGCAAAAGCAAAAATTCTGTAACTCTAAACAGGTAACCTGTAAAGATTTTTAAAGCGTCACCTATGGAGATTTTTAAGTACCGTAGCTTGTCGTCGTTCCACAAGCGCGTGCAATTTTAAAGCATGACATGTTAGGTATCTATTTAATCGGCATAACACCAGCTTTCATATTTTTCAAAAAAATGAGTCTATGTTGGGTGTTGTTTCTTTATTTTATTCTTTAAAATGTACTTTTTCGAAGAAAAAAAAATATGCTATTTGAAAAACTGCTGCACAAATATTGTGTGACATAAAAAATTGTAATGATCGCCATTTTATTTCCTAGGGTCTCTGATAAAAAAATATATATAATGTTTGGGGGTTATAAGTAATTTTCTAGCAAGAAATACTGACTTAAACTTGTAAACAAAAAGTGTCAGAAAAGGCTTGGTCTTCAGGTGATTGCATTCTATGGAACCAAAAGCCAGCTTTTTGACTAACAAAATAAGGATCCTAATAAATCCTTGTTAGATAGAAATAAAAATTCAAACACACAAATGATGATGAATTGTAGCCACTGTATGATGTTACAAGAAGAAGCAAATGATGTATGTTGTTTGAAATAAAATAAATAATGGTAATATTCTCTAGTGCTTAAGCGCTTTTGCATTCCCAGAGATAAGGATTGGTAAATGAAAGATGCATACATAGCCATGGAAGCTGAGTTTCACAAATTGATGTTATAAATTCACAAGCTGCATAATGGAACTCAGTGGTCATTTTTTAACATATGATGAATTTCTAAACGTAATTGGAACCTAGCAATAAAAGATGACAAATGAGGAAACTCCTGTGTGGTACAGCCAATTGAGTGCACTTGACACTTTGCTTATAGCAGCAAATCATTTTCACACATGGACATAACGATCAATGTCACCAGTAAAAAAAAAAAGACCTTTATGCAGGTGTAGTTGCAATTGGTCAGAGTCCGTATAATCCCCTTTAATATCCATAAATGCATAGTTACTCGATAACATGTAAATAAGCCACTCCTAGTGTGAGAAAGAAGCTAAGGAATTAGAATTTATGTGGCAGCTTTTCTAGTCAGTGCTTTGATGTACAGACACTGTAAACACATAGGCTAATACTAAGTCTCCATCTACAGACAGTATTTGCTGTTATATTTTTTCCATTGCTAGGAATAATCAATGAAAAGTAGGGGATTTGTTGCTGATCTAGTAAAGAGCTGCATAGATTTACTAGAAGAAGATCAGTTTAGTGATAACTATTGACCCCTTCACTCTGCATTACTTGAAACTCTAACCACTGAACTTTGGACTACCTCTCTGACCTCTGCACTCTGTATTATTACTGTCATATCTGAAGTCTGCATTACTTCTTCCTGACCTCATACTCTGTGTTACTTACTAATCTGAACTCTGGGTTACATACTACTGACCCCTGCACTTTGCGTTACTACTGAACCTTGCACTCTGCATTACTTATCACTGACCCCTGAATTTTGCTTTACATACTACTGACCCCTACATTCTGCATTACACTCTACAGACCTCTGCACTTTACATTACTTCCTCTGACCTCTGTACTCTGCATTACTTACTACTCACCCCTGCACTCTGTGTTACTACTGAACTATACACGCTCCATTACTACTGAACCCTGCACTCTGCATTACATACTACTGACCCCTGCATTCTGCATTACAGTCTATAGACCTCTGCACTCTGCATTACTTACTACTGATCTCTTCACTTTGTGTTAATTACTTCTGACCCCTGCACTCTGTGTTACTTATTCCTCACACCTGTACATTGGATTACTTTTTTACTGACCTCTGAACTCTGTGTTACTTACTCCTGACCCCGGCATTGTGAATGAAAGCAAAGCTCAAGTTTCTCACTGAATTTAAAAAGTGAGAATGCAATTAAATTATAGTTTTCTTTACACTTTACTTACTTTTTTTTGGGGGGGGGGGGTCTACATTATCTTCTTTTTAAAATAAAAAAATCATTGTACTTTATATGTTAAAAAAAAAGCATTCTACATTCTGGTGATCTTGTATATTCCTTGTGTACTGCCACACTACAAGCCATATAGTGTCCAATAACAAACATTTTATTGGCCATGCCTACAGGTGTTACATAGGTACATAGTAGGCGAGGTTGAAAAAAAGACACAAGTCCATCAAGTCCAAACTATGTGTGTAATTTTATGTCAGTATTACATTGTATAGCCCTGTATGTTGTGGTCGTTCAGGCGCTTATCTATTCGTTTTTTTAAATTATCGATGCTTCCTGCTGAAACCACTGCCTGTTGAAGAGAATTCAACATCCTTATTGCTCTTACAGTAAAGAACCCTCTACGTGGTTTAAGGTTAAACCGCTTTTCTTCTAATCTTAGTGAATAACCACGTGTCTTATTAAATTCCCTTTCACAGAAAAGTTTTATCCCTATTGTGGGGTCACCAGTGCGGTATTTGTACATTGAAATCATATCCCCTCTCAAGCATCGCTTCTCCAGAAAGAATACGTTCAGTGCTCTTAACCTTTCCTCATAACTAATGTCCTCCTGTCCCTTTATTAGTTTTGTTGCCCTTCTCTGGACTCTCTCCAGTTCCAGCACATCCTTCCTGAGGACTGGTGCCCTGGACTGGACGGCATACTCCAGGTGCGGCCAGACCAGAGTCTTGTAAAGTGGAAGAATTATCCTTCTATCTCTGGAGTTAATCCCCTTTTTAATACATGCCAATATTCTGTTTGCTTTGCTTGCAGCAGCTTTGCATTGCATGCCATTGCTGAGTCTGTTATCTACTAGGACCCCCAGGTCCTTTTCCATCCTAGATTCTCCCAGGGGTTCTCCCCCCAGTGTGTAGATTGCATTCATTTTTTTCCACCGAAATGCATTATTTTCCTTTTTTCTACATTAAACCTCATTTGCCATGTAGTTGCCCACCCCATTAATTTGTTCAGATCTTCTTGCAAGGTTTCCACATCCTGCTGAGAAGTTATTGCCCTGCTTAGATTAGTATTGTCCACAAATACAGAGATTGAGCTGTTTATCCCATCCTCTAGGTCGTTTATTAATAAATTAAATAGGATTGGTCCCAGGACAGAACCCTGGGGGACCCTACTTTTGACCCCGGACCATTCAGAGTATTCCCCATTTATCACCACCCTCTGAACTCACCCCTGTAGCCAGTTTTTAATTCATGTACTCACCCTATGGTCCATGCCAACGGACCTTATTTTGTACAGTAAACATTTATGGGGAACTGTATCAAATGCTTTTGCAAAATCCAGATACACCACGTCTACGGGCCTTCCTTTATCTAGATGCCAGCTCACCGCCTCATAGAAGGTTAAGGCTGTTTCACACTGGGGCGGTGGGGGCGTCGGCGGTAAAACAGCGCTATTTTTAGCGCTGCTTTACCATTGTTTTTGCGGCAGTATTCGGCCGCTAGCAGTTTTAACCCCCGCTGGCGGCCGAAAAAGGGTTAAAACCGCTCACATAGCACGGCTATAGCCGCGGTATTGCCACGGTATAGCCGCACTGCCCCATTGATTTCAATGGGCAGGAGCGGTGAAGGAGCGGTGAATACACCGCTCCTTCACCGCTCCAAAGATGCGGTTTGCAGGATATTTTTTTCTCTCCTGCCAGAGCACCGCTTCAGTGTGAAAGCCCTCAGGTTTTCACACTGAAGAAACAGTAGAGGCAGTTTTAGGTCGGTTTGCAGGCGCAATTTTTAGCGCAATAACGCCTGCAAACCGCCCCAGTGTGAAAGGGCTCTAATAGATTGGTTTGGCATTCTTCATGAATTCATGCTGATTACTGCTAATGATACTGTTGTCATTACTAAACTCTTGTATATAGTCCCTTATCATCCCCTCCAAGAGCTTTTGATTTGAACAATTGATCTTACAGAACAAAATAGAGACCACAGACTTGTTAGGCACCGTATCGAACACACAAAGTCGTTTGTATATGTAAATATTTTCTTTTATTAGAAAATGGATTAAAAACAAATTAAAACCATTAGATAGTATATAGCACAATTGATTTTAGGCTAACTGGTCTGTAATTCCCAGGGATGTATCTTGGCCCTTTTTTAAATATTGGTGCTACATTGGCTTTTCTCAAATCAGCTGGTATCATTCCAGTCAGTAGACTGTAAAAATTAGGAACATTGGTCTGGCAATTACTTGACTGAGTTCCTTAAGGACCTTTAAACCATCTGGTCCCAGTGACTTATTAATGTTAAGTTTTTCAAGTCTTTTTCTAATTCTGTCCTCTGTTAGCAATGAGGGTGCTTCCTTTGACATGTCATGAGGATAAAAATTGCAGTTTTGGTTACTGAAGCCCTATGACTACCTCCTGAAGATGATCTCTTCAGGAGGTAGGAGAAGAGGAGAAGAATAAATTTAATACCTTCCCCATCTCTCCATCCTTGGTAACCAGATTCCCTTCATCATTCTTTATGGGACCAATATGATCTGACCTCTTTTTCTTACTATTTATGTACTTAAAGAATTTCTTGGGATTTTTTTTTTACTCTCCTCTGCTATGTGCCTTTCGTGTTCTATATTATCTGCCCTGATTGCACCCTTACATTTCTTGTTGCATTCTTTGTAAAGTTGGAATGCTGATGATGATCCCTCAGCCTTGAATTTTTTGAAGGCCTTCTCCTTTGCTTTTATATTCATTCTTAGGTTGGAGTTAAGCCACCCAGGACTTTTATTAGCTCTTTTAAATGTATTTCCCATTGGGATGCACTTGCTAATACCCTTCTTAAAGCATACCCATTTCTCCTCCTTGTTCTTTGTTCCTAAGATTTTATTCCATTTAGTATCTTCTAGCAAGGATCATAGTTTAGGGAAGTTGGCTCTTTTGAAATTCAGTGTCTTTGTATAACCCTTATGCTACCTATTTGTGTGATTTTTTTTTTTCAAATATAAGTTTATTCAAAAGCAGGTGGGGCTAAGGGCCCATAGTAACATCATAAATGTGAACAGAATTTGAGGACGCAGCCTCTTATAACAACGTAACAGTAGTCATGACATAATGGTTTTCCAGTACAGGGTTATATTTATGTTATTACATTCTGACCAATAGAATCGACCCTGTGATTGAGCTCAGGCCAGTTTATTTACCCTTCTCCCACCTACTAGTTTTCTTTTTTTTTTTTTCCTTCGAAAAGAATAGTTATAGAGAGATCTGAATAGAGAGAGAAGAAAGAGAAGAGGTTAGGAAGTGATAGGTTCAAAGAGTAGAGGGGACTGGGGTGTTAGACTGGGGTGTGGTACTCGGGTGGGGAGGGGGGGGGGAAAACACGGAGGCAGTTCCCAGGTAATACTTGGTGTGTACCTGTCAAGAGGAAAAAGCCACGTTAATTGGCTTCCATTATCTACTTCAGCTCACGGTTGTGCCAGTAAATTTTGGCCTTCGTTAGAGTATATGTATATAAGCCATTGCGACCAGGTTTTGGTGTATAATTCAGCTTGGTTGCGGGCTGTGAGGATAAGATCCTCCATCTTCCTGATATCTTCTACTTTTTTTAACCACATGCCTACAGTTGGAGGTCTGGAAGTCTTCCACAGCAGAGGGACACATGGTTTGGCCGCATCTAGGAGATGTCGGATCAGTGATTTTTTGTATGATTTTCTGGATACAGTAGTGGCATGTAATAAGAAGAGACCAGGATCCGCCACCATAGGGCGTTCCGTAAATTTCTGAATCGTCTGCTGTATGGACCTCCAGAACTGCTCCAACTTCCGGGCAGGTCCAAAAAACATGAAGAATTGAGCCCCGTTCCTCCCCGCATCTCCAACATAGGCCAGAGGAGGTTGGGAAAAATTTCTGCAGTTTTTCAGGAGTGTTGTACCATCTAGTCACTAATTTATAGTTGGTCTCCTGCATTTTTGTGCATATTGAGGATTTAAATGTAAAGTAGAGTATGTTTTGTTTTTGCCGTGGTGTAAAACTGCACTGCAAATCTCTTTCCCAAGTCCCAATGGTGGGGATTTGATAATTCTCTGGTGGTGTAATCAACAGTTGGTAGGTAGCTGACAATGAGTGTGGTAGAGCATCCTCCCCTGAGCAGTATATTTCAAGTGTATTCAATGCCCGATCAAAGTTCTCGGGAGGTGGTAACGACTTCAGGAAGTGGTTAAGCTGTAATGCTCTCCAGAGATTTAGGTGGAACGGTCCTTCCATTTTCATCAGCTCTTCTATGGATGGCCACTTTCCATTTATTATGAAATGGGAAGCTTGTGAATACCCTGCATTACGTAGGGAACGGAATACTGGATCCGTACAACCTGGACTGAATTCTGGTGTTCCCAGAATCGGATGTAGTGGGGACCCAGGGGATGTAAGATGTAGTCTAGTAAAAATAGATGAGCAAATTCGTGTAGTTGTTCCTATCAGGGGGTGATTTTTCATATTCCCAGGTAGCAAATCATGGCACCACGGGGCTCTGTCTAGAGGTATAGCACATTGGGCTTGTTCCAATTGGGTCCATAACTTGGTGGTGTTGTGTCGGTTCCAGTCAATAAGCCTCCATATAATTTGGGCAGCGTAAGCTGCTTTCTGTTAATCCTAGGTCTCTTATGTGACCAAATAAAGTCCAGAAATAGGCTGTTGGTTTGGTCAAAATAGCGGGCGGGTATTTGAATCGGAAGGGCCTGCATGAGGTAGAGAAATTTTGGTAGGATGCACATCTTAAGGATGTTACACCTACCAAACCAGGAGTGTAGGCCTGTGCTCCATTTTTTAAGTAGGGATCGAGCCGTGGATAGTAATGGGGGAAAGTTCAGAGCAAATATTTGGGATATTTTGGGAGGAATATAAGTGCCTAGATACTTCAGGGCGGTTTTGGTCCATTTAAATTCGAAACTATCCTGCAATGTGTTGAGGAGACGTAAGGGGAGCCCAACCCCCATGGCTTCCGATTTGTTAAAATTTATCTTTAAATTAGATATGCTCCCATAGATTTTAAATTCCTGGAGCAGATTGGGGAGAGAAATTATCGGGTTAGTGAGAGTGAACAGCATATCATCCGCGTAAGCGGCAATTTTTTGTGATGTTTCTCCTATGGTTACTCCAGAAATATCTGGGTGGGCCCGAATTGTTCGCAGGAAGGGTTCCAGTGACAGGGCGAAAAGGAGCGGTGATAGTGGGCATCCCTGACGAGTTCCATTCTTGATCTCAAAAGGGGAAGATAGAGACCCATTAGCCCGTACTCGCGCTGTGGGGTTGGTGTAAACTGAAGCAATCCAGTCTAGCATCCTAGTCCCCAGGCCCACATGTCTTAAAACTGATGTCATGAAGTTCCAGTTCACCCTGTCAAAGGCCTTCTCCGCGTCTGTACTTAAAAATATGCAGGGGGTTTTATTCTGATTAACTACATACAGGATGTTAAGGGCTTTTATTGTGTTGTCCCTGGCTTCTCTAGTTGGGACAAAGCCAACTTGGTCTAGATGGATCAGGGATGGTAGGTGTGTTTGGAGTCTAGTTGATAGTACTTTCATGAAGACTTTAAGGTCAATGTTAAGAAGCGAAATTGGCCTGTAACTCCCACACAGCGTCGCTTCTTTCCCTTCCTTGGGTATCACTGCAATATGAGCTGTTAGTGTGCCTCTAGGGAAATGGGTGCTAGAATCCAGTGAGTTAAAGAATCTATGCATGGGCTCCCCTAGGGATGGTAACAAAGTTTTATAATATAGGACCGTAAAGCCATCCGGTCCGGGTGCTTTCCCTAATTTCATGGATGCAATTGCTTTCTGGATCTCTTCCATGGTAATAGGTTCTTCTAATACCTCACTGGACCCAGCAGGTAATTTAGGCATGTTGGATTTGGTTATATAGTCTTCTATTTGCGATTGCGATGCTGGTTGTTGTTTCAAGTTATAAAGGGAGGAGTAAAATTCCTTGAATTCAGTCACAATCTCCTGAGGTAGTGTAGTCTTCCGGCCAGAAGACGACATAATGTGAGGGATGTAATTCGCTAGGATTTGCTCTTTTAATGTTTTGGCTAGCATCTTGCCACACTTATTACCGGACTCATAAATCAACTCCAAATTTGTATTGCGGCTTTTGCTCGATACTGCATAAGGTCAGTAATTTCATTACGTAGTAGCACGATATCCGCCTCCCCCCCCCGGTGTCTGCGCATGTTTATGTCTTGCTTCCGCCAGGTGGAGGTCATGTAGAAGGGTTGTCATCTGGGCTGATCTTAGTCGTTTAATACGTGCACCATGCTTTATTAGAACTCCGCGGATTACCGCTTTATGAGCCTCCCAAACTATTCCAGGATCACTATCAGGGGTATAATTAGTTTGGAAGTAGGAGTCTAGTTCCTTTCTAACGTCTGTAAGTACTTCATCATCCTGCATGAGACTTTCGTTCAGTCTCCATGTCCTTTATCTGTCGGTAGGGTTGTCTGTCAGAGCATAAGTCAATAGGACAGGGGCGTGATCAGACCATGTTATGGAGCCAATCTTGGATTCTCTAAGAGCATGCAATTGGGCATGAGGGAGTAAAAAATAGTCAATTCTGGAGTATTGTTTGTAAGGATTAGAATAGAAAGTGTAATCATGTTCTGATGGGTGGAGGAGTCTCCAGACGTCGATCAATTGTGCCTTATGTAATGCTCTGGATATTCATTTCCTAGCTACTGGGGTGATAGAGGATGTTCTTGAAGAGGTATCCTCAGAGGGAATAAGAGGGACATTAAAGTCCCCACCTATTATAAGGTGGCCTCTAGAGAATTCCATCAGAGCTTCCAAGGTCTTAGTCAAAAAACGATCTTGGTGGTTATTACGCATATATGTTCGCAAGGGTTACCTGAACCCCTCCAATTTCACCTCTAAGGAACAAACATAGTCCCTCTGGGTCCGATAGCACTTCTGCACATCTCCAGGGTATTTTGCTGGCTATTAGTATGGACACTCCACGGGTCTTGGTGGACCCGTTTGTGGAGTGATATACCGTTGGAAAATGTTTGTTTTTCAGTATAGGGAGGTTACCACTTTTAAAATGTGTCTCCTGGATAAGAGCCAGGTCTGCTCTATTGCGTTTTAGATCCTGTAACAGCATGCGTCTCTTTTCCGGCACATTAAGGCCGTTTGTGTTTAAGGAGAATATATTTACTGCCTCCATGTTTCCCTGAGTAGGGAAGAGATGGGGTAGGAAAGGTAAGGGAATTAGGGGAGTAGGGGGACTAGATGAGAAAAAGGTTAGAGTAGAAAAGGTAGTTAAGACAAAGGAGAAATTAGAATATAGAAGGTACACTTCAAGTACAGTTAGTTACTCTAGTAGAAATGCACAATAGTGCTATGACGCTCACCAGGGCAAGTCTGGTAGTTGAGCGTTGGCCTAATTGGGGTAGTGTAAAACAATAGCCAGTGAGGAGATTACCTGCTGCCCCTCTCCATTCCTGTTTATGGCTATGTATAATTCGGTAAATATGGTGACGGTATTAGTGCAAAGTACTATATGGCAGATAACTAGTTTTACTTAAACTACTGCAGTAACCATGTCACCTCTATTAGGTGGGCAACCTCTCCCTATGTCTCTGTCCAGTTATACTTTTCCAGTAGAAAATGAAACTAATAACAGTGCGCTAACCCAATATAAAAGTGAAGCTGCTACACACAAATGTGACCAATATTCAAAATATACTATAATATAAATGTAACGCTAAAACAAAAACAAAATTCAAAATGTGAACAAATAATGGAGTGGCCAGTGGATATGACCCACTGGGACATAAAATGCAGAAGACCAAAGTGATGAGTAAAGTTCAATAGCTCATGTATATTATAAACTACAACATGAGTATGAATAGGTGAAACAATGAAGTCCCATAGTGTAAAAAGTCAAATATAAATACAATGTGAATGGAAGATCTTCTGATCTATGATTCATCAGCATGAAAATCTTGAGTTGGAAATAGGGGTTAAAGGATAAAATTGCAAAGTACACTTTTCCCTGCACTTATTTTATCCTTTGTGATCACGCTTTTAATTGTTCTGCTTATTGGTGTGACCCAATAAATTTATCTTTTGATCCGCACTATTGGCGTATTTCAAATTTTTTTCCCCCCATATCCCTGGGATTTCATACGAGATTCGGATACCTCCAACTTTTCCTCACGGTTCCTCTTGATTGATGGTCATCATCCTGACTGGTGGAGCAGAGAGGAGATGTCCCTTGAGATCCGGGACTCCCTTCAGGACAACTTCACCTTTGAATCTCTAAGCCTGTTTGATTCGGTGTCGCTGACATTCAAATCCACCCGTTCTGGTAAGAGTATTCCATCTATTTCCAACTCAAGATTTTCATGCTGATGAATCATAGATCAGAAGATCTTCCATTCACATTGGATTTATATTTTACCTTTTACACTATGGGACTTCATTGTTTCACCTATTCATACTCATGTTGTAGTTTATAATATACATGGCACGCTACCGGAAATACGTTAGTGCGGACCGGAAGTGACGTAGCGAGTATCGCTACAATGCTGTTCTTATCCCTGTTTGACGTTTTTTTGTCCATGTAAGCGAATTTCTTTTTTAATAAATGCATTGGCTTTAACTTTATTACACCATCGGAGTCTTTTTCAATTATCCCCATATGGAGCTTACTAGTTGGAGCAAGTGACGGCCCTCACCCACAGGAGGATTAGGACATCATCAACGTTACTGCAGAGGAGTGACCATACATCCATTGGAGACACTCAGGCACTCCTATCGAGGATCAGAGGCCCTGTCAAGGGGTGGAAGTGACGACCCCCTCCTTCTAGAAGCACCAGGACGCCACCATCACTACTGCACCAGCGGAACCACAGACCCACTGGAAACACACAGGCACTTTGATTGTGCCATAGAGGTGAGAGTTCTGGGAGCCCCGAGTGGGTAACCGCTACCACGAACAGTCACCAGATCACCTAGCAACGCATGTTCACTCACCAGTCACATTTTTTCTTGATTTGTGTTTGTTAATGACTTTTATCGGTTAGCACTTTATTCACCTTGGCTACATTTTTTACGGTTTATTTTTATGGTTAATGTATTGCTCTACTCCTTTAGGAGATTGCTTACTCACTTTGAAGTTGTGCAGTCCATTCATTTATTTATACATTTGTGTTGCGCGGAATCACCCACACATTCTCTCACGATTGTGCTCATCTTAGTTTATTATTAGTGTTAAGTGTTCACTATTTGATTTTGCAGCATCACTAAGAATACACCTACATCATTTTTCTCATTTTACCACTGAGTTCTATATAGTAGCGCAGTAGTCTTTCGTTTTATAATATACATGAGCTATTGAACTTTACTCATCACTTTAGTCTTCTGCTTTTTATGTCCCAGTGGGTCATATCCACTGGTCACTGCATTATTTGTTCACATTTTGGATTTTATACTTTTCCAGTACTTGGATGAGGTTCACTGGAGGTCTTCTCATATGCTTTTCTTCAGTCAGGGTGTAGTCAGGGATTTCTACCTCTTTAGTATGAACGTTTTTGCTTGCAGAATTGTTCCACTTTGCCACCCCACACTTTCATGTTGGGGCAGTCTGTCTAGAGATGGTCAAACTCAGCAGTCCCACACAGGGACGTTGACCTTGGCTGTCTAGCCAGCCTCTGACATGGTGTCTGCCTTCTTCACCAGGGGACATCCCTTCCCTGCCCCTTGAAGGAATATTCATGTCTGCATTTAATTAGGAGATAACTCTGTATGAAGCTAAGCCATCCCTTCTGCCAGTTCCCAGATGGCCTCCCATGGAGTCTTCTGTTCAGTTGCAAATGGGTGGGTTTATCGATTTCCCACCTAAGATAGCCATAGCTGCATCTGGGCCTGTATGTCTCTGCTCCTTACAAGTTGTGGCCACTTCTAACGGATCGTGAAACTTTAAATTCGGGTTTCTTCTAGCTCTCTCTTGAAAGTTTTCTTTGACCTTGTCAAACAGTATTCCATCTGCAAAATGTTCCTTCAGCCATTCATCCGTATCATTTCAGCTGGGTTGTTCTACTCTGCCATTTCCCTTCTGCATATCTCTGCTGCTATCTCTAGCATTTCTAGTGCATATTGCAGAATTAATTTTCCCACTCTGCTTGCAGATGAAAGGTGCCTTAAAAATCCTCTAATGTTGCCCCTTGGCTATACCCTGCTTCTAAGCCCTGCTTCTAAGCAATTAAATTGTCAAGGGAATCATAGTCTTCCACGGGGGGGGGTGCAGGATTAACCATTTTAATTTAACAAAAAACAAATGCTACGCTAATATAATCGTGATAATTATTTGAAATCAAACCTCTTATATAAAGAAATATAAAGCATCATACCCTTTGGTGAAAAATCAAAAACAGTCCAAATTCTTTGTGACATGAGGGAAATATGGGAAATATGGGTGAAAAGGTGGTAAGTCCCCAGCAACCCAAAATCTGATAACATGCAGTGCTGTTCTCTTGCTGATAAGGAAAACCTCCACCAGCTCCCCCAAAGGTGTGCTCTCACCTTAAAAATGTTGACCCGCACTACAAACCATAGACCAAACAGGGACTCTTACATGGACCCAACAGAGGTAACTTTCAGATATAATCAGTGGCGTACCAAGTGGGGGGCGGGGGGGTGGTCCGCCCAGGGTGCCACACCCTGGGGGGGTGTCAGGCCGGCGCCCCCCTCCATGACTGAAGCGGTAACAGTGGGGTGGGTTTAGGCAGCGGCGCGGTGACAGGGCAGGTTAGTGCAGGGAGAGGCGAGCTGCAGTGGCGTTGCGCGCGCGCGGGGGGGTGCGGGGTGACAGAGGGTTGACACTCGCCGGCAGGGCCCAGGGCAACACCACTGCACCAACTATCCCCTTCTCTCATGGCCGTGGGCTGTCTGAGCGGCTCTGAGCAGTCCCGGCTGTATCACACAGCCGAGCAGTGTGAAGCCGCCTCCCCCTCCTCTCTGTTTATTTCTACACAGGGGGAGGGGACCTGCTGTGCATGTCCCACGCTGATCTCAGGTACATTATGGGTCCGTCTGTCTGCACTGAATGGGGGGGTCTGCACTGAAGGGGGGTCTGCACTGAAGGGGGGGTCTGCACTGAAGGGGGGTCTGCATCTGCACTGAAGGTGGTCTGCACTGATGGGGGTCTGCACTTAATGGGTGGTCTGCACTGAAGGGGGGTCTGCACTCAATGGGGGGTCTGCACGGAAGGGGAGGGTCTGCACTGAATGGAGGGTCTGTGTAACATGCAGGGGATTCAGAACTGTTAGGGGGGTCTGTGTAACATGCAGGGGGTCCAGAGCTGTGGGGGGCTGTATAATGTAAAGGGGTCCTGAGCTGTGGGGGGCTGTGTAATGTAAAGGGGTCCAGAGGTGCAGGGTGCTGTGTAATGTAAAGGGGTGCAGGGGGCTGTGTAATGTAAAGTGGTGCAGGTGCTGTGTAATGTAAAGGGGTCCAGAGATGCAGGGTGCTGTGTAATGTAAAGGGGTCCAGAGAATAAGGGGGCTGTGTAATGTGAAGGGGTCCAGAGATGCAGGGTGCTGTTTACTGTAAAGGGGTACAGAGATGCAGGGGGCTGTGTAATGTAAAGGTGTCCAGAAGTGCAAGGTGCTGTGTAATGTAAAGGTGTCCAGAGGTACAGGGTGCTGTGTAATGTAAAGGGGTCCAAAGTTGCAGGGGGCTGTGTAATGTAAAGGGGTCCAGAGGTGCAGGGGGCTGTGTTATGTAAAGGGGTCCAGAGGTGCAGTTGTGGAGAGGGGGTGTACAGTAGTGACAAAGGGATATTGAAGGGTGCAGAGGTATGCAGGGGGCACAGTGGGGTGTTTTTACATTTTTACGTGGGGGGGGGGGGGGTGCCAGATATAGGATCAGCCCTGGGTGCCAAATGCTCTAGGTACGCCCCTGGATATAATGCACATTTTAGGAATCAACAACACATTTCCATGTTATCATCGATTTCAACTCCACTGGCTGGTGAACACAGCCTCTCGGAGGAATAGCAAGCAACCAAACTTAAAGAAACATGACACAGCATGACACAGTTATCACTGTTATTCTCTTTACCACTCAACCAAAAATGAAATGCACACACTTGGATGTGGCAAAAACAGACACTTCACAATACATATGTGGCGCTGTGTACAGAAACCTCGAAGCATCCGCACAACAACCAAATATATGCAGTTCACAGTATCTCACGCGCTCCTGGATTGCTATGATCAGATCATATCAGCTGTGATATAAATATGTTAGATGTGTGTATTATGTATATGGCTTGTGGTGGCAATAGATCATATTGGGCATATGGGTGTCTTCCACCCGGGTAAAACAAAAGAGAAGGGTCTGGTGTCACATGTTGGGGATTGTCTTTGCAGACATCTCTTTGTTTTCTGTACTTCTAAATCACTTTTCCCCGGTCTCCATGTCCATACCACCATTGGACCAGGCTGCATTGTATTTTGATACATCCATACATGTATATAATTATATATTCTATACTTACTCTGCTATTTTAGCAATTACTGACATATACAATACGTTACAGCTGATATCCTTGATGGACATTGTGAGAACCCAAAGGACACACACCTTGTACCCATGCCATGTCCGCCCTCCGGTTATCCCCCGGTGGAGTTTTCTTGGTACCACCTCCTCAGCTCCCAGGCTAGACATCTGTTGCTGCCACCCTCTAGGAATTCAGCTTTTGGTATCTTGGTCTTGCTGATTGGTAAGTATGGGGTCCCCCACTTTGAGGCCCTCTTACCATTTGTCAATACAACTATTACTGTGATATACATCTTTTTTGTTTATTTCCATTTTAAATACACCACACATGCATCCTTCCTGAAGAAGTGAGCTGTGCCTAATGTAACACTTCGAGTTTTAAGAAGCTTGTGTATCATGTTATATGCATCATTATATACTATGTGTAACACCATATCGTCTTAGCATTTTTACCTATACTAGTCGTGTACAGTATCTCACAAAAGTGAGTACACCCCTCACATTTTTGTAAATCTTTTATTATACCTTTTCATGTGACAACACTGAAGAAATGACACTTTGCTACAATGTCAAGTAGTGAGTGTACAACTTGTATAACAGTGTAAATTTGCTGTCCCCTCAAAATAACTCAACACACAGCCATTAATGTCTAAACCACTGGCAACAAAAGTGAGTACACCCCTAAGTGAAACTGTCCAAGTTGGGCCCAATTAGCCATTTTCCCTCCCTAGTGTCATGTGACCCGTTAATGTTACAAGGTCTCAGGTGTGAATGGGGAGCAGGTGTGTTAAATTTGGTGTTATCACTCTCACTCTCTTATACTGGTCACCGGAAGTTTAAAATGGCACCTTCATGGCAAATAACTCTCTGAGGATCTGAAAAAATAATTATTGCTCTACATAAAGGTGGCCTAGGTTATAAGAAGATTGTCAAGACCCTGAAACTGAGCAGCAGAACGGTGGCCAAGACCATACAGCGGTTTAACAGGACATGTTTCACTCAGAACAGGCCTCGCCATGGTCGACCAAAGAAGTTGAGTGCACGTGCTCAGCGTCATATCCAGAGGTTGTCTTTGGGAAATAGACACATCAGCCTGTCAGTGCTCAGACCATATGCCACACACTGCATCAAATTGGTCTGCATGGTTGTCCTCCCAGAAGGAAGCCTCTTCTAAAGATGATGCACAAGAAAGCCCGCAAACAGTTTGCTGAAGACAAGCAGACTAAGGACATGGATTACTGGAACCATGTCCTGTGATCTGATGAGACCAAGGTAAACTTATTTGGTTCAGATGGTGTCAAGCGTGTGTGGCGGCAACCAGTTGAGGAGTACAAAGACAAGTGTGTCTTGCCTTCAGTCAAGCATAGTGGTGAGAGTGTCACGGTCTGGGGCTGCATGAGTGCTGCTGGCACTGGGGAACTACAGTTCATTGAGGGAACCATGAATGCCAACATGTACTGTGACATACTGAAGCAGAGCATGATCCCCTCCCTTCAGAGACTGGGCCGAAGGGCAGTATTCCAACATGATAACGACCCCAAACACACCTCCAAGACAACCACTGCCTTGCTAAGAAAGCTGAGGGTAAAGGTGATGGACTGGCCAAGCATGTCTCCAGACCTAAACCCTATTGAGCATTGGTAGGGCATTCTCAAACAGAGGGTCGAGGAGCGCAAAGTCTCTAACAGTGAAGGGTGAAGAGTGAAAGAGGACTCCAGTGGCAACCTGTGAAGCTCTGGTGAACTCCATGCCCAAGAGGGTTAAGGCAGTGCTGGAAAATAATGGTGGCCACACAAAATATTGACACTTTGGGCCCAAAATGGGAGCCAGTAAAAGTCACTTTATAAAAATGTAATTTTGAGCTAAACGTGCGGTGGAATTACTGTTATTACAGCTGTATATTAGCCTTGGAACTATACTGTTGGCCTTGTGCTGAGGTCTTGTTTGTTAAGTGTGTCGCCTGGTTGTCAGGCTTTTCTTAAATGTTTATGTGTTTTTCTTTTCTGTATTGCTATGAAAATTCTAATAAAAAAGAATAAAAAAAACAAAAACAAACCCACAACAGTAAAATCAGTCTGTATATGCAGTAAAGCATGCTTGTTATACACACTGTGGAACTTAAGGGGTTTATCGGGAGTATGGTGTAAAAAGGCTGTTTGACCCTCTCTTTTCTGGTCCTCCCCTACAGAGTCTTGGGGGCCCTCTGCACATGCTCAGTTTGGTGTTTATTGCTAGAGAGTTTTTTGGGGTTTTTTTTGCATGTGATCAGCACAGGCCCAATCAGCAATGTCAAGACAGGAGATCAGGGGTCATGCAGCCCCATAGGACATTCAGAAGTGAATGAAAACTCCTCCTACAAGCTTTCAGCCAGACACTGATAGAAGTCTCAAGACTGCTATATACACTGCAGATGAGAAACAGTATTTAGCAATTTATATTGCTAAAATAATAGCATTTCCATGTTCTGTGTACTGTGGGAGACCAGATATAGTGAATGCAGGCTCCTGGGTTTTGTAACACTTTAAAGGGATTGTAAAAGCAGAATTTTTTTTATCTTAATGCATTCTATGTTCTATGCTGTTGTCAATCAAAATCATTCAGCCAATCAGGAGAGAGACGGGGCGGGGCCAGGTCACGGCTCCGTGTCAGAATGGACACAGGGAGCTGTGACTCAGCTTGGGTGCCCCCATAGCAAACTGCTTACTGTGGAGGCACTCAACAGGAGAGAGGGACCAGGAACACCGAAGAGGGACCCGAGAAGAGGAGGATCCAGGCTTTTTTAAACTAGACCTTACAATCACTTTAAGTATTTTTTATTATTAAAAGAACATGTTTATTCGTGTTCATGACATACATAGATATCTTATACAGCATACAGTTACAGACGTGAAATGTATTGCACAGCAAATAAAGATGTGTTCACAATGTATCTCAGATTTGTCGTTAACATATTGTATTCCATGCAATATCATAGCATAAAGGCATCAATTACTTTTATTAATCCTGTTTCGTTATCATAGTGTACATTGGAATATGAAAGCATTACAAACTATATAGTTTATCATACTTGCATTACACCCCTATAACATGCCCACGTCAAGCTATTCCGTGCAAGTCTCGCTAGCCTCAAGCCATTTATCCCATACTCTATTGTATTTGTTCGGGCATCCTCTATGCTTGTATAGCAATTTTTTGTTGGGCAGTGATTTATTGGTCTCAGCAAACCAATTTTGGATTGAGGGAGAGTGAGGCCGCATCCAGTATTTAGCGATTACTTTTCTGGCACAGAAAAGAGTTTCCTGTAAGAATGTGGCTTGGTATTTCTCGATTGTGACATCTGGGAGCAGTCCCATAAGGCACAGTTTGGGATCCACCTGCACTGGAGAGCCCATTTGGTCATGAAGGAATTTGATAATTTGTGCCCAGTAACTCTGGATATGTGGACAGGACCAGAGCAGGTGGAAGAAAGAACATGGATTGTCTGCACACCTTGGGCAGTCAGGACTCTGGTCTGGGCGAAATTTTGTTAGCCTGGCCGGAGTAAGGTAAGACCTATGGACAATGTACAGTTGGGTAAGACGGTCAGAGAGTTTAGGAGACGCTTGTTTAACATTTTCCAGTATCTCATCCCAGTCCGAGTCGTCTATTGGGCCAATATCCACCTCCCATCTGAGCTTAGCTGTGTCAACAACCCTCGCTACCGTACGTGTGCGTATAGTGGTGTATAGGGTGGAAATTAATTTCCCAGGGTCCTCTCCCATGATTACATCAGCCATAGGTAGCATTTGTATGTTGGGAAATCCTGTCGCAAATTGGGTGATTAGCGCGTGCCTTAATTGGATATATTTAAATTTCATGTGTGAGGGTAATTCAAACTCATCTTGTAGCGATTGAAAGCTTCTTACACCCAGAGGGGAGATCACCTGAAACAGGTATACTATACCCTTTGTCGCCCATGTGGTCGCTCCCGCCAGTTGCTTCAATTCTGGTAGTTGTGGATTGTGCCATAATGGTGTATGTGAGTGGAAAAAATCCGCCCCGACAAGTTTAAGTGCACTTTCCCAAATGCTCTTGTGTTGATGCAACAAGGGGTTCTGAACAGCCCAGCCCCTCCTGCTGCCTCTGCCTCTAAAAATCACCTGGAGGGGGGAGTGAGCAGCTGAGTTTGGTTTCTTGCAAGTCAAGGATTGGTATCTAATGGTGTCAGTTTTGTGGAGATGCTATAAGTGTGAAAGTTGTGCCGATATATAATATGCATGTAGGTCTGGGAGAGCCGTACCTCCTGAAGAGGTCGGGTTTTTCAAAGTGTGCCACGCCAACTTATGCCGGCTGGTTCCCCATATGAATGAGTTAAAAATATGATCTATTGCTTTAAAGGTTTTAAGAGGGATAAGAACTGGCGAGTTCCACATTATATACAAGAATTTTGGAAGAAGTACCATTTTGAATAGATTAATCCTACCCATAATTCCCAATGGGAGTCTTGCCCATGATTGTGTGCGCAGTTTTAAATATGCGAATAATGGCTCAATATTGTTGGGGAGAAATTCTAGGGGCTCTTTGGTGATCTGTATACCTAGGTATTTAAAAGATGCTACTCTTTGTAGAGGGAGGGATGCGGAGAGGTGTGTGGGTGCAGTTGGGTCCAGTGGCATGATTTGTGATTTGGTCCAGTTTATACTCAAACCTGAATGTCTACCAAAGTCTTCGATAGTCTGTAGGGCAGCCTGGAGGGACGGGCCGGTATCTTGCAGGTATAGCAGCATATCATCTGCATATAAGCTCACCGTCTCCACCAGGTTCCCCACCCTAAGACCCTGAATGTCTGGGTGCACCCTGAGGGATATAGCCAGAGGCTCGGCTGCCAAGGCGTAGAGGAGTGGGGAGAGTGGACACCCCTGTCTGGTTCCCCGTTGCAGTGGAAAAGGTGTCGAGGTCCTCCCATTCACAAGTACACTGGCCTCTGGTGAGAAGTATAATAGTTGCACCCACTTGACAAAGTTGGGACCAAAACCGAACCCCCTAAGGCACTCCCACAGGTACTCCCACTCCACGGAGTCGAAAGCCTTGGCGGCGTCTAGCGCCACCACTGCTCTGTCCCCGACTGTGTCATGTGTTGCTTGTATGTTAATATAGAGCCTACGCAGGTTCATGGCTGTATTTTTCCCAGGCATGAATCCTGTTTGATCGGGATGGATTATGGATAGGATAATGCGATTAAGGCGGAGAGCTAATATTTTGGCTAGAATCTTGATATCTGCCTGAAGGAGCGAGATTGGGCGATAGGACTCTGGATAGTGGGGGTCTTTGCCTGGTTTGGGAATCACTACGATTACTGCTTGTCTAAGGGATTGTGGAAGAGACCCAGTCTCAAAGATATGTTTGTATAATTTTAATAATTCAGGAACTAGGATTTCGGAATAGGTGGCGTAGAAATCTAGGGGAATACCATCTCGCCCATGGGCTTTAGCTGGGGCCAACGAAGCTATCGCGGCCGCTATCTCGTCAGTCGAGATTGGGGCCTCCATTTCTTGCATCTGGGACTCTGACAATTTAGGAAGGGGTATGTTCTGAAGAAAAGCCTTGGTCTCTTGCGCAGCAGCCCCCACCTTAGAAGAGTATAGATCAGCGTAATATCTACGAAATATGTTTGTTACCGTTTCTGGGTCAGATGTTATTGTGCCCTGGGGGTCTTTCAAAGAGACCACTTTAAGTATTTTTTAACTACACCATAAGGGTACTTTAAATTTCGGGGGGGGGGGTTGCGCTATTAGTACAAGCTAGGAGTGAGGTTCTTGGGCTTGCTATACTAAAAACATACCTAGTTTGTTCTAGTTTTACCTGAATAAAAAACCTAATATTACTGTAAGACACAGTAATGCAGCTGTAAAGGTCTTAGTATCTGTGCTCCGATGTCCTTTAGAAAGACAAGAGAACCCTTGTCTAAACAAGAAATTATATTTGAAGGCTATAATGGTAACAATTACACTGCATAATAACTTGGGCAGTGTGGCATACTTAAAACAATAAGCGAATGCTCTTAAGCTTTTCAGTAAGAAGGACTTTCTCTTCAAAAATTTGCAGACAACTGTTGTGGGTCTATGGCAGTCATATGTTGTATAGTTTATTATTTTCAATTCATTTTGTAGGTGCTGAATTACAATGTTTGTGTAAATAAACCTTAGTAATTTGCACAATTTTGTTTCAGAGACACTAAACTTCTAACAAATTCCAGATTAGATAGATAGATAGATAGATAGATAGATAGATAGATAGATAGATAGATAGATAGATAGATAGATAGATAGATAGATAGATAGATAGATAGATAGATAGATAGATAGATAGATAGATAGATAGAGGCTAAGCCTCTGTTGACACCCGAGCATTTAGTTGCGCATTTCCACAAGTGCAACAGCGCTCAACAAAATTTCCTGTATATTCTATAGGGCCCAGTCACACCTGAGTGCTGTTCTGCTGCTCATCATACAGGTGCTTCTTTTGGGGCAGGGTCATGCATTTATGGCCCATAGAGCACCTGATCACACATTTTTGGCCATAGAGCACCTGAAAACATGCAAAACAAACACTTTAGCGCATATTTTGCCTGTTTTTTATGCTTAACAAAAAGCCTCCTCCTAGGAACATCATATCTTTGAACAAAATGGGGCAATACAATATATATATATATATATATATATATATATATATATATATATATATATATATATATATATATATATATATACACTACCGTTCAAAAGTTTGGGGTCACCCAAACAATTTTGTGTTTTCCATGAAAAGTCACACTTATTCACCACCATACGTTGTGAAATGAATAGAAAATAGAGTCAAGACATTGACAAGGTTAGAAATAATGATTTGTATTTGAAATAACATTGTTTTTACATCAAACTTTGCTTTCATCAAAGAATCCTCCTTTTGCAGCAATTACAGCATTGCACACCTTTGGCATTCTAGCTGTTAATTTATTGAGGTAAGCTGGAGAAATTGCACCCCACGCTTCTAGAAGCAGCTCCCACAAGTTGGAATGGTTGGATGGGCACTTCTGGCGTACCATACGGTCAAGCTGCTCCCACAACAGCTCAATGGGGTTCAGATCTGGTGACTGTGCTGGCCACTCCATTACCGATAGAATACCAGCTGCCTGCTTCTGCTGTAAATAGTTCTTGCACAATTTGGAGGTGTGTTTAGGGTCATTGTCCGGTTGTAGGATGAAATTGGCTCCAATCAAGCGCTGTCCACTGGGTATGGCATGGCGTTGCAAAATGGAGTGATAGCCTTCCTTAGCTTTTACCCTGTACAAAGCTCCCACCTTACCAGCACCAAAGCAACCCCAGACCATCACATTACCTCCACCATGCTTAACAGATGGCGTCAGGCATTCTTCCAGCATCTTTTCATTTGTTCTGCGTCTCACAAACGTTCTTCTTTGTGATCCAAACACCTCAAACTTGGATTCATCCGTCCACAACACTTTTTTCCAGTCTTCCTCTGTCCAATGTCTGTGTTCTTTTGCCCATCTTAATCTTTTTCTTTTATTGGCCAGTCTCAGATATGGCTTTTTCTTTGCCACTCTGCCCTGAAGCCCAAAATCCCGCAGCCGCCTCTTCACTGTAGATGTTGACACTGGTGTTTTGCGGGTACTATTTAATGAAGATGCCAGTTGGGGACCTGTGAGGCGTCTGTTTCTCAAACTAGAGACTCTAATGTGCTTATCTTCTTGCTTAGTTGTGCAACGCGGCCTCCCACTTCTTTTTCTACTCTGGTTAGAGCCTGTTTGTGCTGTCCTCTGAAGGGAGTAGTACACACCGTTGTAGGAAATCTTCAATTTCTTTGCAATTTCTCGCATGGAATAGCCTTCATTTCTAAGAACAAGAATAGACTGTCGAGTTTCAGATGAAAGTTCTCTTTTTCTGGCCATTTTGAGCGTTTAATTGACCCCACAAATGTGATGCTCCAGAAACTCAATCTGCTCACAGGAAGGTCAGTTTTGTAGCTTCTGGAAGGAGCTAGACTGTTTTTAGATGTGTGAACATGATTGCACAAGGGTTTGCTAATCATCAATTAGCCTTCTGAGCCAATGAGCAAACACATTGTACCATTAGAACACTGGAGTGATAGTTGCTGGAAATGGGCCTCTATACACCTATGTAGATATTGCACCAAAAACTAGACATTTGCAGTTAGAATAGTCATTTACCACATTAGCAATGTATAGAGTATATTTGTTTAAAGTTAGGACTAGTTTAAAGTTAGCTTCATTTAAAAGTACAGTGCTTTTCCTTCAAAAATAAGGACATTTCAATGTGACCCCAAACTTTTGAACGGTAGTGTATATATTCAAATAAAATAATGAATAATGAATAATGAATACTAATAGTAATGATAATAACAAAACAATAATAATACTACAAAAAGGTACTGCATTCTATTGGCCGAAACAAAAAAAAAATCCATTATGTTTGAAAACAGATGAAAAGCATGAAAAACACTGTAAAAACTCTTGTAAAAAACGTACAGAAAAAGCTCCAAAAACACATGAAAATGCAGATGCTCTAGTGTGAATGTAGCCTAATGGGTTAAGCAAATGATTGGATCCGATTAATAGATATCCACTGGAGTCGCACAAATCAGGGAAGTAAATGCAAATCCTGTAGTCTGAGTGGAAGTAAATAAGCATCAAATAATCAGGTAAAAAGGGATAAATGATCACAGTTGCCCTATTTTAAACAGAGCTCTTAAGAATGATTTAGTGCAGAAGTATTGTTTAGCCTGACTGTGTTCAAATCAAGTTCAAGAAAATATTACAAAAATGAAATTTCCTATTGGGAAGGGTGAAAATGATTCATTTACTAATGCAGCTTCATGTTGGGCAGTTGGTAGAGCTAGCCTGCAATGATATTCAATGCGGAAGATAAAGGTCAATGACTCCTCATTACATTTTTTTTTCTCAAATATCATCAGTTCTGACTAACTTCCAACTTGTTCTCAAGAGTTTCTATAAATGCTTCTTATAACTTGTATATACAAACTTGTAGTTTTAATTTATTTGTGCTCTGTTTTAATGTTGCGACCAAATCTATAGATTTATTATTATTATTTATAAAGCATTGATAGTGACATCTATCTAATATTCACTGCAGGTGAATCTCGCAGTACATATATTTTCAATAACAGCACCTGCAGTGAATGTTTTCTGAATGACATATTTACTACTTCTTAAACTTTTCAATACAGCCCTGTTAGATGAATTGTATCTTTTCAAACTAGGGATCCCAACAAATTATTTTGAGACCCCATTTAGTATCATTTACCTGGCTGGAGACTGCAGTAGCAAGGGGACCTACTTTGCAACTCTAGTCTGCAAGTCCCTTAAGTGGTGACAGGGAACGTAAAGGACACCAAGTGGCCCAGGTGCCAACAGTCATTGATTGGTAATGGCCTAAGAAATGGCTTGGAAACTGAGTCTTGTCTGAGGAGTGTTCCCAAGGGTCAGAGGACCGCCCAGAACTAGATAGCTTCGAAGAGCTTGTCAGGACTGGTGTTGGCAGCTAGTCACAGGCAGACTAGAACAGGTAGTAAAACAACAGGCAGAGCCATTGTCAGGAGGCAGGCCGAATCAGGAACAGGCAGAGGGAAACAGACCATGGTCAGGAGAGATTCAGATCAGCAACAGTACACAGGAACAAATTGTGGTTAGGAGACAGACTAGGTCAGCAACTGATGCAGAGGAACAAACCATGGTCAGGAGATAAACCAGATCAGCAACTTGTGGGCAGGGCTTATTGCACCCAAGTGGGGACCCGGTGAGAGTGTACTCTCTAGTGCCCCCAAAGACAGGGTGAGGCCACTGTTTAACTCAAGCTTGTTGGTAAGGCAACACCCTAACTTAAAAGGGATGCTTCTCTTAAATTACAAATTTAACTCCTTGTAATCCATGGCCCACTTTACATTGTTCACTATGGACTTCAGATCCTCATTACACTCTGTGCACTATAGATAATAGTTCATCAATAGCTTCATAACATTTTTGTCAGGGAGCTGACAGCAGGAGAAGGTCTTTAGGACCCAGCATCTGTCAGGGCACCAACAACAGGAGAAGGGCTCTAGGACCCAGTGTCCCCAGCAACACATCACATGGGCCTTTATAAGGAAGTGTATCAGTGCTTGAAGTTGCTGACTGATCTGAGCTTGTTACCTGTGTTCCTGTGATGCCTTGCTCCTGTGTTCCCTAGTTTCTGACCCGGCTTGTTCCTGACCTGTCTGCCTATCTCCAGCTCCTGACGCTGGCTCCTCTCACGGATACCCTCTGCCTGCTTCTCGTGTTTTGACCCAGCTTCCACCTGACTTTGTCTGCTCTGCTTTAAACCTGGTTCTGATCTCGGCTTGTGTTGACTACTCTATTATCTCGGTGACTTTACAGCCTGTCTCACCTCACAGGTGCCACCTGCCTGCAGACTCTGTTCATCACAACAGCTTCCTGCAAGCAATTTCACAGGCGACCTGTGCTACTTTGTGCCTGACTGCTCCTGTCTCACCTTCAGGGGAGTCTGAAACTTAGCTGCAAAGGAAGCCCTCCCTTCATTGGCCTCCAGCACCAATACTCTCTGTATTGTGCAGCATTTCTGAATCAGTATCACTGAGGTTGTACAGTACTGCACCAGTCCAGTAGCCTGTCACCTCACTCCAGTGACATTGATTTGTATATTACACTTTATTTCCTACAAAGCTTGACTGTTGTACAACACCCCACCCAGGATTATTATTCTCCTGAAGCCTCATTCCATCTTCCTGTTTTTGTGATAAGCCATACATGCATCGCACCCCTTTAAGGTTGTCGTGAAATAACTTCAGACCAGGCCTAGTTGAATAAAAGTAAGTGTTTTTTACTGAAGTTGTTTAAATGTAACAAATGAACAGTTTAACAGGTTATCTTCACTACACATTCTTCTACACAATCTTCTAAGTACCCCTTAAGTAGTCTCATGGTGCCCTTGAGTGCTTCTTGAGGTAGTCATAGGTGAGAAAGTCTATAGATTCTTTTGGTCAAGCATGAGTCCATACCCCTGGAACCCTGAATAGGCTCTTACGAGGGTTGGTGAACTGCAAGCAGTAGTTCATATCCTTAGCAGCATTCTGTTCCTTGATTTGGGAGACCTGGAACTGAATTTCCAGTCATCTTACTAACTATGGCATCCCCAAGAGGTGGTTCCTTCCATTTTTATGTGTTTCCCCCCAGCAGAGGGTGGTACTTCCCCAAAAAGCCCAGGAAAACCTGATTAGCAGAGTTAACCTTTACCTCCCATGGAGCACCACCTCAGCAGGACAAACACAACTCTATAGAGCAATATTCTAACATGGAAATCTTACCAGAGACATCAACTGAAAACAATAGAACATTTTAACAAAACATAAACACGTAACATCCACCTGCTTACAAACTGTTAAACAGGAGTATGTTGAGGTCATAAAAGAAGCCAGGTCTGTTAGCAGGTGTTAGTGCCCCTTTAATTGTTGTCCCTCCTGTAGTGATGTAATGGGTGGAGATAGTGTCTCTTTATAAGCCAACTGTGGGTGAGGCCCAGTGCACTTGGGGTATGGAAGCAGGATGTCCCTGATCAGCTCCAGCACAGCACTACATCTCTGCAGAACTAAAGGGACCCTTTGCAGGGCTAAAATGCCTGGGTGATGAAAGAGGACATATAGGAGTAGACAGAGAGACCTTGCCACCCCTTACCCTCAGCCAAGGGATTGTGGCTAGGATTGGATGGCCCCTGGACCAATGGAGGATCTCATTTGTGTGGACACTCTGAGTGAGTAACACCTTGCTAAATAGACTGTAACATCTGGAGACGGCTGTACTGACTTGGGAGACTTAAGTGGTCTGCACCGTGATTTGCTTTGATTGCTGCATAGCAAGTTATGAGAAAAAGAAGAGTGCTCTGCACTGTGAACTGTTCAGTGAGTCTGAACTGTCAATGTGCTGCAATGTTCCTGTAACTGAAGAATTGTGCTGGAGTGACGTTTATGAAGTAAAGCAGTAAAAATGCAACCCGTCTGGACATTTGTTTATTCCACGTAACAGGTATCAGGCTGGGAATAAGTGTGTGAGTGGGCTAGAAGATGACACAATATGGTGGAGTTTCTCTAAAACAACAAGTGGATAACTGTATGCAAGGAGTGGGTCAGGTCCAGGGACCATATGGCACCAATAGCCAACCAATGTGGACCAACCTTATAGCACCATATAAACAGGAACACAATTGGTTACACAGGTTGCAGGGCTAAAGTGGCTGAAGACCTTCCAGCAATTTACTGCCATGGCTTTGAGCCATAAAGTGCATTAGGGTAAAAAAAACAGCTCCCCCGGTCACCACAAACCAAATACTTACCTGGCTCCTCTTTCGATCCAGCATCGCTGCACTCTCTATATTTTCACATGACACAGAGGCAGCAGTGGGAGCCATTGGCTCCTGCTGTTGTCAATCAAATACTGTGAGGAGGACATAGCCAACCGATGAATGGCAATCTTCTTTGTTGGTGCCACCATGTGCCTTAGTGCTTGATTATAGACAGTTGATGGACCTCAAAATTGCTGACAGGTAAGTCAGACACCAATTCTCCCAGCAGTATAGGTTATAGACGGTGGGATGTTGTTAATTAAAGTAAGATCATAACATGATAGCATTCTGCACTGTGTTGGTTAGCAGAGCACTCTCCAGAACCAGAGCTGTAACACAGCCTCTGGTGTGACCCAATCTCAGAAGACTCACATAATGAGTAGGCCTCTGGCTCTGGTGAAGTTAGCCTGCTTTGTTAGCACTTTGGGGTTGATTTACTAAAGGAAAATCCACTCTGCAGTACAGGTGCACTTGAAAGTGCACTTGGAAGTGCAGTCGCTGTAGATCTGAGGGGAAGATCTGGAATGAGGGGAAGCTCTGCTGATTTTATCATTCAATCATGTACAAGCAAAAATTATGCTTTTTATTTTCCTTGCATGTCCGCCTTAGATCTACAGCGACTGCACTTCCAAGTGCACTTGTACGATGTTATTCAATTGCAAAACACTCTCCAGGTTCTGGGCTTTGGCACATCCTCTGGTGTAAGCCAGTCTAAGGCCCCTTTCACACATACAAACCGTTTGTTTCATCAGTTCAGTCATTTTTTTCAAAGAAAAATAAAAATGAAGTTTACATGAGTTTTTCATCCATTTTTACATCATTTTTTTACATCTGCCAGCTAGAGTCCTTAAAGACTTGAGACCCTTCTCTGTTTTGCAAAAAAGGTTTGTCTGTTTTTCATCCGTTTTTTGTCCAATCCATTTTTTTAATGGAAGAAAAAACGGAAAATTGTATCATACTTACCGTAATTTTCCTTTCCTGGTGCCTATCCATGGCAGCATACATGTGATAGAGCTCCGCCTCGACTCCTCATTCAGGACTAGTGAATAGCATAAATTAAAGGCATAGCCCCTCCCCCAACATTATCCATAATATAGAATACCGAGGGTGGGAGTTTATGCTGCCATGGATAGGCACCAGGAAAGGAAAATTACGGTAAGTATGATACAATTTTCCGTTTTCCTGGTGCCTCCATGGGAGCATACACGTGATAAATAACTAGCTCACATGGGTGGGTTTAATGCTTTAACCAAAACATTTTAAATTAGACACAGATATAGCGGCATGAAGCGCTTTTCTCCCAAACTCTACTGTTGTAAGAGCCCCGGGATCAATACGGTAGTGTCGCACATAGTCAAACGACGTCCTTGACTTTGTGCGGGGATATCTGAATAATGCCTGCAGCTACAGGCATCATTCAGATTTCATTCTTTCCAGCCGGCGATTCTGTGAACAATAAGAATGATCATAGCGGCAGTCCTGCCGCTTGATCATTCTTATAGGCGACGGGAGGGGACGCCCCTGCCACTATCTGAACAAGAAGGAGGCTCCCATCATCTCATCTAGAGTATGGTGGTCCCATCCCTTTCAATAGAAATAGAAGTATATGCCCCCTAGTTGGGACTTTAAATGGACCACCAACTCCAAGGTAAAGTAAAATTATTCTTTAATTTAATATATTTAAATGCAAATACAAAAGATCGCGTATATGAAAGAATGCACTTCATGTGCTACATAAGACAAACCAATGTATTTAGTGAAAACGCGTACAATATAAATTCCCAAATGCCCTCTTCTACATCTTCCATATCCTGCTGATCAAGTTCTGCCTGATCTTTGTTGTCTATGTTGGCCATTTTTCAGATTAACACCGGGGTGACAGAGCCAGAGGTCCGCTGCTGTCGCCTCGCAGTGCCTGAAGACAGGAGGAGGGAGCGCCCCTCTAGGATGGGGGTAAAATAATAAGAGGAGCCTTAGTGAGGCTCCTAAGGCTCCTCTTATTATTTTTCCAAAAAATTATTGCGCAAATACTGTGCAAGATAAAAAGTTGCAATGACCGCCATTTTATTCCCTAGGGTGTCTGATAAAAAACATATATAATGTTTGGGGGTTCTGAGTAATTTTCTAGCAAAAAAATTATGATTTTTACATGTAGGAGAGAAGTGCCAGAATAGGTATGGAAGTGGTTAAGGAACGTGTGCCGAGAAGACCAAGTGGCAGCCCTGCATACTGTTTCAAGAGAAACATTTGCCCTTGCTGCTCAAGATGCTGATACTGCTTTCATTGAATGAGCATTCACCTGAGCCGGAGGTTCCAAGTTCTTCACCCTGTAAGCTTTTTGTATTAACTTGACAACCCAGGACACCATGGTTCTGGCGGAAGCTTCCCTTCCTCTATTTTTTGCCCCATGGGATGATGAATAATCTTTCAGAGTTCCTAAATTTTGCTGTAGCCTCCAAGTAGGCCCTGAGGACTCTAGATATATCTAACTCATGGCAGGAGTTTGACTCTGAGTTAGAAAAAAATTGGTAACACCCATGGTTCCAATAGATGTGCCGCTGTGGTGACTTTAGGTGTGAACCCTCGGAGAGGGCAAAGTTCTACCCTGTCTGGGAAGAAGGATATATGTTCATCCCCCACCCCCAGGGAGTGGAGTTCCGAAATCCTCCTGCCGGACGTGATGGCTAGAAGAAAAATTGTTTTTAGGGTTAAACCCCAAATTGAGCTTCTTTCTACCAGCACAAATGGATGAGTGGATAAAACTTCTAGTATTAGAGGAAGGTGCTATTTTTGAAAGGAAGGCCTGGTTGGAGGACGTAACTTTAGTACACCTTTGAGAAATGTAACCACTAGAGGATCTTCTACCCAACTTGTGTTAGTTGCTGCAGAAATTGCTGGCACTTGCACCTTAAGGGAATTCTGGCTGAACCCCAAATCAAGACCAGTTTGAGAAAGCTTAAGATATCAGCAGTGGAAGGAGAGATTAGATCAAAACCCCTTTCCTATGGCGTAGGATAAGAACTTGTCCCAGATCTTTGCATATATTGCGTTGGTTGTTGGTTTTCTAGCCTTAGGTAGGGTGGATATGACCTCTTGGGAACAGCCTAACAACTTGAACCTCCTCCTTTCAACCTCCATATTCGAAGATCTAGTTATTGTGGGTCAGCATGAGTCAGCCTGCCCTGGGTCAATAACTGCAGGAAGCGGGAAATCCTGATAGGAGGATTCATCTCCCCTGAATCCTGAACTCTCTGCAATGGGCGCCCCACCTTTAAACGCTTGCATTGGATGTAATTATAGTCCATGAGTGGGAAATCAAATAATGGGACTTGGAGAGATTCTCTGGTTTCGTCCACCAGCGTAGGCTTCTGGTCATTCGCGTTGACAACAGAATTGTCTGAGATAAATGTTGTCTTTTCCATTGAGTTAGGGATCCTGTCGGGAAGTGCCTCAGATGCCAGTGAAAGCACTGGACTAGCGGTATGCATGAGGACATCGTGCCTATAAGGCTCAGACACTGTGAGGCTGATAAATGTGACCTCTGTATGGTCTTTAACATTTTTTTTGAATGATGTTAGAATAGGGACATGGAGGTAAGCGTCCTGCAGTTCTATCGATATCAACCAATCTGCTGGTTGTATGGCTTGGATAAATGTTTGCAGTGACTCCATCTTGAAACTCTCGAGATGGATGTACCTGTTGAGTCTCTTCAAATCTATTACAGGTCTCCAGTCACCTGTTTTCTTCTGCACCAGGAAGAGGGTGGAATAGAAAACCTGTAAATCGTTCCGATGGGGGGACAGGTGCTGCTGCTCCTTGATGCTGAAGTGACTCTATAAACTGGTTTAAGGCCAGAGATTTCTGTGAGGAGGCCGACATCTGTGCTTCTTTGAAGGATGTGTGAGGAGGCTGACGAGAAAAGGTTCAGAAATGACCGTAACGAAATGTTGATAGGACCCATGGGTCCTGGCATCTGGTGGCCCAGACTGGGAAGAAACACTTTAACCGGACCCCTACTGGGTGTGTCTCTGCCCCTCTGGCGTCAAAAGGACTACTTCTCCTCCTGGGAAGCGGTGAGGGTCTTGTTCCTTCTGGCGCCCAAAGAGGACGTCTGAGTGCCTCTTCACAATCTTTTATTATCCTTAAAGGGGCGGGGCTGCCTAAAGTCTCTGGAGCTTGATTGCCGAAATCGAGACAAATCATTTCTTGTTCTCTGGACCTTCCTGTCCTGAGGAAGTAAGTCGGATTTTCCCCCGGTTTCTCAGGAAATTGCTTTATCAAGCGTCTCACTGAAGAGGGTTTTTCCATCGAAAGGAATCTTGCACCAATTTTGTTTTGATGCAAGATCACCTGTTAAGGACTTCAGCCATAGGGCTCGTTTTGCCTTGACTGAATGTAGCATTGAGTTAGCTGAACAACGGTCATCAGAAGCACTGTATCAAGAGTGAAGCAAAAGAAAAATGACACATACCTATTTGCTGAAGTGTTTTTAGACTGCAGGGCACACACAGGATATGCAGAACAGCCCTGAGCCCAAAATGGAACCAAATATTAAAGGAAAGAGGGGTGGGGAAAAGTTAACTGAAAGACCTGACCCTTTCCTGGCAGCAGCAATTGATTTTAGGAGCTTTTCCCTAAGTAAGATGGCGAGGCCTCACCGCCCATTGCGCCTGCGCAGGGGAAGGCTCTGATTAGAGATTGCCTTCCGCGTCATTCCGGGGGTGTACGTCGCGTCACGTCGAGGGGAAGCCACCCCGCCCCTCCGCTGCTCAGTACTCCCTCCCCCTTTCGCAATCGCCCGTGCAGGAACAGGACTGGAACTGTCATGGCCACGGTAACACCCAAAGAGTCGTGGGGAAAGAAAAGCGGATGGCACCCTATCCTGTGATTCTGACCGGAAAAGAAGTAAAAAACAGTACACCTGGGCCGTGCATGTGCGGACTGGGAATAAAACTCTTAAAGGGGACAATTTTATTTTTTTTAGGAGTTTTATTGAGTGTACTGTTCTTTCCTTCTTTTATGGTAAGTTTTCCATCTAAACTTTTGCAAAAAAACCTGACCTGACCAAGGGAAAAGGAAGCTGATCCTCACGCCGTATCCACCAGCATTCATTTCATTCCTTGAAAATTTAGCAGACTGCGTTCCTGTGAGGAAACTCTGCAAGACCCCAAAAGATCCACAGAAGGGGTTCCCAGTCTTATTAGCGCTAATAGCGGCCCAAGAACAGGGACTGCGCACAGGAGAGGCTGAACCCGGCGGACGCTGTCAAAGGCAGAAGTATGGACGTACTGCTACTCTTCACCAGTTTCAGAGGTATGAGGAAAAAAAAGGAGAATGTTGGGGAAGGGGCTATGCCTTTCATTTATGATATTCACTAGTCCTGAAGTTGAGGTGGAGCTCTATCACATGTATGCTGCCATGGATAGGCACCAGGAAATAGGGCTTTGATCCGTTCCAAAAAACGGATGTTGACGGAAGCTGATGTAAATGGATGATCATCCTTTTACAGCTGCACTGTGTGTATCAATATTGCACCCACCCGTACGTCTGCTCCCATAGCAAGCACTTGCTATGGGGGCAGATACAGAAGAGGAGGAACCAAAAGCGCCAACGGGGAACCCCAGAAGAAGAGGTTTAGGGTCACTCTGTGTGAAACCATTGCACAGAGCATGTAATATACAATGTTTATTATTTTAATTAATAAAGCTGAACCTTTAGAACTGCTTTAAATAGGCTTTCTGGCATCCACCCAGGAATGTTCATGTTTATGGGCAAGCCGGTCATGTAGCTGCTTATGTAAATGTGAGTGCACTTGGATGCACACCCCATTGTACTGAGACAGGATATTCTGACATTTAGGGACACAACCCAGAAGATTTACACCTAGGCTTTATAGAATACTTGAATTTTGCAGAAGTTTAACTATTAAGGATAATGGAACTGGTTTTATTATACATTCCATAGGGGAGAATACCTACAGTATATAGTGCATTCCTATCCTGCAAAAATGACCTTTAAAGATACATAAAATGCTTTGTAGACATTTGTTATATGGGCAACACAATGCCATTTACATAGTTTATATCTACTTTAAAGATGGCCACACACTGATTGAAATTGGTCTGGTTCAATTCTATTTAGAACCAACACTGCTGAATGAGCTTGTAAAAACTCTTATGCTTGTCATTTCGTTTAAACTTGATGACTTGCTGTCAGTATAACATGGCTATTGCAGCTAGACCATAAACAAATACTTGTGATCTCAGCCATCATCTCTTTATTATGGGTGAGCCCATTATACTGTCCTAAAAGGAGTTTAAGAAAAGCTGACTAGTGACACAAGTAAGATTTTGCTTGCAAAATAAACCTGGTAAATTTGGTCTGATTTGAACGCAGCTTTAGGCAAAAAAGTGGTATTAAACCCAAAACCAAAAATATAATACTTTGGGGCTTACCAATCATTAGTTGAAGTGGCCACATTCGTTTTTAGGATTTTTACCCCCTTCTGTTTTCACCTGGTGATCTGCCCAATAACACACCTCCTATATTACAGTGCCCCTACTCTGGATTAAGGAGCACAGAGGGCGCCTTTTGACAGCAGCATTGTTATTCTTGGGGGGGGGGGGGGTGTTAGATGTACATTACTAGCAGATTTAGATACACTTACAAATTGAAGTCAAACTCCAGCCAATACTGTATAAGCAGTTACAGCAGCATTTTTTTTTCTTTTGGGAAAAATGTTTTACATAAATAAATAAAAGCTGATCATTGTAAGCACCCCTGTTCCCCCGTTAGTGATAAATGGTTTGTCTCATCCTTGTAACTGCTACATCTGCAAGAGAGATTGCTTGTTCTTTTAAAAAAACAACACTTACTTACAAATTACTGGTGGGATCACCAGGTGAAAATAAGGGACAGAAAGCCTAAAAAAGAAGACAAATGCAGCCACCATGTCTATGAACTGATAAGCTGCAATATAATAAATGTTTGATTTTGACTTTAATGCTGCTTTAAATGATTAGGTTGAATTCATAAAGCTGCCACTAGATGGTGCAACAATGTGTCAAGTACAATGCCAGGAATGTTACATTTCCCAGCAGGAAAAGAAAAGGGAATAAGAGCTTGGTAGAAAAGTATACCTTACAAAACACTTTGTATTCATCTGTTTTATTTTCCAGGCTCAGAAAATTTAAATAATCCTGGTAATAGTCATTTGTTAGTGTTTTACTACAGTTTGTTAAAGGGTATCTGTATAAACAAAGATAGTATTGCATACAAAGTTAATGTAAACCTTCTCATGACATATTACTGATAATAAACTATTACACGGCTGACATCAGAGTAATTATTTTTAGCCGTGTAGGGCTTTTTAGTGCCAAAAACAAATATGAATTCACATTTAGCTTCCATGTCGCTCAGATACCGTATATACTTGAGTATAAGCAAACCCGAATATAAGCCGAGGCACCTAATTTTACCACAAAAAACTGGGAAAACTTATTGACTCGAGTATAAGCCTAGGGTGAGAAATGCGCAGCTACTGTAAGTGGAAAAGAGGGTCAACAATGCCCATTTGCATCCTCACTGTGCCCATTTGCATCCTCACTGTGCCCATTTGAATGCCTCACTGTGCCCATTTGCAGCCATAGGTCCCCCGAACTTCAAACTCGGTAGTTAAAGGATCCTAGATGCCCCCTAGCTGCAGCCAAAATTTGGGGTCTCTGGAACCAAAGGGTCCCAAAATGACATTGCTGCAGATGGACACAGTTGACCGACTTTGGGGCCCCGTATCTTGGGGCCACTTGGTGCTACGAACCCCAAATTTGGTGTGCAAACCCAGTGGAACCAGCACTACAACATATCCAAAGTTGGTTCCTAGCACCAAGTGGCCTCTAGATACGGGGCCCCAAAGTTGGTTTCGGAAAATGTCATTCTCTGCTGCAGAAAAGTGCTTGACATTTCCGAACAGTATCTCGGGGCCACTTGGTGCTAGGAACCCCAGCATTGGATATGTTGTAGTTCCACTGGGTTTGCCCACCAAATTTGAGGTTCCTAGCACCAAGTGACCCGAGATACGGGGCCCCAAAGTTGGTTCGGAAAATGTCAAGCACTTTTCTGCAGCAGAGAATGAAATTTTCTGAACCGACTTTGCGGCCCCCGTATCTCGGGGTCACTTGGTGGTAAGAACCCCAGCTTGGATATGTTGCAATGCTGGTTCCACTGGGTTTGCACACCAAATTTGGGGTTCCTAGCACCAAGTGGCCCCAAGATACGGGGCCCCAAAGTCGGTTTGGAAAATTTCATTCTCTGCTGCAGAAAAGTGCTTGACTCGAGTATAAGCCGAGGGGGGCATTTTCAGCACAAAAAAATGTGCTGAAAAACTCGGCTTATACTCGAGTATATACGGTACTCCCTATGTCAAGTACTTTTTGCCACTCTAACACTTAAAGTGTATCTAAAAACAAAAAAACAAAAATGTAACTGCTGCTTACCAATTCTTAGATGTGGTGGCTGCATTAGTTTTCTTTTCAGGATAAGAACATTTTCAGCAAGTGCAGATAATGCCTATTGATCTTGCCAGAAATGCAGTGTGCTTGTCATTTCCTGTGAAATGAACAGAAAGCCAAATGTTATCTTTCTTGTCTAATCGCATCACCATGTAATGAAGATGAACAAAAGCAGACATGTTTGAAGTCCAGCTTGTGTGAGAACCATGGCTTCGTCCAAAAAAAAAAAAATAGACGTGAAGTGACAGAAAGGGTGAAATTTGCTAAAACTGGAACACATAGAATCTGGTGCAACTCTGCATAGTAACCAATCAACTTCCAGAATTGTTATCAAAGCATAATTGAACAAGCTGAAGTTAGAAGGTGATTGGTTTCTATGCAGAGCTGCACCAGATTTTGCTCTAGCTTTAGTAAATCAACCCCCATAGTGTGTTACTGGCCAGATCACCAGGTGAAGAGAGAAAAAGCCTGAAAAAAGAAAACGAATACAGCTATCGCATCTAAGGACTGATAAGCTGCAATATATTACATCTTTCTTTTTTAGTTTAGATACTGTATACTTTAGCCTTTTTTTTTACTCCCAAACACCTAAAGTGAAGCTAAGCATTTTTATTTATGAATAGAGTTGGAAGGGTTAAACCTGTCAGTTTATTTTCTCAGTGTCATCATTAATTATGTTCACTTTCTGAGACATTGCCAGAAATGACATTTCCAAAATTTAAGAGATATCACACTTTGATAATTGCCATTGTGACAGGTGCCCCTATTGGGTGATTTCCCATCTACTCCTGTTCTAGAGATAAATTATTACTTTGGCGATAGGACAGATAGAGTTAAGGCCCATATACACGATGCAAATTTCGGAAGGGAATTGTCGTTCGATGGCCTATCATCTGAAATTCTTACCATTAGTATGCTCCTTTCGACATCCGATTTTCATTTTTCATAACACAAAAGCTGGATGAACAGACTAGTTAATTTTTGACGAGCGACAGCTCAACGTCCAATTTTTGTATGGTCAGTACAGAAATTGTCACACAAAAGTCGAAAGTACAAACACGCATGATCAGAATGAAGGAACGACTGGGAAGAGTTCGGTCTTCTAAACTACCGCTCGTAATCTAGAATTACCATTCGTGATGCGGCAATTTATGAAATTTCGAAATGCAGCGCACATTCTCTTTTTCTTTAATGGGCCAATATTGAAACTGCTTTGCTGGTGATACTGATGGAGTTATGCCAAACTTATTTTAAAAGACATTTGTTTTGTAGTGATATAATATTAATATTATGGTTGTTGTTTGATTTTTTGGGGAAGTTACCACAACACCATTATCCCTGAGTTTTTCAAATCATAGATATAACTTGGTTGTTGGTGTCCCTTGTCAATTTTCCATTGTGTTCTTTTTTTTTTTTTTTTTAAAGGTTTTTATTTGCCAGATGTACATACATAGAATAACACATTGCATGTAAGGTATATTGTCGGTTGCAACCGTCAAAATATAATTAACATTCAAGGGTAGTTTCGGATAAACATCCTATGATAAACGATATATCAGTACAGGTAGCAATTTTTTTAACTCTAAAATACCAGTTATTTTCTGTAATCGTAATGCAAATTAACAGCAATCCAATATCTGGTATAAAACATAAAATAAAGTAAAAAAATATAAAAGTATATCATTGTGTTCTTTTTAATGTAACTGCCTACTCCCAAACTGTCATTTGAAGATCAGGAACGATCTGAAAATCACAAATCAACGCTCACCAAACTTCTACTAACACAAAATTAGCAGAAGGGGACCAAAGGGTGGCGCTTGAGAAATGAACTTCCTCTTTATACTCTCATAGTACGTCACTACTTTTGTGTTTGTCGAACGTTAATTTGCAGATAGTTATTATATAGTATGCTAGACAAAATCCTGCACATGCGCTTTTGACAAAAATCAGACAATCGAACCGTCTGTACGAGGCTTTACTCTTCTAACAGGGAAAAAGACAGCAGTTAAAAGTTGATTGAGGTTCTAATCTTTTCCCAGTCTACCTTAAACTAGAAAGGAAGTTGGGAATTTACAAAGTTTAACTGGCGGTACAAAGTTCTGCCCCATCTCTTGTTAAGGTTTGCACTTTTTTGGTATCTTCTGAGATGTTGTAGCATGTTCAGAAGGTTGTCTGCTGAACCATGCCAACTGCTGACAAATTAAATGTAAAAATATCATCATTTACAAATTATCAGTAACGTTTATTTCTTAGTAATTATTGAAGTTACACTGGCCTGGATCTGTGATAACATCCTGCAGAGCACAGAGAAGGAAAGACCAAAAGTAGAATCTTATGGCCTCATTCACACAGACGTTAAGGTCAGTATACCACGAATCAGCTGTTAGTTTATGGGGCTTGAACTGTCAAGTGCTTCTTACAGGTGGCCCATGTAAGTGTAGGGGGACATGGGGGCTGCACGGACACTCGTCCTAATTTGACAGGTGTGTGGGTGCAGATGAGTGGTCCTGAACACAGTGTGCATTCGGGGGCCACTCATCCGCTAACAAACGCGAGTAACTTCAGACCAGGCAAGGGCAAGGTTTCTTACCCTTTAGTTAATAAAGGTGCAAAAGCAGGTAAAACATGATACTTTCCTACACCTAACAATGACTACAGACTGATGTGCTGCCCTAGCATACCTGTGAACGTGCATTTTAGTGTCCATAGTTCTTTACAGGCTCTCTCACGCAATCATGTAGATTCCTCGGAGGCAAAAATCCAGTGCTGGTATCTTCAGGGAAAACCCCAAACGAAAAGTCTCTACATATGGACAGTGATGCACGACATTCTACTGCTATTCCGGATCTCATCTTCTGTATCCATCCCCTGTGGGACTCACGCTTAAGGCTGAACCGTGCTCACTAAGTGTTTCCTGTGGAACTACTGTCGGTTCCACAGTCTCCTGCGGGGGACTCCCAGGGCTCTCTCAGACTGGACCACTTTCCCAATTGTTATCACACAGGCAAATGGGCTGGACCCAAACAGGAAAGCCTGCCAAAAAGATTAAGAGAGCTAGCTAAGCATTAACTCCAACCCTCACAACCGCAACAACACCCACTAACAGTTCCCACCTGCTTACACATGGGCCTCAGCTCCCCCTATGAATGAGGCTATTTATTTGCTTGGTTTTCCTGGATATATTAGTATCCATAATGTGTTTTAAAGGTAAAGTTATCAGTAGAAAAGTTATATATATTTATTCAAATTTGAGTACAATGTCTACTTTCAACAGTCTCCTTTAGATAACAATAAAGAATGTTACACAACAGTTTAACCCACACCAAATACAGATCCCCAATGGCAATCAGTACAGCGACAGTGCATATTTTTAACACTGATCACTGTATTAGTGTCACTGGTTCCCAAAAAGTGCCGGTGTCAGAATGTCCGTCGCAATGTCACAGTCCCACTATAAGTCGCTGATTGCTGCAATTACTAGTAAAAAAATAAAGAAATACGTAAATAAAAATGCCAACATATATATAATAGTTTGTAGATGAAACAGAAAATGAGAGTGAGAGCAGAGGTGACCACCAGAGGAAGTAGGGGGGGGGAAAGAGGTGACCCTTGGCAGTGAGGGGAGCTCCGTGAGTCGGGTCGCAGGTCCCGCAGACTCGATCGCCGCGGGGATACCAGCGATCGCCTAACGGAGAGGACGAATGGGGAGATGCTGATGTAAACAGCATCTCCCCGTTCTGCCTAGTGACAGGCTCACTGATCTCTGCTCCCTGTGATCGGGAGCAGAGATCAGTGTAGTGTCACAGCTAGCCCATCCCCCCTACAGTTAGTAATCACTCCCTAGTACTAACTTAACCCCTCCCCGTCCCCTAGTGGTTAACCCCTTCACTGCCAGTGTTATTTACACAGGAATCAGTGCATTTTTATAGCACTGATCGCTGTATAAATGACAATGGTTCCAAAAATGTGTCAAAAATGTCCGACATGTCCGCCATAATGTCGCAGTCACAATAAAAATCGCTGATCGCCGCCATTACTAGTAAAAAAAAAATTATTGATAAAAATGCCATAAAACTACCCCCTATTTTGTAAACGCTATAACTTTTGCGCAAACCAATTAATAAACGCTTATTGCGATTTTTTTAACAAAAATATGTAGAAGAATACGTATCGGCCTAAACTGAGGAAAAAAAATGTTTTTTTAATATATTTTTGGGGGATATTTATTATAGCAAATGTAAAAAATAATGCGTTTTTTTCAAAATTGTCGCTCTTATTTTGTTTATAGCGCAAAAAATAAAAATTGCAGAGGTGATCAAATACCACCAAAAGAAAACTCTATTTGTGGGGAAAAAAGGACATCAATTTTGTTTGAGAGCCACGTCGCACGATCGCGCAATTGTCAGTTAAAGCGACGAAGTGCCGAATCGCAAAAAGTGCTCTGGTCAGGAAGGGGGTAAATTCTACCGGGGCTGAAGTGGTTAAAACACACGCATATCTCATATCTAATGAGGAGAGCAAAAAAGAAAGATTTACCATAGCTTTACCATAGAAACAATTACCATAGCTTTCTTTCCATTTTCTTTCTTTACCATCACATTTCCATCTTATTGCTTCTTTTTTGAATCAGGTAATATGTATTAAAGCTTTTTTTGCAAAATTTACAAAGCAGAGAAAAGACTCTACAATATTGTATTTTGCCACGTTGGGGGCTAATTTTTGTGTATTTGTGGGTGTTCTTTTTGTGCCATGCGACGGGTTAATTAATATGCAATGTTGGGGGTTAAATATTTCACAGTGCTGGGAGTTTATTATTGTGCCATGCTGGGGGGTTATTTATTGATGTTGATAATTATTGTTCCATGCAGGGGGTTATTTTTTTCATGCCATCCTTAATTATTGTGCAGTGCTGGGGATAATTATTGTGAAATGTCTTGGGAAGTTATTGCTAGCACTGACATATGTCAGGGGTTCTAATTGCTGGCCCTAACACTCGCTGACAGTTATCATAGCTTGTCCAAATTAGGCTTATTATACGCTAACAATCTCTTCAGTGTACCTGAAGGCCTTATTTTGTTTATACAAATGGGCAAAGGTGGCACACTACAAGCCTTAGATCGTGAAGAAAAACCCACATTTTGACAATGCCCAATAAAAAACCCAAATTTAGACAACGCCCACTTTTTGGACACATGCACAAGTGTATGACCGGTGGCGCACTGCATGTGCATGTCCGGTGGCGCACTGCATGTGCAGCACTAGCCCCCCCTTTATTATAATTCCAGCACAGGCACCCCCCCAAAATTGTCTGGAGCCTCCCCTGATTTGGAGCCATTGTGGATCAATTGGGGCTATGTTATGCTATGCTACTATCCCCATTAAGGACTTGAGTTGCCCGCATTTTCCTTTGTATTACCAGAACTGAACCAAATATTTAATACATTTGCCTTCTCTTTGTCCCCAGTCACCAACTCAAAAAATCTTGTAAAGGGCCCATATGCTCAGACCTGGCCTTTTTACTACTGATATATTTGATTTTTTTTTTTGTCATACTCTCGTTTGCAACCTTTTATTCCTTTTGAACTTTGCAGCCTTGAGTTTTTGCATATATTGCAGGACTAACAGATGCAAATAAAAAAAGTCTGAAAAATTCAAACAAATGCAGTCAGCTCCGCTGAGAGCTGATAAGCTGCAAAAAATACATTTTTGTTTAAAAATTTATATATGCTTTAATGTTAAATCAGATTTTCCATGGAGCTGTTCAATCAAACTGGGCCTTTAGGTTAGCTTGTACATTGGAGATGTCCTAGAATAAATGTATTGCACTACACAGCGATATGTCATCTGTAAACAAAAAAATTATAACTTTCATTCCAAACACTATAATATTAAAAAAAAAGAAATATTGTAGTCATTCCTAAGGAGGGCAAGGACCATGCCCAATGCAAAAACTATAGACCTATTTCCTTACTTAAAGCTGAGTTAAACATTTTTACAAGTGTGCTGCCGTACATGTTTGCGGAAATAGTCCCTCACCCGCTGTTGCAACATGCGGTTTACGAAGGACTGCCCTTGAAGGGGAAAAGGAGTATGGCGAAGATGCTCAACACTTCGTTGAGAGAGGCTTCTATGTGGACGATGGACTTAAATCTTTACCTACAGAGGAGGAAGCCATAGACCTGCTCAAAAGGAAACAAGGTATGCTTTCTGAGGCTAACCTCAGACTACACAAGATTGCCTCAAATAGTGTTGCTGTTATGAAAGCCTTTCAACCTGGCGATCATGCCACAGGGTTTAAAGACTTGAATCTGGGAATGGATATACCACCTGTACAGAGAAGTCTGGGCCTACGGTGGGACTTATTAAAAGACACCTTCAGGTTTCAAGTCAACCCTGCAGATCATGCCACCAAGCCAGTGTCTGCAAGTGTCTTTGCAAATTCTCCTTGGGTAACAGGTCCTGAATTCCTGCTGGATCATCCAGAGGAAACCACAGCTAAAGTCTTCAGTATTCTAGAACCTGACAAAGATCCAGAGATTCGTCCTGAAGTCAAGACCTTTGCCTCTGATC